>CM060260.1:6002500-6597500 GCA_030684275.1 Acipenser oxyrinchus oxyrinchus
ACAGTCAGAAAGTTTGTTGTTACGTCCGTTACAACAACTTTCTCCAGGTTCTTCAAAGACGGGCTCCAGGATTCTTCTTCTGGCTCTCCCAGTATTCTAGACACTGGTATGTTGGCAATAAGGGCTGGTTTTGAACTTGAAGAATTATTGCTGGGCGCATAGGTACTGTTTTTCGAGACATGCTTCCTTCTGTGGTTTGGGGACCCAGTATTTTCTACCCTGTACTTAGTCCTAGGCACATCTAAGCTCGATTTGGCCAGGTTAACACTGCTTTCTGTCCCATATTTATGGGTGCTCCCACTAGGTGCCCCTCGTCCATGTTTGTGACCGGAACCTGGTCCACCTTGCTGCCACCTGGACAACTGAATCACACTTAAACCTGGTCCGGTCTTCTCAGAGATAGTTCTATCGGGGTTTCCCGCTTTCACACGTTGGTAATTTCCCGCACTTTCCCCGTGATAGTCCAGTTTACTTCTTTTGGGAGCCTCTGTGACAGAAGTCGCTGAGTTATTTTTCAAACGGGGTTTGCCAGGTTTGGGGCCTCGTTTTTTAGGCACTCGTACTCCTTCTTGAGGTTCCGTTTGTTTTTTATCTCGCTGGGTATCTACAGCCCCGCTGCTTCTAACACTTTCCCCTCTGTTGATGCTGCCAGGAGGCAGAATGGTCGGGACGATCCTCCTCAACCCTTCTCGGGACCTGGGAGGGATACCAGGATCTGGATCAATCCCTCCTTGGTAAGGGACTCGAATCCCCCGAGCTGCATCACTTCTGAATTCGTATGTCTTGGCTTTAGCCTTGGCTTGTGCCTACAAGATAACACAGCAACAATGCCACATTGGTACAGTCAATAAACTTAGTAATAATAGTTTACCGATCTGTTTAAAAATATTAATTTGTAATGGTATGGTATGGTTGGGTAGGGTACGGTATATCATACATAGCAACTTTTAATTGATCTCATATAGGACAGTAATATTACAAATCACATACAAAACTTAATCCTTTTTTTTTTGTAATGCAATATATTCTCCCCATAGCTTTATTTAAAATATAAAACAAGTTTGTAGGCTAATACGTAGTATATGAAAAACACATATATAAATTAAGAGTTACCTTTAACAGAAACGTTTTGGGTTTTGGTCCCCGTTTTTTTGGCCCAAACAGCTCCCTTTCACGTTCCCTGTAAAATGATCAAATGTGGATTTGCACATATCTTATATTCAAAACAATGTAAAATACACGAGCATGCACTATAAAAAAAAATGCGTTTTTGCAAAGGCCTGTAGTACCTTTCTTCAAACGCTGCGAACAGGCGGGCGTCCAGGATGTTTTCCTCAGGTTCCCAGGTGCTGTACCTGAACGCAATCAGAAACGAATTATGTGAATACCTCTACCCGTTTGACGTTATGTCCAAATGTTTGTAACAGCAGATGCCAGGACAAGCCTACTTACTTCTGAGACCAACCCTTCCACTTGACCAGGTATTCCATTCGCCCCTGTGTGCAATTAAACGGAGAATGTAAATCAGAAACCAGCTGAGTATTACAAGAAAGCGGTGCAACATCATAAGAGCTGTGATGTTGTGATGGGAATTGAACACTTACTTTTCTAATCCTCCGTTTAATGATGGATTCGGCTGCGAACACTCGCTCCCCTACAGCTGAGAGCTCCATGTTTACTCGGATCTCTCGCTATTTTTTCAACCGCTGCTTAATACCAGACAGCCCATAATACTCACACACAGACGTCACCACTCATTTTACTTGTTGCTAAGGCAGTGCTGTCGGTGGAACCTTTTTTGCCGGAGTCCATTGGTCGTCTGGTTGTTACGTAAGTGGGTTGCTAAGCGAGGAGGCGGTGCTTGGCATTACTTTCCAGAGTGAAGGAAATGACGTTCCTGCAGAGGCTGTGTTGTATGGTCCTGGCAAGGAGTTGGTATTTTTGTCTTGTGAAGCAGAGCGCGGTTACTATATTTTCTTCTTGGTATCCCCACTCCAAACTTGCATATATAGGCATATTTGAATTGAATTAACTGATAGCTAATGAAGGGCTTTCATATATTTTATAGATGCTTAGTAGGATTTGTTAGATTTTTGTTTTATGTCCCTCAGCAACTCAACCATACAGATGTGGTTCAGTAAAAACATCCGTCAAGTTATCCCTGTTCGGGTAAAACTGTATATTTTTGTAATTCCTTAATCGTGCCTTACCAAACTAAACTAAACTGGACATTGTGTCCTTTAAAAAAATGTTTGGCTTTTTAAAAAAAAAAGTTTCGCTGTACAGGATATTCTTATTTTCCAAAGCTCGACATACTACATAAGAGAACATAAGAGATACTAACTCACCTGCCCTCTATTTCTGACAGCAGATCATAAGGATCACAATTGATTTCATGCATAATCACTGTCCCCAGTGTAGTCACTCCATATTCATGAGGTTGTAAGGTCATAGACTTCCTACCCCATAACATCATAAACCTTCCATTGCTGTGCATATGTCTTTTGAATTGTGAATTGATATCTTTGGGTCAGGTTGTGTGCTTTAGTTCTATGTCGGATTTGTGTGTGTGTGTGTGTGTGTGTGTGTGTGTGTGTGTGTGTGTGTGTGTGTGTGTGTGTGTGTGTGTGTGTGTGTGTGTGTGTGTGTGTTTTGTGTTCACACTGAAACAAAATCTTATAAAATCTGGCCTATTGTGCACGAAAATCACGCATTTTAGTTTGGGAATAAAAACTACATGCACAAACAAACAAACAAACAAACAAACAAACAAACAAAACATTCGAAGTATATAAATACTAAATTGGCACGTGGTTAAAAAGTAGCATGCAATTTTGATTTATTTCTAAGGTTTGGCTAAAGTGCAGCAAAGATGGGTTTAAAAAAACAACCCCGTGAAAAAGCAATTCTTATGCAGCATTCTAATTTCCAAGGGGCTGAAATGACGTTGCAAAATTAGCACGTAACCCGTATCGTAACCGACTGATCATTATCCTTTATAAAGCGTGATTTCTAATATAAATCAGGGTTAACAAAAACAAAGACAAAAATACATCTGGCATATTTCTTACGTTGCCTGTTTTGAATTAAAATAAAATACAAATATTTGCGTTGGTCTCCAAAAGGTGAAAAAAAAAGTTTGTGTTTGGTTTTATTGACTTATCGATTGATTGATTGATTGATTGACAGATTAAAAAAAATTACAATCGACATCTCATAAATAAATCCCTGTTCGAATATTATGCGTTATTTATGTAACAAACAGTCGCATAATAATTAACCACAAAAATAATAAAATATTAATAAAATATGCCTTGTTTACTGGGGATTTGTGGTGCGTATTGTCTTTATATGGTACACCTATCGATTGTTTTATTTTATTTATTTATTTTCAGTGTAGACTGCGCCTAACCGTTTGTATCATAGTTTTCTCGTTAATTTCGTTGTTTATTAGTTATGTTGTTTTAAATCTAAAAGACCAGTAATAAAATATGTTTTTGGAGAACAGATTTAAAAAAGATTATAGACCTGTATTTGCTTTTGTTTAGTGAAGTTGACATTTGTAGTGTCTTAATTAAATTAACCATTTGAGGAATAATAAAATGGCCAGTTGAGATAAAGACTTAATATTTGAAAAACTTATATATCTGTATCTGTAAATCTGCATCATTATATATATATATATATATATATATATATATATATATATATATATATATATATATATATATATATATATATACTAATGACATAAACGTGAATTATATTATTTGTTTGATCAATTATTTTTTAAAAAAAACTATTTATTGGAATCGAATGTTCTTGTATTGCATTACGCGTTACAGGTTTTTTCATTACAATTTATTTCGAAATTATTTGGTGCTAATTCCTCTATTTATTTATTTTTTTCCCCCTGAACCAAATAAGAATTCTAAAATGGCGACCCATTCTTGAATGATTTATACTGCACAATAAAATGATGTTTGTATATCAGAATCAAAGCGTGTCCGGCCCATGCTGGAAGGGTTTGGAGTGTGCTTTTAGTCGCAGCACATTCTATTTTTCCGGGCAGTGGTGGGACAGCATGTGTTACATTCAACACAATGATTGTGTTGAATAAATATTCTTTGTGTGTGTGTGTGTGTGTGTGTGTGTGTCCCTATAATGTTATTTTTTATAGTCTGCAAACACATTTATATTTGGCGACATTAGAGGTTTTTAACTGGTCAACAGGCTGTTTATAATAATTATTTAACGAAAAAGACAAGAAATAGTATGTCATTTTAGATTAAATTATTCTTTCCGATTTTTTTTTTTGTTCCTCCCGCGTCAGGATTCTTTTTTTTTTCCATTTTCTTTTTATTCTACTAAATTGACATTCGGATTTCAGCTAATTTGTTATGAAAGACGCTTTAATAATAAAATAACCAAACATTTGATTTATACAAACATTTTAAACATTACCACCTCAAAGATTATTGCACTGCAAATGTTTAACTTAAACTTTATTAACGCCATCATTTACATTGTCGCACAGTTTATTTTGGTGCGTATGAAGTCTGCAGAGTTAAATAGTTTTAAAACAAACTCTAATCTGTTCCTTAAGACTAATGTTTAAACTTCTGTTGTGTTCTTTTTAAACTAATACGCATTTCCCAAGTTATATTTACACTAGGAGGCGTGCCTGCTCGAGGTTTAAACACTGTTGTTCAAATCACTGTGTACGATCACGGAAAAATACATGTGCCAAATGGTTTAAAAACATTTCACATGGTTTATCGTATTTCATTTTAGACACAAGGAGCCAGATGACCTTGGCATTGAGGTTACAGTGTGCTACAGATTCGCGTTGCTGAAACAAATGGAAATTCTATAAAATCCGATAACAAAAACCGATAACATGACTTTGTTTCAAATTGTTTCTAAATCGGTTATTTTTTCTTTGTTATCTCAATATGTCTTGTATGTGTGTGTGTGTGTGCATGTTTGTGTGCGTGCGTGTGTGTGTGTGTTTGTGTGCGTGCGTGTGTGTGTTTGTGTGCGTGCGTGTGTGTGTGCGTGCGTGCGTGCGTGTGCGTGCGTGCCTGTGTGTTATTAAATAATGGGTTAATCTAGTAGCTGCAGTGTTCTTTCTGGAAATAGAGCTAAAAAAGAGGATTCCTTCAGACTGCAAATCGGGTTTTATTACAAATTAAAAAGCTGTTCGCAGTATATGGGGGAGACAGAAAGGAAGGATGCATGAAGATATGTAAAAAAAAAATCACACATCTATGTATTTATTTATGTATTTATTTAATTATTTATTTGGCACACACACACAAACATAAACTAAAAATTGTGCGGTTACAAAAGAAAGGCCACATGAAAGTCATCGATGCTATAGCAGTCACATTTTAGGATGATCCGACTAATGTGCCGATGGTTCAGGTAGAGCCATTGGCACGCAACTGGACGTAACTTCCTGATTTCAAATTACATAAAGTGTCATACGCGGGGGCCGGCAACTTGTCCATACACGGACACACATGTCAGTGGCAAGAATTACGTCTAACACGCACACTCATGTAATTGTATATAAATTTCGCTTTGTTTGTCCGTGGACAATTTTTTTTTAATTTTTATGTCTGTCACCACTCGATATGGTGCCGACCCCTGGTCATACGATTACTATTTGCGAGCGATTTATTAGCGTTTTATACATTTTTTGAATAGTTTTGCATTAGTTCAAACTGTTGGTGTACCAAACCACTGCACGCGCTTATACGAAGTCCCGATAATCGCGTCAAGTAGTGGTAGTAACTTTATACAATTTGTATAAAAGTAATTGTTTATCGGATTAAGAGAAAAATATTATCAGATAGGTCTGTAGGAGGCACAGAACATGGAGAAGAAGCAAGACATTGATCGTGTTTGCCAGGTATTGTGTGACAGACAGACAGAGACAGCCGCGGGTCCACATTTTATGAGAACCCCAAAAATATCCTGCGTTATTCTGTCAGCCCAACTATTTACTTGTGGTGGGTTTGCCTGTCATTTTTTTTTTTAATGGCAGCTAATAGTCACTCAGTTCTGCAGAAAAAAATAACCATATAAAATAAAGAACGCTTTATCAGCACTGAAGCATTAAATCAAATTCAAATATATGTATTTTCCCAGCTACCCCTCGAGCTATATGCCTATTTCAAAATTATAAAGATGGTGATGGCAAAATAAAACCAATATAGAAAGCTCATTTTACAGAAACATATATTCAGCTCAGCAGCCACACACACACACACACACACACCCTCCCACACACACACACACACACACACACACACACACACACACACACACACACACACACACACACACACACACACACACACACACACACACACACACACACACACACACACACACACACACACACACACACACACACACACACACACACACACACACACACACACACACACACACACACACACACACACACACACACACACACACACACACACACACACATCTACAACAACAAGGAATTAATTATCGATAGATTAATGAATTAATTCAAATCAATCAATCACGTTAATAAGTTGCATGTATCTATCTATTTTTGTTTGTAGATCAGCTATTGTGGACTATTTCTACAAACCAATGAACCCCCTTTTGTTAAACATCCATATTTTACTTACAATCAGATCCAGGATGCAGTCGTCTATCGATTTTGTCTCGACCAAAAGTAAATAAACACGGTGGATGCCTCAAAGCCATTATAAAGTACATTAAAGGTTCTGGGCTATCATTTTGATCAGTGAACTGGCGTAAACTAGGTAAGGGTCCCCGATAGTCCTGAAATATCACAGTTAAAGGCACTATCCGACACGCTGATTTAATTTCCTAAAAATGTTAACTTAGTGCTAAATGCTATAATCCCTTTTTTGGACCAGTAATAATGATTTAAATAGGCATGCGAATATAACTGGTTAGTCACGACTTCGTGTTAAGACTGAATTGGTAACACTTTGAGTTACCAATTCCTACTTTTAACTGCTTGCTGACATTCATCTATATATTATATATGTTCATTTGGAAAGTTTTTTTTTTTTTTGAGGAGTTGTTTGTCCCAGTTATAGGATGTCGGTAAAGGTCTGCCTATTAAAAAAATATAGCCGACTGAAATAACGTTTAAATATTTAACAAATATTACATTGTTAGACTTTTTAAAAAAAAAAAAAAAATTTAAATAAACATGTTGAAATACCCAGGACTACCACTGTTCACCTTTTTCAGTGCCAGCAAATTTCTAAGTGAAGCTTTGTTTCAAGTAAGATCAAACTTACGGTGAAGCACCACAAAAAATGCCCTTAATGAATCACAAGATCACTCTGAAATACCACTTAATAACAGTTCTGACTTTTTTTAGAAATCCCTTTGAGTTTAGAAAAAATAAGTTATGTTGTATCACAAGGCAAGTCAGACGTGATGTATCAGATGTATATAAAACAACTCTTAGTAAGATGTGTGTGGATGTAAACATTAATATTCAGAGCACAATGTATGTTATATTTGCTGGGCCTGCCCCTACGGTTTTACAATATATGTCTATTTTTAGAAAGCTTGCCGAAGTTGAACACACTTGTGGTTGTTTAGTTCGCAGAGTGACAAGCAACAAGGAGGGAGGAGGTTGTGTGCCTGTAAACAGGTAAGCCCAAAATGGGCTTGTTTACATCATACAAAGACATTTGTTTGTCACCGTTTGGACTATAGCTTGACAAATTGGACGCAGTGAGTAGACCTCATTGGGTGTTAAATTCAGAAGGCGAGTTCATGTGTTTTGTGACGTAACGTATTCTCCCATACGACTTTTAGTTGGGTACAGGTGTCGTGTTATTTTGTGGTACGCGTTAAAAGCTGGTACACCATGTACTGCGCTTGCCCGGGCATGCGCAAATGATTTTAGTTCAGATAAGGCCTACGATGTACTGAAAATTGGGTTACCTAAAATTGTAAACATATACGGATTTGTGGTTGGACTACAGTATGTCTTGTTAGTAGTGATTTGTGCAGTCGTCAATCACAGACCTGACGGCTTCGTTACGCTGGCCTATATGCTGTTTATGAAGCCGCAATGGAACGGGTCGCACGTTTTACCACGGACTTCAGAAAAGACCGTACCACAATGCGCACAAACAAGCAATCATTTTGAGTTTAAAACCACTGTGGGACACTGCAACTTTAAAGGGAAAACAGGTTTGTATGTAAAACAATGTGTCGTTTTTTTCTTCTTCTTTTTTTCTGATGTTAACAGACGCCCTGTTATGTTTTGACAACGAATGAAAAAAACAAAGTCCCTTCGTGTGAAACCATATCGGTCTCATTCATGCAACAGTCATTTCTGAAGACTATAATTAGGAGCACTGCTCACATAATGTATGTAAAGTAAATGTCCTGACATCCACTGTTGAAAAAAAAAAGAAAAAAAAAAAAACATTTTAAACACATTTTTGAGATTGAGTTAAACACAACAGATATATGACCCACTTGGAAATCTAAAAAAATAACGTGTTTGTTAAAGAAACCGCTTTGCAGTATATGGAGTATGTCATTTTTTTTTTTTTTTAACCACCCAACCGTACTTTCGTTCGTTGTAAGGAATGTTAACGAAATTAGTGCCAATATTGAATTTCTGCATTTGAACTGTCTCCCCGAAATACGACGTGGTTTAAGATCTGTGTGTGAAACGGAAAAGAGACCATTCGAATGATATGAGAGGGCCATTTTAGAAGACATGTCTGCTTGCGTAGAAACAGTCATCAGCCTGTGACATGCATGTCTATCGACAGGAATGTAACCCTTAGCGCTAGTGTTCACACATGACGTACCTGGAAGCTGGACTATATAAATTGACATTTGACAGATGTAATGAGGTGTAACTATAGCTTTTCTCGGGAAACGAGGGAATGGATTTATTTTCCAGAGACGCTGGGAGAGAGACGTGAGCGGAATAGCGAATTGATATACTGTGTGCATTGCTTTCAGTGGTTTAGCTTTCCAGTTGACCCAAGACATTCAATTTCATATCCTGAGGGATCCCCAAATACACCCCATATTTTAGCGTCTGTATTTTTTTTTAGCAGTAGCACGTGTGTTCTTTGTGAATCCCCCATCAATTAACGGCATTGTCGTGTCCCGTTTTCTGAACGACATTCGAATATTCAGCTAAAACCGAGGTCGTTATGGGAATAGGGGATCCAAAGGTGACCTTTGGATACAACGCATGAAATCAGAACGAGGCTCGGATCACAGTCAAGGATTAGGTCCTCTTATAAGTTATATACAGCAAGCAGTCCATAAAAAACAAATACAACGTTTCACTGGGGGCGGGGCGGACATCGACTATCTTGAGCAGAACACGCGAGACACACAGAGAGAGACAGAGCGAGACGGAGAGAGAGAGAGAGAGAAAATATATAAAATTAGAAGTAAAAGCCGCTCTGACGTGAAACGTTTCACAAAGATCGGACGATTGCCAACATATTGGGAATTTTCCACATATTAAACAAATGAGCCTAAAGCCATTTGCTGTACAGCTTCCTCAAAGAAGACATTTTATTTTTGAAAGACGAAACGGCTCCCACATACTTACCATTGCAACATAAAATAAAGTGTAGGCTAATAAGACAACAAGCAAAACATAGTATAGGGTCATGCAATGGCTTGCCTCATCCCTGGCTATAATTATATAATTATAAGGTATAGTGGACAAGATTGATTTTGTTCGCATTTTGCTGAATGTGAGCACGTCTCTTAATAGAGCTCAGAAGGTATACGATGCGGGTTTCCTTATATGGTGATGTACGTGATTGGTTTCACTGTGACTGCAGTGCAGTATTGAGAGCCCATATAAGGGGTGAATAGCAACGTCGAGCTGTTAAGAGATTATTGGCTCTCTGGTATCTCGGCAACCAGTTTTATCCAGTGTTAGTGAGCCAACTAGAACACAATGCTGTCTTTAAAATACCCATCTTTTTCATCCAAATAAAATTATAGATGCAAGACAGAAAGAAAAAAAAAATCAAAGGGATTGTGAATATAAGGGTGTATTAGTATGTTATACTGATAATGGGTTTCATATTTTTAGACGTATACATTTGGGATATTACCATTTAAGGTCTCGATCGCAGAGCAAAATGTAGTGAACCAAAAGATTAAAAAATAGATAGATAGATAGATAGATAGATAGATAGATAGATAGATAGACAGACCCTGGTCTGTAATTTGCGCTATTAGTCTTTTTTTTTGTAGCTCATAAGGTTGTAGCCTATGTTTTTTCCATTCGTTTTGAGATAACGTGTGGCCCGACCATGATTATAACTACCTCAAAGCCGCATAATCACCATGATTATAACTACCTCAAAGCCGCATAATCGATTCAGCCATGGTCTTAAATCGATCTTTCCACAAAAAACCAAAACACATTACTAAATGTAAATTGGGATCTTTATAAAAATGCTATGTATTGTATTCACGTGTCTCCCTCACCCATCTTAGTTTCAGACATTACACAATAAAACAGTAAGGTGCAGATAATTATCTGTTCCTTTGTGTCTGGTAAACAGCTACACTGATCTGTGTGAACTGCAAACATAACAGAAAGTTTTAAGAAAAAAAAAAAATACCGTTTGAGCTATAGCCTATATTATTATAAGCTGTGCATATTTCCATGTCTATTATTTGAACAATACATGCAATTTCTCACTCAACATCCATGATCTCAATTAGAAACAACTCATTTAATATTCCTCCCAATCATCTGAATCCGCAATGCTGTAAAGCACTCTGATGTGTTTGTTGGTATTTAGTTCATTATTTCGCGTAAAGCTGTGAATACCGTGGGACATTTCAGTGATGTTAGGATTTGAAAAGGATTCCATACATCCATACATCCATACAACCATACATACGCTAATAAAACAACATGTTTCTTTAGATTCTTCTGAGGAACCACTGCCCTGCCAATGGTTCTTTATCTAAAGGCCTGTGAGAAAAGTCAATAAACCTTCGATAGAGAATCTATTATTCTAGCGTACAGTCTCAGTATTAATATAAGATATTGTTTTGAGTATCAGCTGAGCTGACCTGGCAACCCCGCATACAGCAGCTACATTCCCGGTGCTCTTTTAATTAACTGAAGCAGGAGCTCCACTTATCATTTTATCCTTGATGATACATTTTTCCTGCAGTTGCCTTCAGCAATCACATTGCTGCTGTTTTCTCCTTAGTTTCACAAGATTGTATTGCAGTGAGATACCAAAAAATAAAATAAAGATCACATGGCAAAGAGAACAGAATTTTTTTTTTTGCAAGACATGATCCACCCTATACCTATACATGAGTTACATATTAATGTATTTCCCTTACACAGCATGCAATTAAGTGAAGAAGAGGAAAATCAAGTTATGTGACATAGCATTGTTATTATTATTATTTATTTCTTAGCAGGCGCCCTTATCCAGGGCGACTTACAATTGTTACAAGATATCACATTATTTTTTACATACAACTACATTATTTTTTTTACATTATTTTTACATACAATTACCCATTTATACAGTTGGGTTTTTACTGGAGCAATCTAGGTAAAGTACCTTGCTCAAAGGTACAGCAGCAGTGTCCCCCACCTTGGATTGAACCCACGACCCTCGAGTCCAGAGCCCTAACCACTACTCCACACTGCTGCCCATTGTTATTCTTCTAGAATAGTATGTAATAAGCGACATTTCAAATGTATAGCTACTAGAGTATATCTGTGATATAAGGCAGGTCTACTGGAAAAATGAACTGGAAAACAACAAAACATTAATTGGAATATTTTATCCTGGACCTAAGAAACCCAATACCTGTGAAACTAAACGAATTGAAGTCGTCTGTTATAGCCTATATCATATCTAATTAGAGCACACTGACGTTTTGTGATATCAATTGTAGCAAAACTGAGCCTATGGCCTGGAAGTCAACTAACAAATATAGTCAGAAATGTGCTTGGCTGTTTGCGAATAAATGTCTTATTACCTCTGCTTTCTGTCAGGTTTTGGTTACACTGTATAACATTTCACATTTTAAATACAACAAACACACGCATCAATGTGGATTTTCGTGGAAAGTTCAAACCTCCATTAAATAGATTATATTGTCAAATACATGCTGATTAATAGTTAGTCAACGAGACACAAACGCATAGAAACTGAATACAGTACCCGGTAGCAAGGTTAAACTGCAAATATATCTATCCGCACTGAAGATATATTTAAATACCTTATTTATATGAGTGTGAAGGCAGGCATGCTTTAATTACATCATATCTCCAGTAAATGTAAGCCAACCGCTGTCCCCTAAGATCTTTGAAGAGGAATTGCAAACAACACTGGAGCTGAAGAGGACCAGACATTGTAATGGACAGCCATTTTATCGACTACATGTAGAAAATATGCTGTGGTGCAGTCTATTTGAACTGTCGGCAGTTAACAGCTTCCAGTTGTCTGGACGAATTCAGCAGTGGCGTCAAAATTAATATATTATTCTAAAATCGTTTCTATTTGTAAAGGTATCATCACCTGTACATAACCTACTGCTAAATCGTCTTACAGGTGCTGGTAAAACAGAAACCCGCCATCTTGTCCAATAGTTGTAGCATGGTTCAGCTTGACAAACAGTTTTCCACCTTTCCATCTTAAAATGTTTCGCGCTGAAGGGCTTGAGATGCTTTCAGGGTTAAAATTAAAGTGCATAAGCTAATACGAGGCATACGATTTGCCGGCATGGAGCTATTTCGAGCTGCGCTTTCAAGGTCTATATTTAGCTTCCTCATTGAGTGTAGGCTACTGGAATAATGTTCTTTGAATAATGTTAAGATTTGTTCGGTGCTGCTATACTCAAACTACAAAAGGAACGCCTTAATGCTGCAACAGTCTGCAGTATCTTGTCTACAGTTTATTATACAAGAAAAGAATATCAGTTTTGCTCAGACATAGGAGACTAAGAGTTCTGTTGGTTTACAGAACAGAGGATGTTTTGTCAAGATGTAAAATAAAGATATACCGGCATAATGGTGACATTTTATCATCTTTTTTCAATAGAATAAAAACGTGTTATGAATAGTAAAGTAATTAATACAAGGTTACTGCGTAATAAAATGAAACACTTTGATGAAACGCTGACACAGGTGTTGTAAAACCTGTGTAATCTGACCCATTGCGACAGCTGCTGACAACTACTCTTCTGGAAAGAATCGAAGTATGCAAGGTGCAAGTTATGTTTATAGTAGGCCTATATATTTATATACGTTTACAACGCTGGAAAATACCACAGTGATTAAACCGCTCTAATCTTTACATATGGCAAATGAGTTCAGATCCGAAGATGCTCCCTCTACACATAGTCAAAGTTTGTAAATGCTTGTTGTTAAAAAAATTAAAAACAGTTTCAGCGGAACTGAATTGCAATGTGAGGTACCTCCTGCTTTCAACTTTCAAAAAAGTCTGCAAATTCAGCGAGGTTCCATGAAGCACTTTGGTATTAATAAGACATTACTGGACGTTAATTTATTAATATATATATAATAGTTTCTGAAATATATACAATACCTACTCCAGCTATCCTGTCAACAGATGGCCACTTTCAAGTGATACCTGTGTGGCTGTCATTGATTATACCTTTGGTGATAATTAAAGTGCGGCTGTCATTGATTATACCTTTGGTGATAATTAAAGTTTCCGTAAATAATATTCTAAATCCACGTTCCTGAATGTGTCATGACTATATTGCTGGGTATAAAAAATAAACACTGACGTGGCTTCTGGGCCTAGGGACAGAGCGCTGATTGAGGCTTCTTTCAATTCCAGCTAATCCTGTATAAATATAAAACCAGGAGTAAAGGCTCAGACAAAAATACAATAATAATAATAATAATAATAATAATAATAATAATAATAATAATAATAATAATAATAATAATAATAATAATAAAACTCAAGTTTAATGTCAACAAATAATAATGTTATTAATTGATATACTGAAGGCCTACTGTTTGCTGTTTCCATTTTTTTTTTCGAGCCATAGTTTCACAGATAATGTGGGCATGTAATTTCCATTCCACTGTATACATTTTAAAGGTTGACATTTGTGAAGATAAGGCTTTGCAATTCATATTGTGTAGTGGACAAATAGTTACAATGTATGAGGTTGTGTTTCCACGTGTTGCTTTGGTAATGTCATTATTTTAATGCTGGATTAAGGAGGTTCTCTTCTTTGTCATAGTTCTATGTCGTTGCTTAGAACAGGCCTGTTTTCATTTTCCAAAAAACATGTATCAAATAATTTGGTAACATTGTTATTTGAAGGCAGGAGTAGACGCTTTCAAAGTAGGTCCTCAGTTTTTCTGTTATAGCAAAAGTCGCAAAATTAAGTTCTTGTTCAACTCAATTTCCGCAAAAATAAACAAATAAATAGGCCTACATAAATTGTAAAACAAACAAACAAACAAACAAACAAACAAACAAAACACATTAATATGGTTTCATACTATGATACTAAGTTCGATAATTCACTGGGTGTTTTTTGGTGTTTAACGGGCCCCGCAAGTCTTAAACAGTGAAAACGTATTGCCTTTAATTCACCTGTTTTAAAAACCGTGAGATGCAGGACTTTATAATGAAACCGCTGTGCCTGCGACCGCTTTTCATGTCCCAAGTAGAAAAATGTAGGCCGCTTTATTTTTTCTAAAAATTGAAGGTTGAAAAGCGGCCACTTCAGAAATAACGAAGCTGTCCCAGTTCAAAGCCTCGCTCGTTTAGGAGGCTTGGTTCAGTGCTACTGTAGATGCAGTAAAACACAGCGTTTTCTTATAGACATTTGTTTTTGTTTCCTAATTCAACAAGGGTCTTTTTGTAATGGGTAGCACGACCACAAGTTCCAATCCCACAAGTAATTAATGCTATGCTTTTTGTCAACTGAATGTTCTGCATTCATATAGGTAGGAGCTGTAAAGCAACCCCATAAGAGCCAAAAAAAAACCCGTAAGTTACTTTGGGGGCATGTTTCTTTTCATGTGCGAAGTTTGCACCTTTTTATAAAAGAAGGAACACTTGCATATATACAAGTATTAGTCGAATGAGAAGACTTTCAACTCATACACATTTTTTTTTTAAGTTACTCCCAATGGCTGATTAATTGGACTGCTCAAATGTTATACGGCAAGTGTTGATTTATGTAGCCGTTGTTTTGTGGACGTTACTAACCCATTTGCTAACATGGCTTGTAAAATAATGTTGTATAAAGTTAGATATGCATACACTTGCGTAGATTAAAAAAAAAGTCAAAAGTCTTCCATATAGTTTATGTGAATACATGAACCATTACATTTTATCGAGGTAACAATATGTATGCCCAATTTTATTTTACACCAAAACACCCTACTATTACACCGTACTTTTAAGGCTTTCAGCAGTGTAGAAACCAAAGCTCCCCGTATTGAACTTTAAATTCCCACGAAGCTTGCTCCAGATCCTACCAGTAATCAAAACGCCATTTTTAAAAGGCTTCACCTTTCGACGTAAGGTTTTACTTTTACTGATCACGTTACAGGAAATACATTTCATACAACATGTCACCATGGCCAAAGAACTGTAATAAATAGGCAAAACTATGTATACTAATGATATCAGAAGCTTTCGTGTTTGTTTCTATGAAATGAAATTTTAAAAAAAAACACAAAAAAAAAACACACAACAGCAAAAACAGACATTCACTTTAAATAATTGTTATTTTATTTTTTTATATTGCAGAGCAATTACCAAAGACAGCCAGCTCAAATAAAAAAGAAAAGAAAAGAAAAAATATGGTGAAATTCTCACTTAATTGCTTTAAAGCTACATACATTTTATAACAACTAAGTGCATGTACCAAACTACAGGATTTGCAAAGTTTAAACAAGATTATTTTTACACTATACATACTGGCCTTTTAAAGATCATTTGCAGTATACTAAAAGCAAACATTTATCGTGTGTGTGTGCGATTGTTATTCTTTAAACTATATAGAAGAGCACATGATGACAAGGTCATTATTATTCGAAGCAACTGGCAACAATTCCAATATGGCGACCATTTACAGAATACTACAATCCCCACATTCAAGTGGCTATTTATTGTAATGGATCTGCAAAGTCCATTCTTGTACATTAAATACTTTCTTTTTTGTGTTAAACTCTTGTGTGGTTACATTCAAGCAATAAACATCAACAGCTCAAAGTATAAACATTTCTACAGTTTAGCAGCACTCTTTAAAATAGCTTGTTAGCGTCAGATTCTAGGGTTTTTGCACTTTAAGGCATGAACTACTTAGCAGTTTAGTACAACAGCAATAATAACCCAAAATACATATATTTTAATATCCAGATTATGAAGAAAGTAAGATTTTGGGGTCCCCTAAACAATTGGTAACAGGTCCTTATGACTCCTGTCCAAAATAATTTGGTGGCAACACAATTGGCATCATTCTGGGAATGTCTTAAATCCAGTAAAATATCTAATACAGTTGACATAATACCAAAAAAACAACAGCCTGTCTCCACAACAGATTGAACGTTAAGATCCAGTGTATAAAGTCTTATACATTTACTACTATACTTAACACAACCCAATTTACCTTGAGTAAGTATGTATTTATTTTACCTGGGGGATGTCATGCCACCACACCCCATAATATTGGAGAAAAATCAGTACATAAGGGTAACTGCATTGTTTGTTTTTTTCCCCAATACAGTATCCAGCAGGTATTTTTCATTTTTCTGCAATTAACATTGTAAATTAAGCGCACATCTTTGATGAAAATATTATAAAGCAGTGAAAACAAAGGTGTTTTAATATATATATATATATATATATATATATATATATATATATATACATACACACACACACACACACACACACACACATGCTTTTTAATCTGAGGCCAAATATCCACTAGGAAGAAGTATCCAAACTATTCACTTCTATTTTTACATCTCAAATTAAAATGCACTTTATTTAATTATAATTATTATTATTTTTAAATCAAAGTTGCATCACAGCTTCACAACCATTCTGATACTATAAAAACATCAGGTTCATAAACTGAGACTTCATACAAGAGAATGGACTTCATGGTTTGTGGCAGGAGGACAACATGGGTGACAATTGGAGCAAGTAGACACCAAGGGCTTCTTTTAACAAGCGCTCCAATAGATATAAAAAAAACAGGAATTTACAGGAATTTTTTTAGTGGCGTATATCAGGTCTATAATGTATACATTCCCCATTCATGGTCCAATTCATTAGACAGTAATATATTCCTTAAAGGTGACAGTAAGACAGTTTGCAGTGACATCAGTAATTATGATGTTTCCAAGGAATGGTTTAAAACTAGATGCAGGTTCCTCCTTCTCTTCCTGTGTCTCCAAAGGCTCTTTCTCCTTTGTTTCTACCTGCACCTGTTTGCAGGTCTCCACCACAGCTCTGGGCTTCACAAAACTTAAGTCTATAGGTTCTTCTGGGTTTGAACCATCAAACAAGTAGTCTGGTACACTAGTGTGGTGGTAGCTGTTCAGATGAAGGTCCATTGGCTTCTCCTGGGGTAGCTGAGGCATGCTGCTGGGTGTGCTTATGCTCCTAGAAGCAAGAAACTTTTTGATAACTCCTCTTTCCTCATTTGGTTCAGAAAGATTGCGTTTCCTGGAATGAGCCAGATTTATTCCAACCTCATTCCTTTTCTGGTCCAGTCTCGACAGAACACCCATTTCAAAGGGCCATGGTATTAAATTAGGTTTGGTGGTAAGTTGAAGAGGTTGGTCATCTATCAGTTCTGCATTATCTCCAGTCTCATTACTGTCTTTTTCCATGTTATCGTTATTTCTTATCCCTACTTCATCAGTTTGGGAGTGTCCGTTTTTCAGTCCGGTAGCAGTACCAGCACTTGCTGGCATTTGCTCTTCTTCATCTTTGTTACTCTCATCTTCCGATCTGTGTGAATCAACCAACTTAGTCCTCTCTGACACATTTCCTGAAGTATCTACCTTTCTGTCCTGGTGGCTCATTTCATTGTCCCTGGATTTAATCTTTGCCGATTGCATTCCATTCTCCATATATTTGCTCATGACAATGACGATTCTCCCATTCTTGTTTTTGTTTTTCACGATTTTCATTTTACTTCCAATCCCGTTGCTCATTGCATCTTCTTTGGCAGCACTGGTAACTCCATTAGAGTTCAGAACTGGTTCGCTTCCAGTTAAATGGGCTGGAAGCTTCTTGAGCTCCACAGACAGGTCTTTAACCTGATTAAGGCATCCAGTCTCTTTGTTGTGAACCCATGTCTGCTGCAGAGTGGGAGACAAATTACGACTGTGGTCCAAATGGAGCTGACTGCTGGTCTCTCTTCCCCTTTGGTACTGAAGGTCGTACATTTTGGGGTCCGGTTGGTAATGGTGATGCTTTTTGCTGTTAAGCTGGTAGTAATATTTCTTCTTGCTGTTGGCCTGTTGCTCGACTTGGGCCTCATTACTGTTGGGTTGGTACTGGTGGTGCTTCTTGCTGTTCAACTGATACTGCTGATACTGCATTTTGTTCCCTGGGATAGTCTCAGTCTTGGGCCTGTTCTCGTCATCCAGAGAGGTTTCCTGGAGATCCGAAAGCACACTGGAACGCAGGGCAAAAGAAGGAATCTGCAGATCAAGAACAGGACAAATTATTTCATTATTTAGTTTGGCAACAGGGAAAATTAGCAGAACTTGAAACACATATGATCTAAATACAACTAAAGACACTCAGTCGAGTAGACTTATGTTTTAAGAGCTGCTGACAGGTTGTGAAATTGCTTATTTTGTTGTTGTTGTCGAAGGCCTGTCCCTGTTCTTAAAATGGTCTCATGTCCTTATGTAAATTCTGTAAAATCCCAGCACTACATTTCCCTGTGATGTTATAGCAGTGTGTGTGTTTTTTTTTTTTTTCTGGCTCTATAAAGCTTGACTCTTTCTTAATGATGAGGTAAGAATTTGCCCTGCTCGAAACAGTAGCAGGATGATAAACAGAACTATAAATGGTCAGTGGTTGCTTAAAAACACATGACTCCTTAAGCCCCCCATATATTTTTAAACCCCCTTCTCCCCTCCCCAGGGTGCACTTCCAAAGCCATTAGGCTCACATATCAAGGATTGCTACACATCTTTGTTCCTATGACCTTAGTGCACCAGGGCCAGTCATGCCAGATCACCAGTTTTATGCGAGACATCCATTTGTAGCTAAATCAACACAGGGCAGATTCTCAATAATCTATCCCACGCTACAGTATATTACCCAGAAAGGGACAAAATCACGAACTCATATATAGACTGATTTGGGGCGGGGGGTGAGGGAGATGATGCCTAACATTAGGACAGTCTGCAAAAATGTAAATAAAGTATTACATAAGATCACTGTAGCCTATTAAATATTCCAAGGCATTATTATGGGATGCAGTATCACTTTCAGGCCTACTGATTATATACACCATTATACATTTCTTATCATTGAAATATATCGCCTGGGAATCACATAGGATAGGTGCCCATATCAACCTGAAGTAATCAATGTCGGTCATTACCTGAACCAGGAGGTGTTTGGGTTTAGGTCCACGTTTGCGATAACCCATAAGCTGTTCCTGTCTTTCTCTGTAGAGAAACAAATAAACAGAGTAAGGCTTAATGAAACACCGCTCCTTCAATCTACTGCACATTGGAAACCGGTTTTCTGCACAATAATACACTTCCAATGAACTCACAACAAAAAAAACAAGAAAACAAACAAACACATGCATTTAAAGAAACAACAACCTGTAAATGAAAACTGTATATGCTGGAATAAATGCGATACTTCCTCTGCCTGCTTTACAGCAAAGTATAATGCAGAGATGCAATACAAAATCTGTCTGCAACTCAACCAATTATAGAATTGGGTTAAGTACCAACAAAATATTTTGTTTTATGTGCAGTGATTGTCCATGCTCCAAGGCATTTAGCTAAGATAATAAGACCATTTTAGAGCGTTTGGAATTAGATCACTGCTATATGATTTGTATTTAGAATGCTTGATGGTCATTAACGTTATCACTGTCCTACATCACATGTCGAGGGCGGCAACCTAAAGTGACGTGAGGAGTCACAGCAAAGTGAAGAAATATCGTGTATTAACACCAGGCGAGCTACAGCGCGCTTGTTCTCTCTTCACAGAAACATTTGCCAATTATACTTTAACCTTCATTGTCAGAGTGGACAGATGTGCACAATATCAATCATGGGCATATTGGACTCTCATTATCTTAAACACACACACACACACACACACACTGGCGTCATTGCAAATCTTCACTGACTAAAACATTGAGGTTTTTCTTGCTTTCTTTGATGTAGCCTTACCGCTAATTTGCGACAGGAAATAATGTGCAGATATTAAACAGAGTGCGAACCAAACCCTGACACATAAACCTTCACTTTAACATACAACCGAACTTAAAACTATACCAGCCCGTTATTACTTCAAAGCGTGCAGGACTTTGCATTAAATGCAGAGACGGTCAGTGGGCGCCACCACGCATGCGCGCCTACAGTCGTGATCTATTAATACAATACAGTATAGTAGTATCCCTCCATGAATAGGTCTGTTTAAACCCTAGCATTGAACCGCTTTCTAACTGATGCATATAAGCACTGTGCTTGCATACACCCATCTACCTACTGTTATATGTGCACATGCAAATATAAATACAAAGCAGAAAATCAAATATTTTATTCGCGACTTTTCGGACATACACCTCCTTCATCAGCTAAAATGCCATGTTTTACTTTAAATAATCAGGTCGTAAATTGAACAAAAAAAAGTAAAACGAGGCTATCGTGTTTGCTCCAGACTGTGAATGGTTAACGTCTGGCTTTCTGGATAAACTAGAGGAAACACACTGTACAGCAACCGAACGCCCTCTGAGGGTCCATGATTATTATAGGATGATGGTTCACTGCCCCAGGCACAGCGTCAAGTACAAACTACTTGAGCAATGCACATCTAGTCTATATAAAAAGAGACACTTTAGTGAAGTATTAAATAAATAAACAGTAAGTCACACAATGTAAATACCGTACTGTAATAGTAACCGATAGCCTATCCGTAGAACCAGACACGCGCATGCTTTTGTAATCCATGCTATTTTTTTTTTAGACATTAATTTCCAAAGCTTAACTGTATTTGAATGATATCAACCGCATAAGTATACTTGCATAGTTTACTTAGCTTCGCAGTGGCGAAGCGCCTTTACAAAGCAAACCCCAGGAGAATGCAACGCGCCTCCTTCAATCTGCAGAAGACTATCCACAGCCTTACTGAAAAGGAATACTGCATCTCTCGTGGTTTCCATTTTATAAGGAAGCACACACAAAGTAAAAAAAAACGATTACAAGCAAGACAACGCGAAGAAGCGAATTGGCGCAGATTAAAAAAAAGAGCCATTTCGCTCGCCCACCCCCTTTATTTACCATATAAGGGTAATGCCCTTGCCTGTCTCACCTGTTTTGGAAAGCAATCAGGAGTCTCGGATCAAGGATGTTTTCCTCTGGCTCCCACGTGTTGTATCTATCAAGGGATTGACAAAACGACAAACACATCAACAAACCTGCTTCATCATTACAGAACTCCCAATCGTGCTCTCATAAATGTAATTCCAGGACCAATTCGGTCGAGACCAGTAAACAAAAATAGCTCTCGACCAGCGCTCCCCCCCATAAACCCGCTGTCCACGTGAGTTTTGCAACATAAATATAAAAAAAAACCAAAAAAAAAACGGGCAATTGTTTTACTTTTTTGTGCAAAACGATGACACACTGTTCTGTGTATTGTTATGGGTCTTGTTCCAGAAACATCCACCTTTTACAAATGTTGTGTGCATATATAATAAAATATTATGACCAGCCAATGTAACTTGGCTACGCAGTTTATATTCCTGTGTTCATAAAATTGAACAGACAGGCACACTTATCTGAGACTGCTATGCATAGTTTTAGAAACTGAAATATATGAATGACAGTCTAAAGTAAAAAATGTACAGATAAATACAAAAATGTAAATGTACAAAAGCTATATTCAATAAAAAAAAAGTTGTTTTTTATTCTTTATAGCAGCCTATGTGACACCCGTGATGTTGCCAATTAAGTAAAAACAAATGCGCGCCTTATTCTAGATTTTGTTATTTATTTAAAATACATTTTTGGGGAGCCAAAATCAGAATAGAGGGAAGCCATTTTAACCGCAGCCTTACACATCTGTAGCAAGTGAGGAATAATTAAAATAGGATTAGCTCCCCGTACATTTTCTAGCCCTTCGCATAAATTAGTGATGGCATCCGTGTGCAGAAAAAAAAACAAGCACAGGCGAGCTTTTGGAAAACGGAACGTCAAGGCGGGTGTACGGTACAGCTACTTACTATCCGGGTATAGTAATATCAAAAAATGCAGACTTACTTGGGAGACCAGCCTCTCCATTTCACCAGGTATTCAACTCTTCCCTACAAAAAAATAAAATAATGAACAAATGCACGAATGAAGCAGCGGCATTGAATATGTCAACAGCAGCTCGATCACGGATCCCACGTTTTATTTAATTACAGGTTTCTGCGACGTTACACACACCACCACCAGCCGTACACTAGTTTACCTTTCTTACTCGCTTTTTCTCAATGCTTTCCACAGCAAAGACGTGCTCTCCCGCCGCTGGTAGCTCCATGCTTCGCTCCGGTCAGGCTGTGCGGATGAGAATGACGGCTATTCACTTTCACAAGCTCTGGTGTTTTGCTGGTAATTTTCCTCCCCTGCTCTGGCTCGCTCTTTTTTTCTTCTTCTAGCGATCGTTGGTAAGAAACCGAGACACTGAGCTCCCAGTTGCTGCTGCAGCATTGCTCATGCAAATAGCCTGAGTCGTGACGTCAGTTTGGAGGGAGGTGGGGGGCTGGTGTTGAGATGTCAAACTATAGGATGCAGCGCGGCTTGAAACGGCAAGAGGGAGCCACCGAAATAAAAATATATATATATAATCTTAATTTACAGAAGATTGCAAAGGCAAGCCTCCAAAATCGTACTCATCAACGAAGGGGATTGAAACATAATATTATTATTAATAACACAAACAGTACACCCCCGTTAGCCTCTTTAGATTGGATAGAGGGTTTTATAGGCGACTACAATAAACAGATAAACCTTATAATATATGATATAGCCCTCCAGCGTTTTTTGTAATTAAATAATTGGCCATTTTAGGTCGTTTTTAAAAGATTGCACCCCGGCGTTTCGTTGATGCCAAGGCAAAATAACCTTACATTTTAATAAAGACATATAATAATAATAATAATAATAATAATAATAATAATAATAATAATAACGTAATTTGTTTCATTTAAATAGAATGTTGTTCATTGTGTAGGAGATGGGGTTCGGCTGAAGACGCGTGATTTCTCAATTTAAAATGAGCCGACCTAGCCTATAGGCTTCCAATGCTGTGAATGGCATCTAAATACACGGTATTTCCAAGAAATTGCTCCTTTGTTTGGATCGCCAATCACTAGTGTGTATAAAATTGCAAAATTGCACGTTCCTCGTGAAAATCACGGTACGAGTGACCGGAAGCATTTTTCCAATGTGACCTTTTGAAAATGAAGCTGTGGCGGTCTATTCAGTAAGAAAGACCAATATCCGCTAAGAGTGACATAACTAATGCAATCATTCAGAAAGAATACAAAGTTGGGTATACAAACAAATGTGGGGTAACGTGGGGCTTTAACACGTGCGTTGAATTAACAATTATACTTTTACTAGAGACAAAAAAAATATTTTTAAAAATGTAATATTGTAGGCCTAATATTATTAGCCTATATAAAAAGTACAAACAAATGTAAATATAACAGCGCACTTATTTAGGGTCTAATCACCACAGTATTGGCAGATGTATAGTACCAGTTAGGCAACTCGGATGTAGTAAGTTTCCACCAACAGGAGATTTAGGATAGAACAAAAACTGCATTCAATTACTTAGTGACAACTAGAACTAGACCGTTTCCAATTAGCTAAAATAAAATAATTATATATATATATATATATATATATATATATATATATATATATATATATATATATATATATATATATATATATATATATATTAAACTGCGTTTTATTTATAGGCTACTACATATTCTTTTTAGCGTTTTTTGTGAAGTTGGTAACTGTGTTCAAAATGTATAGGAACCGCATATTGATTTGATTTAGATTAACTTTATATCCAATACCCAATGATCAGACTTGTTTAGAATAAAATCATCTTAAGACCTTTTTTTTGTGAGGCATACAGTGCCATCTTTGGTTTACATGGAAACGGATACCAGCGATACCCACTATCATGAAAGATATGTAGGGCAGTGTACTCGGACCCACTGGCATTTCCTGTAGGCTAGTTTTTAATGCCATCTGAAACCTCATGGGCACCAATGGCAAATTAAACACGTTGTAACCCACATAGGCTTTATGTATTGCGCCATTGCAAATGTGGATCTTGTATAGAGGCTATCATATACCATTAACCAGAAATGAAAATAAAATCAGATCCGCCTATAGAATAAGATAAAATAAAGTGGACATAATTAGTTTAGATACTGCTTGCCCTAAGCTATCATTGAAGTGGACGAGCGAGATAGAGAGCTCACAGGGGGAGAAAGGGATATGCGCGTTTCTAGATGCACCTGGTGCTCAATTAGTATAATAATTAAGCGGATTTTCTAGGTTTACACACTCGTGTTATTAATCAGATTGATGTTATTGGATTTTTTGCTTTAGGGGAAAATGCAATCAAATTTGCATGAACTTGGTGGCGAACATTTACCGTTTGAGTTTAACCATGCTTCTCGAAATCCAGCAGCGAACGGGTTAAGTGCAACATAAGGTTTGTGCAGGCAGCAATCATAACCTATTAGAAGACATCAGCGTAACAGCCAGCGCTTCCATATAAGGAAATGTCAAGCGAGCAGAATAAAAACATCAGCCTTTTTATGCATTTGCTGTTACTGGGCAAAAACATATATTACAAGCAATTAGAAATCTAACAGATGAACGAAATTCTGCATAGATGTAATTCTCCCTGGATTATTATATTCGGATTAAAAATTCAGTAGCTGTCCAAATTCACAGTGTTCTGTTACAACAAAGACATGCATACATCGGTATTTAAATATTTTACACTGTTTAACATAAAACATCCTATATCAACAGTACAGTGTGTACATGATCCTTCAATTCAAACAGTTATCCAGTCTGTTTATATCGATTTTTAAAAGTGAAACAAGATATATCTTCCCAGATATTGTGAAAGTGATGAATCTGACACGAACGACACGAACTGTAATACTTTTATTGTCAACTCCTCAAGCTAGTTCAGATTTGTTACAATATTTACAAACAGACGACGTGAGCTATTGAATCAGAAACCATTGGGGAAAGCCATTGGATTTTGTGCGCAGAACAATTCGTTTTATACATTAAAGCCTAATTTAATAGTGGTGGGATTGAGAGCCAGGGAATCTAATTTTGGATGCAGTAGGCTACTTGTTAGTGTAGTACATGAAGGTTCAATTGAACCTGGATAATCACATTATTACTTTATGTGTATTCCAGGAAATGGATAAAAAACACACTGCCCAGAAGGTAGTGCCACGTACAGGTACACGTGCAGGAATACCGAACATACACGAAGTCTTTGCGCTGAAGTAGAAGACAAAATAATGTCATATTATTAATTTATTACGGTTGCTTTTCAGTCGGCTCATTTGCTCAGATATTTACGGAATTAGCTTGGATCCTAATGAAGATTTTCCAGAGAAAAAAAAAAGAATGAATTGCAGGCAAAGGAAACGTATAGATAGATTTGTCTGTATATATAGATTGTATATGATCCTCAATCTACTGTTCATCTGCTATGAGAGAATTGTGTTTCCAGTACAATCGCGTCGATGCGTGTTGCTCATTTCTTGTGCTAATCAATGGAACCACGTCTTAGTAAACAGGTCAGTACAGCAAATCCATGACTGTCGTCACCAGGAAGGTGATTCAACACCGACGCTGGCACGAGGAGCTTTACCTCCGTCAGACCTCCATTGCCAGGCGACATGAACGTCAATGCAGGGTAATGTGGTGTACGATTACAATAGAACTGTGGTTCACAGCGCAGGCTTTAACTCTAACTTCTTTATCAATATACATTTCCCCTAATGTAAGATTGAGAAACAATAACAACAGCATTTGCGTTAATATATTGGTCAGTAAATACAGTTCACCTCTCATTTATATGAGTCGCGTTTGCCTGTTAGTATTTTTTTTTACTACTTATGTTTCAATGGAGTGCAAATTGAGAATCCAAGTTCTTCTGGAATTGTGCAGAACGCACGATGCCAAGTAAGCATTTGCTTAGACACTTCTACTGGTTACGAAATGTAAGTTTTCTTCTCCAGGTTGTGTATTCACCGAATGTTTTAATGTGACATATACTTCGGTATATGGCATATAAAGCACGCAACATATCAATTAACTAAGGCAATAAGTGAACACGGACATAGAGTACGCACAGCAGCCTATGTTTAATTATATTATCAAACAAAAACAAAAACATTTTGCAATGGTTGGCATTGTTGCTAGGGACCATTGCATTACTTCAAGAACTCAAACTTCTCGTTAAAATGCATGAGTACAATGCCATTTTATTAATACAGAGGTTCACCGAAAAAGTGACCTGAAAGTGAAATGTATTCAAGATACTGTTGCAAGTAACTATTATAGTATAACCGTACCTTTTTGAAAGGATTGTTTTGCAAAACGTTTAAAATACAAATAACGATAACAAAAACCAATCGAAAGGATGTGAGACTTATGAGTTCTACTCTGGAGAGAAATTCCGAATTCTGGTGCATGGCTAGCCAAACCTCGACCTCCTGCTGTGCTCAGTTTAGTCGGAGTAATAACTATAAACGACTTCTCAGAGGGGTGACGTGTTAGCATCTCTGACAAGTACACTGGCTTCGTGCCTGCAGGGCAAATTTGTAACAGATCGGGACCAGGGGCTTCCAGTCAAGACATGCATTATGTATAACTATATTGGGTATACTAGCTATCAGTGGGTCTTGAAATCTTTTAACAAATTTAACACTTTCTTTTGCTTCCCTCCAACACCACCTGTAACAAATTGTACAATTTAGTTTGAGATCTGTCCACAGATATAATGGCAGCTTCTTCTTTTCTCAAATATATATATATATATATATATATATATTCCATGAAGGCCACTTCTGACCAGACTTCTCCGGACAGTAGATGGGTGTACCAGGGTCCCACTGTTTTCTGCCAGTTCTGAGCTGATGGCACTGCTGGACATCTTCCGATTGCGAAGGGAAGTAAGCATGATGTGTCTTTCATCTGCTGCAGTAAGTTTCCTTGGCCGACCACTGCGCTCACGGTCCTCAACGCTGTCTGTTACTTTGTGCTTCTTCAAAAGAGCTTGGACAGCACATCTGGAAACCCCTGTCTGCCTTGAAATTTCTGCCTGGGAGAGACCTTGCTGATGCAGTATAACTACCTTGTGTTTTGTTGCTGTGCTCAGTCTTGCCATGGTGTATGACTTTTGACAGTAAACTGTCTTCAGCAACCTCACCTTGTTAGCTGAGTTTGGCTGTTCCTCACCCAGTTTTATTCCTCCTACACAGCTGTTTCTGTTTCAGTTAATGATTGTGTTTCAACCTACATATTGAATTGATGATCATTAGCACCTGTTTGGTATAATTGTTTAATCATACACCTGACTATATGCCTACAAAATCCCTGACTTTGTGCAAGTGTACCTAGAAGAATTGATGCTGTTTTGAAGGCAAAGGGTGGTCACACCAAATATGGATTTGATTTAGATTTTTCTTCTGTTCACTCACTTTGCATTTAGTTAATTGATAAATATAATCTATTAACATGTCTATTTTTGAAAGCATTCTTACTTTACAGCATTTTTTCACACCTGCCTAAAACTTTTGCACAGTACTGTATATATATATATATATATAAATGGCACAACTTAAAGATAAGATAGGAATAACTGTCAAGATAGTAAAGATTATTTTGTGATGTGGATGCACAACCAAAGAAATGATTAAACTACAAAATATTCCACTCTAAAATAATGCATACACATGCTGTTCA
Organism: Acipenser oxyrinchus oxyrinchus; assembly: GCA_030684275.1. Classification (NCBI taxonomy): domain Eukaryota; kingdom Metazoa; phylum Chordata; class Actinopteri; order Acipenseriformes; family Acipenseridae; genus Acipenser; species Acipenser oxyrinchus. The sequence goes on from CM060260.1 coordinate 6,030,819, forward strand.
TGCTTGTTATTGTTAAACTGGAACAACCGCCCTTGACTTCCAACTATTAATCATCTTGTACATATTAAGTCACTAAGTCATCCCAGTGCTCTTACCAAAAAAAAACAGGGAACCGGTTGTCCATTTGCATCCAAGGGGGTTGGGTTGGGTTGGGTTGGGTTGGGGGGGTGGAGGGCCTGTTGTACTGAGGGTATTTCCGCAGTCAACTCATTTTTCATAGACAATAACTAGCATATGATCATTGCAATTCAAAACTATCAACCAAAACCCTTTCATTTCGGATGTGAGCTTGAGCATTGGAATTTATGAATCATAAGCTAAGGATTTTAATTAATGTTTTATAGGCGTCGTATACAAGTCATGCATTTTAAACACACAACTGCACAATGGTAACACGCATATATAAAAAAAATCAGTACATGAAAAATAGATTTATATATGTTAAATATATACGTTACGTTTAATACATTTGTTATTTATACGTTTAAGAAAGCCACTATCCAGTCACTTTCTCTCACTGGTTTAATCTTCGCTTACATTACAGGTTATTCTGTCTATAAACATTATTAAATGTTAATAAAACTGATGTACTGATTTTTATTGTCCCACCTGAGATGTAACATCATCTATTATTATACATGATAACCTTTAATTGTATGTGCTTCATTAGCAGTCTAATAATGTTGTATATTATTTCTCCTGATAATTGTTGACAGGTGGCTGTATAGCGTGTAATGTCTTTTGCGCATTTTTGGGTGTATCTGACAAATTCATTTTCAATCCATTTGCATGTGTTCATGCAAACCATATGATTTCCAGGGAAGTGTTTGTCATTCCTGTGACAATAAAAACAATAAAAAAAACTGAAGACAACCATGTATACTAAAAAGAAACACAGTTGTGAATTAGACCATCTAAATTGGAAAACAAACTCAAAATGCATTCATGTTTTTGTAAAATCGTGTTATAACAATACAGAGGGCAGCAGTGTGGAATAGTGGTTAGGGCTCTTGATCGGAGGGTCATGGGTTCAATCCCAGGTGGGGGACATTGCTGCTGTACCCTTGAGCAAGGTACTTTACCTAGATTGTTCCAGTAAAAACCCAACTGTATAAATGGCTAATTGTATGTAAAAAATAAAGTAATTGTATGTATATAATGTATAAATAATGTGATATCTTGTAACAATTGTAAGTTGCCCTGGATGAGGGCGTCTGCTAAGAAATAAATAACAATAATAAAAGACCGAGTAGTTATTTTTTGTATTTTAGGTCTGGTATTTATTGCAGTCTGGTGAGTAACGCAGACTCTGGAGCAATGACAGTAGCCATACGCACTGTTTGAAGTCACTGTTTGTAAGGCGTGTGTATAAGTCTTACTGTAAATGCATGTTTAAGCAAGATTGTCCTGGTTAACATCAAAAACCTGCGCTGTTGGTGGTACTGTTTTAAATCAAATAGTAGTAAACTGTCTGACAACAATTTGGGTTATCATAATTATATAGTGATGGTGTTCCCAATGATAGTAACGTGATATTCAATTAAATCATATGGATTTGCAAACCATAATTTTCAAGTGTTACTCTATTACCTCAATTAAATGTTCTTTAGCTACAAACTAGATGACAAAGGGAGTCCACTTTGTGTAAAGGATTTATAGGCCAGGAGATCCCCCTGGGTTTCAAATCCCTGCTCAACAGACACTGTGTGACCTTAGGCAAATCATTTGACCTAATGTGTTTTTCTAGTATTTTTAAATCAGATCTTACATCTTAGTGGAGCTACTTTAGATACTACTTACCTACATACATTAATACATACACACAATTATAAATGAATAAATATGTATGAATCTGTGTGTTGGCAAAGGTAATCTGTTACACATAACTACAGTACATCACATTAAATGGGTCACATTTACATTTCAATGGAAATGAGTAAGAGAAAGGTTTTGCTGTAAGGCTGGTAGTCTTTTACCCGTGCCAAAAACTCATATACTGCGTACACTGGCTGTCAGCCGAGCAGGATCCTCAAAGAAAATGAATGCCTACTGTACATGCTGCAGGAATGCTGATGAGCTAGTTTCACCTCTATTCTCTTGCTTTTATTTCTTGGATCGAGTTGAAGGCAAGCCAGGTCTGTTAGGTTGGACTATAAACAAAATAATCTGGCTACTAGAAGAAAAGAATCCATGTGCGTCTTGCATTTGAGCCCCATGCACAAGATTTTTTATCCCTTATTAGGCTGTATTGAAAATGGCTCCTTCGTTTAACCCTTTCAATCCTGAATGATTTTTTTGTCGAAATTACGTTTTACAATTAAAAAAGGAACTCCTTTTTTCCGTATACATGAGAACAGGACATTAAACATGAAAATATTTTTTTTTAACTCGCACTTTATTTTATAATTGATTTATTTCTTTTTTTATGCACATTTTTCTGATCTGCTTTCACCTCATGAAGGGAGTTTTATAGTCTTAAAAACTAAACAATGAACAGCAGTGTGGAGTAGCGGTTAGGGTTCTGGACTCTTGACGAGAGGGTTGGGGGTTCAATCCCCAGTGGGGGACACTGCTGCTGTATCCTTGAGCAAGGTACTTTACCTTGATTGCTCCAGTAAAAACCCAACTATATAAATGGGTAATTGTATGTAAAAATAATGAAATTGTATGTAAAAATAATGTGATATCTTGTAACAAATGTAAGTTGCCCTGGATAAGGGTGTCTCCTAAGAAATAAATAATAATGCTGCTTGGTTTAACACTTTAATGATATTGTAATGTGTGTAGAAAAACAGCATTAAATGTAATGGGCAATGTTTTTAACATTAAACAAACTGCATATGCACATGCAACATATATTGGTTTCCTGCATTAGAAGTATACATTTTAGTGCCAAAAGGGATTGGGAGACCATGGGACCAAGGAATAGCACAGTGAGCTCAGCAGCGCTCAGGGCACAAGATGAATTGTTATGTCCAGTCTACTGAAGACAGAGCGGAAGGAGGGGAAGTCAAATGAAAAACCAGCGCTGTGAAAAAGAATGACAGAGATCCACATGAAGGAAGGCTGTGCTAGGGAATCTTGTTTTAAGTGGAAAATAATTTTAAAGGGGCCGTGAGCAACTCTGTTAAGGCACAGAGATTAGAACATGAAATAAACTGAGGATTGGTAGGATTAAAGGTTGAAAATGATTTACAGAAATAAACAGTTTTTAATAGCACATCACAAAATGAGCGTGATAAAAATCAACACTTATTTATTTATTAATTAATATGTTTATAACAATTCAGTTTTAAAAACTTTACCACTACTATTTTCTTACATTAGCTTTATTCATATTATTATTATTCATATTATTCATATTATTACTACTACTACTACTACTACTACTACTACTACTACTACTACTACTAATAATAATAATAATAATAATAATTATTATTATTATTATTATTATTATTATTATTATTATTATTATTATTATTATTAACCCACTTTACTCCCATTTAGATAAAAGCCTGGGACACTTCCATTATCAGCAGTTAAACAGCAGGAGGTTTTTTGCATTGAAGCTGAATGGCTACAGCCTTGTAAAAGAAGGGGGAGCTGGTGGATCAATAAGGAGATAGGACCTTACAAGGAGACACTGAAATCCAGCTGCAGGTTGCCAAGGCAAATCTGTCAATACGGTATCGAACACTCCAGTCTGACTCATCTGCTTCAACAGCATTCTAACCCTATTCCACAATTCCAAATTAGATTCAAGCACAAGGCAATGTGTTTGGAATTTTCACCCAAGCAAGAGGAATTATTGCTGATGTTTCTTTTTTTTTTTGTCTCCCATATGTTTCCTTTTTACACAGACATGTTTAAATGTAGTTAGATTTTAAAACTAAACTCCCTCATGGCCCAACAGTGGCTTGTTTACAATATACACATTTAGTCTACTGTCCATTATCACATTATCAAGTTTCATTCTTTTATTTTGAAATGAACATTTTAAATTGTTAGAAATACATGAAAGGTACGCAGAACAGGATGGGGTAGTTGACACCTGTTAAATGCTGTCACATGAATTTATTTTTCATTTGGATTATTTATCAGGCTTACTGTAGATGATATAAAGTGTCCCTTTAATGTCTATAGCTTTCAAGAGAGACTAGTGTCAGCTTTAAAATATAATTGACCTACATAACAACAAACAGTGGCTGTGGCACTGTCTCTGACCACTCCAGGCAATAGATGCTAACATTGTAGAATTATTCTGATTATAGAAAAACAATTTAGAAAAATGGATTTCACCCTTCAACATGACCTGTATTTTTTTTTTCTTTTTTTGGAGAAACCTTTATGCTGTTTGAAGCAATTCAATAGAGCTCAACGCAGGAAGGGAAAATCCATGAAAGCTAGCTAAGCCCATTATATTGAAAAACATTAATCGCATAAAAATATTACTTTAAATGACCTGACATGTGAAAAGAACAGTACTGACTACTAGGCATAGTTCATCCGTGTTCTTTTGGCGATTAAAGTCATTTTCAATCATGTTACATACACAGTTGCTGACGCTGGCTAATACTGTATCTACTGTGCTGTTGTAAATGCTCACAGTCCCTACCTGCACACATCTTTCTTTCCCTGTAGCGTTTGCAGAAGCTCAAAGCCATACCTTTAAATCAAACATACACAGACAGGTGCCTGCACCACTTAACTCTCGAGCCAAACACACAGTTGTTCAGGTATTTCAATCAATACGAGACCCTCAAGCTCTTAGTATGAGTTTATATTTATGAACTCAGTCATATTTCATACTGTTTTTGAATGCCGCAGTGTCATATGCAGATTTACACTCAAATACAACCTTGATATCTGTTTACTGTAGTCTCTACTTCTTCAGAAAGCAGATTTATATGCAAGTGTGTTTATAGTTTGTTTGTTTATTCTCCAAGGGTAGTTTCTAGCAGTAGGGACACACACTTTGTCTTCTGTGGCATTCTGTCATCTCCAGTAAATATTCACACTCAGTTATAGATCCCGATGCAAAACAGTAAGGTTACTGTTAACCAATATTACTTAACAGAAAAACTATAGATTTTTCTAGCGCAGGTTTATACAAAATATAAAAACAATAATAAAATATTAATTAAAAACAGAATGATATGCTGCAGACATAAATAAATAAAAATAATTTGTCAATTTTTACAACATTATTATTATTTGTTTATTTAGCAGACGCCTTTATCCAAGGCGACTTACAGAGACTAGGGTGTGTTAACTATGCATCAGCTGCAGAGTCACTTACAATTACATCTCACCCAAAAGACAGAGCACAAGGAGGTTAAGTGACTTACTCACACAATGAGTTAGTGGCTGAGGTGGGATTTGAACCGGGGACCTTCTGATTACAAGCCCTTTTCGTTAACCACTGGACCACACAGCCTCCTGTATGCGCATACATGTATATGTGTACATATACACTTTCTAATGAATCACATTCACTCTTCTAGACACTCCAAGAAGCCTGTACATACAAAATGTCTGTGTGGGATGAATGTAACTTTGTTCTTTTGGCAGCCTGAATGCCGACGCTGCACCCCACCTTGTCCCACTTTCATGTCATATTGCTTCATGGCTCATCAACATATTCAGACCACATTAGTTGTGTTTTGCAACCAGTCATCAAGCGCATTCACTGGGCTATTTTTCAAGCCACATCTACACGCCCATTCAGCCTAGCCTGATCTCAGCACCTGATATCAAACAAATGACTTACAAGAGGAAGCAGCAAAGATCATGTCTAATCAGCATCACAAGCCAGAGAAGGTTGCCTTATATGGCTGCACAGATGGATAAAGTGATGTGACATGATGTTGCTGTATTTAGTGTATACCACTGGTTGCAAAGCTTCTATGAACTCCTGGTAATGAGACAGGAATGTAGCAAACCATTAACTAGACTAATATGGAACTTACTATACCAGTGCTGTATGCATGTCCACAATTCTCTGCTTTTGTTGTCCTGTATTCACTGTGACAGAAATCCACCTAGCTGTTAGCTCAATAGTTAGTCAATAGGAGCAAATGCCAAAAGAGTTCAATACATTATTCAGCTTTGTTGTTTAAAGCTATAGTACTCTATATGTCTTGCTATGACATTCAGCAATATAAATGACATATTAAAGCTTGGTTTATTTATTCAAATGGTGTTTTTTTCAATGCAGTCTTATTGTAACATGCTTGGTAACACTTTCACTCAATGATCTGTTATAAATATTCAACAATACATTGTTAAATGTGTTATAAAGATTATTAGAAATGTATTACTAATAATAACAGGTTATGGCAAAGCAGTGTTGGAAGAACATATACAGTACCAGGCATTTATAAGAAACCGTATTATTACTTATAACATGACATGCAACTTAAAACTTGTAATGTGTCATGCAAATGGTATTGTAATAAAATTGTATTCCTTTTTAGCAATTGAAAAACCTTTAATAACTTACACATTTTATAAATGGAAATAAAGTGAGCCCCAAATTTTTTGAAACATGTTCAAAATGATGTTTATGTTAAAAACACCCTACTGTAGGTTCAAATAGATAAATACATTTACAAAAATATAGTATTGCACCTCAGTATTATAGAATGCAATATCCTTCTAGGATTTGAAACATCCTTCCCGACTCGATTCGCCTAAAAACATCTTTAGTGTTACATTACTTGTGTACTTTTAGCTCAGAAAATTGTATTGTCTTCTTATGCATATTTTGAAATGTGCAGGATAGCTTTTTTAATTTTTTTTTTTTACACTTGAAGTCAATAAATGAGCTGCACAGATATATGTGTATGTAACATATGTGTCCAGGAAAGTCATCTGTACATTTAAAATTCAGCTGTCTACAGGTGGCCCAAGGGAACAGTCGGTGCACAGAAGGGCTAAGTAGAAAAGTCATTATTGAATTTGACTTGTAGCCCTCAGGCTCCGGCTTGATTATCTTAACTGCCTCACTGCAAAGAATTTGTTGAAACCGTCCTTCATAGAAAAAGAAAAAAAAGGATGTAAACAAGGATTAACACATGATTCCCCTGACAGGGCTGCTAGTAAAGCTTTGAATGGAACTGCTGATACTGACATCCAAATAATGAAATAATGAAATGAAAGTGGAAAAGTTCACGATCTGTTGTCACCAATGCTAGTCTTTGTAGTGGGTGTGAAGTTGCTTTTTTTCATAAAGTACAGCTGACTGCACAATGGATGGTACAAAGAACTCAACTTGCATTTTATATATAATAAACAGTATATATAAAATGTTCTTGGGTGATATTCAGCATAAAGAGGCATGTTTGCTAAGCATCCTCTTCTACCTGAATGTTTAAATGAATTCCGACATAGAACAGAAAAATAATGCAGGTCATAAAGCATTCTGTATTTAGATTCATTCCACCTACCAAGAGTGTGGAACGTGGAAATATACAGAAATATGTCAACTGGTCTGAAATCATGTAATATAGATGGTTTGATCTACTTTAATACTTTAATACACCCAGAGCTACATGGGACTTTTTCTTGAAGTAAGAAATCAAGACTGTGGGTAATTAAATAACCTAATTTGGGAATTATCTTTATGCTCAAGAAAACATTACTATTTCCAGTGTAGTATATCAAGCCCCCAAATATATCACAGTCAGATTGCAACACATTCTTTGTAAAGGTGATTCAAATCATCACAACAGTATTTATTTTCCACAATAGGACTGGTGTTATTTTAATAAACTGTTTCGAGGCTTAGTTCAGTTTAGGGGGAAAAATGCAAATTGAAGCTTCCATTTTGCATAAAATCTAAGTATAGATCTTCAGTATGTGCACGTACACCCACTGGAAATGTTAAAATAGCAACCGATCAGTGAATGGGCTTTCAGTGGTTTATTTATTTAGCGAGTTAGTTCGTTTTGCATTTATAGACGGCAATTAAAGAGTCAGACACAATGCAGCCAATTCATAGCACTATGAACTTGAGAGTGTTAGTAAGGGAACTCTGTGTATGCTGTGGATATTTCAGGTCAGAGGTGAGCGATCTTTAGTAATACCTCTCTAATTGCTGATGACGTCAGCACTGGCAGAGGGACTGGGTGTTGTGGGGGAGGGCTGGGTACACTCATGCACAGTGGCCAGAAAAGTAAAAGCTAGTTCCCTTCCCCCAAACCACCTACCGCCTTGTTATGACAGGGACATTCATCAGCTCTAGGTCAAAGTAAATATCTTTCGCTACCAGATGGTGTTATGTTAACACCTACACTACAGTTTTAAAATATTATGTTTTCAAAATAATAAAATAAAAATGAATAAAAACAACTAAAATAATTGAATGGGTTAGTGATGAACTGATTTTGATTAAGGAGGATAATGAATGGAATAGAGGTCTACTTCAGATTGATTCAATACAAAATGATGTGTTAGCCCACTCAGTATTATAATTACAGAGCCCCCTCCCCCACCCACCCAAATAAAAGTATGATGCCTTTATCTGTACTTTATGCAAATCCTTATGATCTGAAATGCAAGCCGAATTTGGCACAGCATGAACTTTGAGCATTTGGATCAGCCTCTGAAATATCTGTCACTGTCACATACATTGGACCCCAGTTTCAATGATACTGAACAGAAAACAGCAACATTGAATCAGCCACCAGTGAATCATTACTGTACTTGTTATACTCCTGTTTTTAAGAATTAGATTAAATTCAGTGATATCATCTGGGTTGCTTCTTCTTGTCTTTGAAAAACCAATTGACAAAATATGGTTCGGCACTTGGTTCTATTTTAAGAGTTATGGCGAAGGAGATCTGATAATGAAGTCAGGTGAGATGAGGCATGTATGATGCAAGCAGAGACAATGCAGGCTTTTTTTGACATGCGGCACACACACCTTAACAAAGACTCCATACTCCCTGCTCTCTTTGCTTTCACATTCTCAATATATTTATCTGCTCTCTGAACCTGCCTATTTACAAATCAGTGTGTTAGTAGACCCAGCTAATAGCTGAGCTAATACACTAAGGGAATTCATAAATCAGTTTGTTTGGTGATACTGTTCATTATGCACTAATGTTCACTAACCTGTTTTTTGAAAGACGAAAAACACCTGTTCATTTTTACAAAACTAAAGCCAAACCATTACGTTATGTAATTCAACAAGTTAATTAAAGACTGAGAGTAAACACTTTAATAATATGTCTCAGGGTTTCTTACACAAAGTCTGTCTCAATTACTGTGTGGTTGCTGAGTTTAAAATTAATTCAATTGAAAATTATGAACTAGTTTATGCTCAACTACACTGGAACACTCACACTAAACTAGAATTTAATTCAGCTGATCTTCAACTCTATATTAATCCAGCTGGTATTTTTTCCCATGTATTGACCCCATTATTAACATTACCAAATGCAATAAAACTACAGTGTTTGCAAATGTTCAATAAACATAAAACTAATTCTTAGTTTTAGGCAAATTTAAATGCGGTCATCTGACAAATGGATAATTTATACAGCAGCAAATCACAAAACAATTCCTAGATTAAGTGCATTTACAGTGCTAATAAATCCTTATGCACAAAATACCCAGGCAAACAGCTGTCTCTGAACAATTAACAGAACAAATGATCTTCCCAGGGCACCTTTACTGAGATTGTGAAGTTCCTAATAAGCTTTAAAAATGATATCTGTTCCTACGTTCCTACCAGGCACCAGAAACATATTCCATTAACAATTGTGTTTGTTTTGTCTGCAAGCATAACAGGATTTAGGCAAAATGTGTCCTGATCCTTGGCACAAAAAATTCATTCACACTATGACTAGAGAAATATAGTTTGGGCACCTTTACATTGTATTACCATACTGAATTTTGAAGAGAGTCTGTTTATATCACTGTTTATATATATATATATATATATATATATATATATATATATATATATATATATATATATATATATATATATAACATAGTTTCAATTAATGTTTACTTGGCATGTTTTTAAATCATTAATCAGCTACCATACAGGCTAATTAAATCAAATAAAAACAGTACATAAACAGATTGACTTAGATCTCTGTCACAGGATCCAGGACTTCTTTTTAAATAATGGTCACAAATGAATGGATGGATTCTACAGGGGATGACATCTGAATACACTCTTTCTTTGGTGTGGCAACCTGAAAGTTCATAAACTTTCCATGATCAAGTAAACAACAACACGGGTCAATACTGTATATGTGGGAGCCATAAGAGACCCGCTTTGTTTAGACTTCAGAGTGAAATAAATGGCATCTATGAAATAACTGGAATTCCTAAGCTCTAGTGCAATACCCTACAATCTCCCCTGCTAATATGGAAAGATACTCATTACACATTCCTCACTAATCTGAAGACTCAAACTGCGGGCTAAAAGCTGACTTTGAATAATACTTTCTGCCAGTGTGCCAACCAAAAACACTGAACCGCCATGCTGTTGTTTCAAACGAAGGACGACCAGAGACCACACTCACAAATCTCATTAAATGGTAACTTATCATTTATCACTGGCTATCGGCAAGTCTACAGGTTTACAAGAATATGTCAACAAAACAACCATCTTCAGGTCTAAAAACGTCCCTTCTGGCCTTAATTTGTTTCACACTGTTGCTGTCTTCTGTACATAACAAATAGCCGGCGACCCCAACTGCTGGATAGCTGTGGTTGGCTATTGTTTTCCTCTCTGGTTACTAAGAATGCTGTGTTAAACACCATCCCACTCACCAATGAAAGACGGGCAGCGTTTGTATTTAGAGCTACACGTTAGCAACAGCTTCCTTCCTCCTTCTTTCACCTCAAACCCAGAAACCTGTTAAATCTTCGAGCTTGCGCTCGCCGCGGCGGAGTCATTCTTTAATGTAGCCGACAATGTATGAGCTGACAACGCAAGATTGTAACAGCTACCTGTTTTCACACACTAGAGATGACTTAAATTAGAAACGTATGACCACATGAGTGTTCCATTGACTTTTGTGAATCATTTAAATGCATGCCTTAGTGCTTAGTCTTTCCAATAATGATGAATCTATATTTTAAACTCTAAACTAAATGTTTCTATAAACTGACAGATTCCAAGAGGTGCATGTATTTGGTATTTCCTATGGATTATTCAATGGTATATTCTGAAAGAAAAGCTTTTGGACAATGAATGTTCACAATGGTGGCTTGAATTATGCACACTACTAGGTCTATTTATATAAGCATGGTTACAGTGAAGATTGCATAGACTAGGGACTTGTTCAGCAGCAGTGAAGGCATGCAAACTGCAGATAAGGACATTGATAACTTGTTCTGTACAATCATTATAATTGTTCGGAATAAAGAATACATGGCGTTTTGGTCAGGATTGTTACAGGTAGTACCATCAGTGTGCTTTTCTTCCAATGATAATAGTTTGGGTGCTTCATTAACAAAACTCATAGATCAAAATAAACCCTAAAGTACTAGGTCTTACAACAAATCCCTTAAACTAATATGGACAAGATCTTTTTTTAAAACTTGATTTAAAGTCTAGGATGTCTTTGCAAATATCTGGGTTTCTATTAAATACAAAATAGTGGTGGTTACTAAATGTATATCCTTGTTAAAAAATAATTTTTCAATGCATTCGAAACACAGGGCACAGATCAGTTATTTAAAGAGTAGTGTAATGTTTGATATTAATGAAACGTAGACTGCTGTTAAGCTAAGAGTGTCTGGAACATCAAACTGTGCTCTTTTATTCATAATAAGCAGGTGATGGATTCACTTGTAGTTCATCTTCTACCATCGTAAATGAATGCATTTCTGACGGCACCAGAAAAGAAAACTGCAGTTGTCACTTACCGAATAAATGTCAAGCAGCTCCTGTAAAAGAACCTGGCATGAATGAGTCATGCTAACTCTATTATTTTCTCACCGACCTGCAGCACGATTTTTAAGGGGCAAAAAAGAAGGCTGCAACTTTATTTGACTTATTTTTTTCCATCTGTCATACCTACGCAAAGTGGTGTATTGACCAAATTGACCTACTGTGTGACTAACGCATACATTTTATTTGTCCGTGGAAAGGAACTGACAAGGATTACAAAGAATGTGGCTTCTCATTGTTGCTTTAAGATGGACGCTGTGGTTCTTCCACACAGGTAGCCTACAACCAATGCACTATGGATTAGGTCTAAAATAGACACACATCAGTGTTATCTAAAATGACTTATTCCTATACCTACTTAAGGGTTGGACTTCAGTAACCACAGACCAGCGATTTCAATCGATTCTTATAGGCCAATGCATTCATCTTTATTTGGGAGTATACTACAAGTGTCGGTAAGGACATCTCATTTAATACTGTGCTTTTGCAGGATTAAATGAATAAAAACAGATCCAGATATTCAGGATCCATATAGTTTTTTTTTTGTTTTTGTTTTTTTTAATTAGGGCCTGTTGAAACTACATATTATAAGGTTGGTAAACATGTGACTGCCTTAAACCGTGCGACACGTTTAGTCACGCACACACGATGGCATTTAATATCTTCTGGAATCTCTTTGTTGCAGGCCCCTTATAAGGGCGTTGTCACCAGTGTGCGCTTATTGTGAATGTTTTCGTTCTGTTTTGGAACATTCTTTGCTATGGCTGTCGTTTTTTTACCCTAGCCCATTCAACTGTGTTCCATTATCTTTGTATTTGTTTGCAACATGATTTTACCACATTATAGTAAAGGAACATTATTTCTGTGAGACTCGTTTTCACTGCTGTGACTATAACTTAAATAGAAATGATGAATGAGCAATTTTATAGGGTGTATTATGGGTCTATCCGTGTAATAAAAAATGAAGCAGACATTACTGATGCGGCGTTGATCTCTGATCGCTTTTTAACTTGGGCGCCTGATGTCATTTTTCATTACCAGGCATGCAAATGATATATGCCCCTTGGAATACTGAGCACGAACAAACTGCTCTCAAATTTTCTTTGATTGACACCTCCGCAAGGCTCTTAAATACAACATGACAGCGATTCTTTAATTTATATATGTCATTACCAATTTTACAAAGAAAGTGTGCCTGGTAGTTCTCTGTGTCATCACTAATTTGACATTAAACGACACAACACTTTGAACGGTAGATATGACAAAAACAATTTACAGAAATGTACCTGTGTTCAAAACTGTGATTCACTGGAGCAGTGGACTGCTTTGTTAATACAGGTTTTTACAGTGATTTACTTCTATATAAGGGACAATGCACAGACATTGAAGCCTGTTACTGAAGCTTAATAAATGTCGCGAATTTCTGGGTTAGAAAATGCGTGATGTTTTGCATAGGCATTTCCCTAAATGAGATATCCTATCAATTACCTCCCTAGAAAACGTTTTCTGATGCCAATCCATGTGCATCTGATGCCCTAATGGGGCACCATGGTAACAAACTGACAGTCCCAGCCCCTGCAGATGTCACAGGTTAACAGCCTCCAATGTTATTGCTTTCTGAACTGTACACTGTACACTGTAGGACCGCGTTTGATTTGTGTTTCATGTTCATTCATATGGGAATTAATGATCCATACAATGAGTAACAGGGTAAAGTAGCTGGTGTAAAACAGCTGCATGCTGTTCAATATGCAACATACATAATGTATAGGCTATAGCCTACGCTTATATATATATATATAAAAATAGTTATATATATATATATAAAAAAAAAACGCGTCTACCAGTTTTATTGCATGCAGTACTATTAGCGTCTAAGCAACACTAACGATTGTTACGTCAAAGGTGTCGTGGTTATCTTGTTGGGAATCGACAAGTAAAATTACCGTCAACAGCTTCGATTCACTGGGATACAGGGAGAGGGGCAACAGTGAAGAAGTCATATAAACATAATTAAATAAAGGCAGGTTAAAAACACCGTAATATATACTGTATACACAGTGCCTTGCAAAAGTATTCAGACCCCTGACCAATTCTCTCATATTATTGAATTACAAATGGTACATTGAAATTTCGTTCTGTTTGATAATTTATTTTAAAACACTGAAACTCAAAATCAATTATTGTAAGGTGACATTGGTTTTATGTTGGGAAATATTTTTAAGAAAAATAAAAAACTGAAATATCTTGCTTGCATAAGTATTCAACCCCCACACATTAATATTTGGTATAACAGCTTTAAGTCTTTTGGGGTAAGTATGTACCAACTTTGCACACAGTGTCGGAGTGATTTTGGCCCATTTTTCTTGGCAGATTTGCTTCAGGTTGTTCAGGTTGGTTGGACGACGCTTGTGGACCGCAATTTTCAAATAGTGCCACAGATTCTCAATGGGATTGAGATCAGGACTTTGACTGGGCCACTGTAGAACATTCACCTTTTTGTTCTTGAGCCACTCCAATGTTGCTTTGGCCTTGTGCTTGGGATCATTGTCCTGCTGAAAGGTGAATTTCCTCCCAAGCTTTTTTAGCGGACTGAAGCAGGTTCTCTTGCAGTATTTCCCTGTATTTTGCTCCATCCATTCTTCCTTCAATTTTAACAAAATGCCCAGTCCCTGCTGATGAGAAGCATCCCCACAGCATGATGCTGCCACCACCATACTTCACTGTAGGGATGGTGTGTCTTGAGGCATGGGCAGTGTTAGGTTTGCGCCACACATAGCGCTTTGAGTTTTGGCCAAAAAGCTCTATCTTGGTCTCATCTGACCACAAAACCTTTTCCCACATCGCAGCTGGGTCACTCTCATGCTTTCTGGCAAACTCCAGACGTGCTTTCAGATGGTACTTTTTGAGTAACAGCTTCTTTCTTGCCACCCTCCCATACAGGCCAGTGTTATGCAGAGCTCTTGATATGGTTGACTGGTGCACCATTACTCCACTCCCAGCCATTGAACTCTGTAGCTCCTTCAAAGTGATTGTTGGCCTCTCTGTGGCTTCTCTCACAAGTCTCCTTCTTGTTTGAGCGCTGAGTTTTGAGGGACGGCCTTTTCTTGGCAGTGCCTGGGTGGTGTAATGCAGCTTCCACTTCCTGATTATTGATCCAACTGTGCTCACTGGGATATCCAAACACTTGGATATTATTTTGTACCCTTTCCCTAATCTATGCATTTGTATTACTTTATCTCTAACTTCTGTAGAATGCTCTTTGGTCTTCATTTTCCTTCAGATTCACAGCCTGACCAATGATCCTTCAACAGTTGGGTTTTCATCCAGAAAATGTGACAGCAACTTCAATGGTTCACAGGTGGAGGCCAATGGTAAGGTAATTGTGTCCTTGTTAGGGCAATTTCTTTCATCAGTGTAAACTGGGAGCTTCCACAGCACAGGGGTTGAATACTTATGCAAGCAAGGTGTGTGAATCTGCACGGAAAGACTGGGAATGGTCCTTCATATCTAGTTAATTACCTCCTGACCTTGAAGCTAGTGTGTCCCAAAACATGTAATTAACGGCTAGTCTACAGTAGGTCTATTTACATCTTAAAAAGCTGTTGTTTATGTTATTTTAATTTTGACTTGTGCACTTTGATTTGTTACTGGGAATGTTTGTAAATGTATCATTGCAGTGTCAACCACAGCCTCATTCAAGAGTCATTATCAAAAAACGTCCATATAAATTGCAGCATGGTCTCTCTCTCTCTCTCTCTCTCTCTCTCTCTCTCTCTCTCTCTCTCTCTCTCTCTCTCTCTCTCTCTGGACCAGTAGAACACATGCTGTAGTTATTGTGATATGAAACTTAATTGCCCATAAACCATGTGGTGTTGCCCTGAGGCACCTCACACGTATAACCAGTGAATTTAAAAAATCTAATAATAATAATAATAATAATAATAATAATAATAATAATAATAATAATAATAAACTGTTAAAAAACGTACAATTATTGGGATGTGCAGCAATGTAAATGTACAGAGAAAAAAAAAGTGTAGTGCTAAACGGCGAAATTTACATAAAATTACAACAACAACAAAAAAACTGAAACACAATACGGGTATAATGCTGCATTTTCCGTAATGTTCCACATTTTCAAACAGTTTGGATACATACCTACGTACATACAAACACACATTCGTAGGCCTACCTGTAAAAAATCAAAAAAAATGATACAGATTTATTTTATGTTTTTAAACATGTTATGTTGGGGGAAATACGATAGAAACCTAAAACTTATTGAAATGAGGAACACAGTAGTAAGAAAGAAGCCCTGCGGAGTTTCGTATGAATTTACATACACCGGCAGTCCAGAGTCTTGAAAGTGGACTGACACATTATGAAACTGGACTATGCAAAGTTGGGTCAGTGATCTGAGAAGAAAGGTATTCAGAGCATTTACGATAAAGGGAATTTTAAAAGGAAAACAATTTGCACTGGAATGGTGAGATCATTGCAGAAGAAAGATAGCACGTAGAAATTATCGACGCGTGCCTTTCTTTCATCTAAACCTTTGGAATGTTTGTGCTTTTCTTTCACCTAAACCTTTGGAGTATCTATCATTGCAAAATGTTAGGAGTCTTTTCAGAAGCGATGTTTGCAAAAATAGAAAGCATGGCAAATAAAAGGGCAGCGGTGAGGAGGAGTGATTAAGGCTCTGGACTCTTGAGTGGAGGGTCGTGGGTTAAATCCCAGGTGGGGGACACTGCTGCTGTACCCTTGAGCAAGGTACTTTACCTAGACTGCTCCAGTAAAACCCCAACTGTATAAATGGGTAATTGTATGTAAAATAAATAATAATAGTGTAATTGTATGTAAAAGTAATGTGTTTTTTTGTAACAATTGTAAGTTTCCCTGGATAAGGGCATCTGCTAAGAAATAAATAACAAATTAAACAGGTCCGCCATTAGAAAAATAAAGGATATAAAGATTATAATAACAGAATAATAATTGAAAACCACTAATATTTCATCTTAATTTTGAGAAAATCTTAGTGCTGTGTTGTTTGTTGTTATAATGGACATTTCTTGATAAGCAAATATACTGTACACAAATGATGAACAGCAGGTCTAGGACATTACCAGACACCTATAACTTTAGATCATTACATTTCCTGTACACAAATGTTGTGGAAGGCCCAGCTGGTATCATAAAAACTAAATCTCTCTGAAGTCAATCTGTGGTAGATACTGTCAAATTTAGATTCTTAAATGTCAATCCATACTTTTCGTTTTATGTATAATAATCTCCTGCACAGTCATTTTCAAAACTGAACATGAAAACCCTCAATCCTGCTCAGGCCACTGCAACTCTAAATCTCTACAGGACAAAGATAAGTGAATTTCACTGCACAACCTGAAATGGTTAAGTCTTTTTTAATCCTGAGATTCACCCCACTGAAGGAGGGTTTATCTGTGTCAAGCCAATGCTAGATAGCTCTTTGCTCCAAATTCGAAATGGACCCAGTATGAAACCCAGACATTTGAAATATGATGCTTCATACAGAATCAATTTCTAAGGGTTCTAAATAGTGTCCAATTATGTATGCCCATTCATATCAGGGAACATATTAGGACTGCAGTAATATAAGAATTGTGTACATTTAGGAACCCCTATTGCTGTTCACCTAATAGTTCCACTTACTCTTTGATTTATATTGAACCTTTCGTACAGCACAGGGGAATGGTCCTGTATTCCCTGTCCATGGTTATCCCAGGATTACATCAAACATAAGAAGTGGATACAATCCAGGTGGATTCCATGGTATATTAAAGGACCACTATAATAAAACATCTGTGACTGTGTCTTAACCAGGTAGGCTGAAGGTTTATCTATAGGTTTGTCTGCATTTGTCAAATTGCATACATGTCTTTTTAGTCTAATTGGATATCTTATGAAATGTGCTTAAAGTTATTGATAAGAAGCTTTTCTGTGAAGTGTATACATTGCGTAGGTTACATCACAACCAACAGAGATTAGGATTTCCTGAGAAGCAATAATTACATCAGTGTTATGCGAAATACAGTCAAACTGGCTCATAACGACCACTCAGGGCATGTGTTTTAACAAAGTCGAACAAAACAAATAACTAAAGTTGCACAGTGAAAACAAGGCCTAATGAACTCTCCTCGGCCCCACAGTGAGGTGTCAATGGCAAACCAGGGAAATGGGTATGGAAATTAGAACGCGAGAAGGATTTTGTAAGCAAATGTAAAGTAAATATATTTAAATACACTTTAGATGCCATTAACATAATATGACCTTACTTTTCATAACATATTTGTGTTTTCATAAGATATGAAATTAGTCAAATGTTTCATTGCAATGTTTGAGCCTTTCACACGCCAGTCTCCTCTAAAGCCATCAACAAGAAACACACACAGACAGCTGTGCTGACAGGGCTGTGTAAAAGCAGCTTCCTCACTGGTTAGCCTTCTATATTAAGATATACTAGTGCTTGGTTTTTGGGCTGCAGTATAGCTCTTTATTTTGTCAATTGCTAATACAGGTTCTACAACTGAAACTGGTTTAATTTGTACAATACCTATTTAATTATGCCACTTAAATGGTCTGAAACATTATTAAAATAATAAATCGTGTCAATTCCATTTCATTTTATATTTTGTTCATCTTCAATGGTGGTGAAATATTTGTTTTTTAGCTTCTAATCTTTGTTATTGAAAAATTTCAGTAAGTCATTTATTTAACCCATGAATGTAGTTTTAATATTTGTTTTAATATAGATAACTATCTTGTATGGAGTTGTTTGGGAACGATTGTTTATACAATGTTATAAAATTATAAATAAAAGTATATTGAAAGTAACTACCTAAGTAATTTTTGTGCCACTGTACAGTGTAGTAAGACACCATGCAATTCTATTAATATGTATCAGATGTCACACACTCACACTAACACACTAGCTGAAGTAAACAGCTTCCCTATATTTCATGTTTTCCATTGTGGAAATGTCAAACTGCTCATGAAGACACTCTTCAGGGACTGTGTGTCCCAGCTCTGAGTAACACAGCCTCCATTATCAAAGGTTTTACGTGATGTGTGTCTCAGTTTTATGGTTGAATCTGAATGTCAGAAGAAGCTGTTCTCCATATAAAGCAAGAGAAATGCCTGCATGATGTTACTATTGAACCAAACAAACATTCTGTCTTAGAGGCATCTCCGTTTCTCTGATAAAAAAGGCCTTGGTTTATTCGCATGACAGACATGTTGCACAGGGGATAAAAGAGATAAATTTAATTTAAGCGCGGAGATGGAGAAGCACGTCTAAACTACATTTAAATGTTTGTCTGATGGCTGCAGGGGCCATCAGTAGGAAGCCTGTTCTATTTTTAGGCCCTGTTGATTGCAGATTGGGTCTCGAGGGGGACGTCAGGCTCATTCTTGGAGTAACAGCTGTCTTTCAGTCAGTAAGAAATGGCTAATTTCCTGGGGGTTCCCCTGCTGTTAATCTAGGTCTAAACAGAAGTTTTTTTTCCATTTCACTTCGCTGAGTTTCAGTTAGGATGCGCCACGCTCCACACGACAGGACTGAGACCTCAGCTGCATGCTTTGCATTGTTTGACGTCTGGTCTCGACTCCTGTTCGCTCCCATTGTTATGATGCAGCAGAAATGTAGCAAGTTGAGGCCGCTGAATGATTGATATTCTTTGCTTCTCATTTGCATCGCCCTTATCAAATTATCTTCAATGGCAGTGCAGTAGTTCTGTACCAATGACACACTTCCATCTTCATCATGAAACCAGTCTGTGAAGCTCAATCCCATCAAACTGTGGCTGGAATCAGCAGTCTTCAATCTGCAATTAATTCTGCAACCGGACATTACATGAAAGTTCACCTGAATGTATGTTTTTGTATAATTGTTGTGTTTAATTCACCAATCTATTAAGCACAGTGGTGGTTCAGGCAACAAACTCACTTTTAACCTTAGATGAAATCACATAAACATCCAGAATATTTTAGGTGCTTCCAACATCAGAACAGATAGTTCAGTGGAATAGCTAGTATTTATTTGTCTTACGATAAACAATACATCCAATACTCGGCAAGGAAGGGATTTATATCTAACCTCAATCCATTACGTCCCTGCTGTTCGACAGAGTTTGCCTCCTCCTCCCAGCCTCCACCTGCTTTTTGGCTTCGTCTAATGGGGAGGGCAGCTATCCTGCTCCCCTGCCCCTCTGCCCATGGCTTCCCTTACGGTCAGCCTCTCCACTTATCTGCAAGCTCATTTATGGGCAGGGGTACCTCGAAAGGCGGGCACAAAGGCCAAAGAATGTAGTGTAAAAATATGTATATTGTAGTAATGTTGTCTAGACTAAGGTTTAATAAATAACCCATGGCATGTTTCCTGACTGAACTAATATTTTCTTGAAAGTTTAAGATATTCACAGCCTTCATGCTGAGCCAACATATTAAGTAACTTCCACCATCAGCATGAGATGGAGCGATCGAGCTCTGCCAGCCAGAGTCCCAGTTGAAAACGATTTGATCTCGAGCAGCTGCTGATGGAAACGAACACGTCTGATGTGAAATTGCTTTCAAGTAATTCCCAGTGACAGGTGAAAGAAATACTGTGGAAGTTGAGACTGTAGTCACAAAGATGTGAAACACAACTCCTCAACAACGCATACAGCAATCCACAGGATGACACAATAAAGAACTGTTTTAAATCTGTTTTGTTATGTGCAGTCATATTATACTCTAGAACATGAAACATTTGCAAAATTGTCACTAATTTAGCATTTATTGAAAATCTGCAAAATACAAATGCCGCAAAAGTTGCAGAATTACAACAATTCGTTTTTATACAATATTTATACATAAACAAATACCTGCAATTAAGTTGCACATATTCACTGTTTTATAGCATTTGGATTCTCGCCAAGACATCACGGGTTAAACAAAATAATTACTGTACACTGGAGTGCAATATGAAACACAAATATGCTGTTGTAACTGTGCTTTTACTAGAATGGTGAGTCTAAGCCAAATTCACAGCAGGGGTCTGGCTGGAACTACATCCAACCTCCTGCAGCAAATATATTTTCAAAATGTTTTGTCTGGCATTCACAAGCAGGTCAGGGGGAAAGTAGAACTGTCGTAGTGGTTGCAAAACCCAACTACTAACAGCTGGCAAACATGGCAAGAATCCCAGCTACAAGCCTCAGATGTTTTATTTATATTTTGTGTGTGCTTTTTTTGTGTTTTCTTCCACTACAGGATTCTTACAGCACAGTGTCCCTTCTTGGAATTATTTATGAAACCTAACATATAGACAAACACTTGCTGTTGTATCTTATCATTAATGACTTGCCATTGTCTTTATAAAATGAATGAGACAGAAGAAATGACATTGAGAAGGAAAATAAATCTGTAATGTAAATGTTCAGAATTGGAATACAGGCCCGGATTACTGGTTTTAATTCAGAGGGCATTACCATAGCTAACCTTGTCTGTATAAGTGCCCTAAACGCCTAACATTTAGCGAACATGCAAATACTAAACTGTTAACACCTTTAAGATATTAATTATCTTCATTTGATGTGAACTGCCTTTCACTTGGAAAAACCAACAGATCTCAGGAACTTAGAATTCAAATCCAGTACAGTACAGCTTTTACATAATCCTGGATACATAATCAATCATTGACGCTATCTGTGTTGAATCTGGCATCACCGTTTAGCTGTGGTGTTGTTGGTTCTTTTCCCTCCAGCAGCGGATGTTGATGAACGGGGTCACCTATGTAAATGAGACATTTAATCTCTGCCGACTGGTAAATATTTGAATGAACGAATGAAGCGCATAACCACACTCTACAAAGACAAACTTTCCTTTTCTGATTTGAAATTGTGGTGCTGCTTTTTTCCCCAACAAATTCTCCACTTTGCAAATAACAGTCCCCTTAAATTTTTTTTCTGATGTTTGTAATCGTCCTCTGTGGTTCTTACCTAACCTGGTACTGTAGCACAAAGTGAGCTAGATTCTCAAAGCTTTGAACTTCAAATCGTTAAGAGCATTCTTAAATTATGAAACCACTCGGTACTCCTTGCAAGCCCCTAGTTAAGATCACAGATTTGAGAAATACCACATTATTTCTTCTTAGTGATGTACTTCTTACATTCACTAGAGAGTTGCAGGGTGACTGGTTAATGACTACTCTCTGGTGTAGCAGATGCACTTGAAAGTTCAATTCTGAGAACCCTAGTGAGGCCGCAGAGGTGCTTTAAACTTTTAAAAAGTCACCAGGATGCAATGACTGAATCAGATATACAAAAGGAATCTAAACAAGAAGAATACATAAGATGGCTCTGACATTTCACATCCATAATAATTAAGGGGCCACTGTAGTATTGATAATATAGGAGCCCCTGAATTAAGCAAGTCACCCATTTTATCAGCACAGTGGCTCCTCACTTCCAGTGGTATCCATCCCTTGCTTGTCTTCTCTCCGACCACTGCTGTAGATTCCCAGTAGATAACGCCCATTCTTTGTTTTCCCAGCCTCTCCACCAGTAATGTAAACAATGAGTTCACACCTGCTTGCTGATGCAAAGCACCGACTCCTCTGTTTACAGCTTGCACGTTTTGCAAATGCTACCCTGTCTGCCTGCAACTGTGAATCAACAGTACACAGAATATGTGTTATCCTTAACGGTGAAGAAACAGCTGGCCGGTCAGTCT
Organism: Acipenser oxyrinchus oxyrinchus; assembly: GCA_030684275.1. Classification (NCBI taxonomy): domain Eukaryota; kingdom Metazoa; phylum Chordata; class Actinopteri; order Acipenseriformes; family Acipenseridae; genus Acipenser; species Acipenser oxyrinchus. Next base: position 6,053,488 of record CM060260.1, read on the forward strand.
CACTGGTAGGCCAAGGGAGTGAAGCTGACCTACAGCATAGGAAGTGGGTCAGGTGTCTCCAAAAAGTTTATCATATAATAAGTGTTGCTGATAGATGTATGTTGAAGTAAACACTTGAAAACAAGTTAAGATGTGAAGTTTACTGTTTTCTAAACCTGCATGGACGCTGTTTGGCTTTATTTATATTTGAAAGCTACATATACATTCTTAAGATAAACCTGTCTGCATTTAAGAGCACAGGTGTTAACATTATTATTTTATTATTCTAACCCTTCTATTTATAATATGTATTTAATATTCAAAGCCGTAATATGTAATTATAAAGCATTGTCTCATTGTCTATATGACTTCTAAATATTAAATCTACAAAACTGCAATATAATAATAATAATACAAATAATTTCTACCTATCTCACATGTGTTTCTTGTCTTATACCCTGAAACCATGACATCCGCACCCACACCAGCAGCGGCCGTGTTGTTGACTCCGGAGCCACGGTTTGTTTTTTTTCTCCTGTCCTCAGAGGTCCCGTGCTTGCGTCATTGCCTTATCCCTGGACGCACGCACACACCTCATTGGAGGCTTCACCGTTTCCTTGCGTCCCCGCTGTGTTAACTATTAAGAGTTCTGCCTCTGCACTATTACATCATACCAGCGGAGACAACAGGACCTATTGCACTGACTGCAAGTGCAGTTTCATCATTTCCCTCGTTGAGAAACAGTGTGTTTATAAAATGAAACTTATCAAATATACTGCAGGCTATTTTCAAGCAGGTGTAAACCCCTGCAGATTATTATTTCTTATTATGTAGGGGTTTTTTTGTGCTAACATTTATTCTTTTTTTCTTACTTTTGCCAATACGTATCAATAGCTTTCCATTTGTATATGCACAGCAAGACGTGATATTGGATGAATCTCATCACATAGCTTTATTTGTGCAGTATAATGTAATTTATAGAGCAATATACAGGGCAATCTGAGGCGTTTCATAAATGGCATAATATTTTTGCTAGTGTATTGTTGTAATATAAAGTGCACAGGCAAATGTCATGTTTATCAGCACTGTTGTGTACCACAGTGATGTGAGGATTGTGGAACATGTATCTAGAAATGGAAATATTACTCTAAGAAGGAGAAAAACACCTACCTGACATCTGAAAGTTTTTCTTGGTCTACTGAGCCAGAACAAGCCCTATTGTTAAGAGCTGTAACACTGCAGCAGTGAGGTTGTAAATTCATTTTTTGTTTCTAATGAATGTTTGACAGGTAACAGGTGATTGCTGTAGAATCGATATTCAGAATAATGAAGTCTGGAACACAATAGGAATATGACAGCCATTCCACTGGAATGCTTACAATTTGGGGGTTATGATTTTAAAGTGATGATATACTCCCCAACTTTTTTTTTTATTCTTGTCTTGAAATAATCAAAACTTACAGTAGCGTTTTATTCCCTGTCGCATGGCACTATTCAAACAAACTTCCAGAACACGACCCAAACACACCCACTGGAAACTGTGACCGAATGTCACCACAGAACAGGGAAGTAGTTGTTGAGAAATTGCCATGTCCCCAAGACCTAAAAGGATCAGCAGGATTTGTTATTACAGAGTTTGTCATCTTTTCTGTAAGAAATACAATTTTAATGTTAATTTACAATATTGTAATAAAGCTAGTTCCAAACATTTGGTTTATAACAGCATTTTAATGCTGCTTTACATTTTATGTCTGTTTCCAAAAAAAAAAAAAAGTGTACACATTTTGAACTAGCCTAAAAACAACATTTGATATTTAGAATTCTCAAGACTACCATTGTTTAATAAGAGGTATGCATAACTGCAAACACAAAATCTAATTAATGTGTTTAAATATGTTTAGGGGTCAAGCTAGGAGATCACTTGCTATTGAAATGTTGAGGTTAAGTCAGAACTTGTCTACATGACTTCTTTAGACCTTGGAGCTTATGCAGATCTAGAAACACACTGGTCTTTCCTGGATTCTTATAACCAACTCATTGTCACTGTGTTTGTAAGGGTCCATATGTTTCTTCTCACTTAGGCTCAGTAGCATATATGACACATGCACATATTTTCCAGAAGCATGCGTCACAGAGTGTCTATTCAATGAGTATTTCTGTTAAGGCTTAGACGTTTACTCTACATGAAGTGTTCATGTTACACTGAATCACTAACAATCAAGATAAGTACCAGAAACATTTTTATGCCTTAAAGACCATAATAATTCATATTTACTAAAATGGTGTTCATTATATTTCAGAACATATGTGTGTACATAACGTGGAACTATCACTAACTATTTTAAAAGGTTTCAGTGAGTTAGCAGCCCTGCTTGTTGCAAAATCATTTTGCCCTTAGGAAAACATTTATCCATGATTCAGTTTAAAATAATTCTATTTTCAGAGAGCAAAGCATAGGGAAAGAATGGGCTTGTGCAAGCCATGTTCTTTTCTTGTTAATTGCTCAAATTGAGTTGTAGTAAATTTAAAGCACAGACAAGTGTGGAAAACAAAGTAGATTTTTTTTCCATTTTTGCAAACGAAGGAATGATAACTTTTGTTGGCATGTGTGGACACTTTGGTTTGTTTCCATAGGAATGCTTTAAAGTTTTATCCCCTGGGAAGGAGGTAGGTATAATTTATACCCAGCCTCAAATTAAACTGACAGCCCCATGCCTTGTTCTCTGTTAAAGTTAGTCTGCTTAAATTTGCAACTTGAGAAATGACTTTATACACAAAGATTTGGAATCATGTAGGCACAAAAGATTTATTTATTTATTTTTTTTTTTTTTACAAATATAAATTGTACTCTGGTTTGATGCTTGGGCTTAAAGGCATTTGGTGCCTCTTTTCCCCCAAAAGACAGGATTCGCTCCTCACATTTATGCAAACCGTTTCAAGCAATAGAGTGGAAATTAACGTGTGGTCGTTGACATTCTACCTGAATATTCTGCGGTCATCTACATTGTGGTAGAGCCCTGCAGTAGAACTTCCTGATTGGTGGATGGAAGTTCTGAAGTTCTAATGATCAGTGGTACCCCAATGTGTATCCACAGTCTAGCAATCATGAACCCTGATGATATAATAGGGACAATATTTTAATAAGTGAATCAATACATCATCCAACAGGTATTTTCCCCAGTGTAATGGGCATTTCAAAGACAACCCTGATTAGATGAGATTAACACAGTATGTAGGTCTATATGAAACCTGACTGTGCCTGAAGCAGGAGACACCGATTACTTTCAAAGCTCCATCATCCTGTCCACTCACCCTGCCACTCCCTTTCAAAGACACAAGAGCAGTGTGTGGAACATTTTTGTTACCTTGAAACCATAGTATTGTAACTTGAGATGGTATGACAAGCCAAGTCCATTCAAGCATTAAATGTTAAATTAATAAATTCAAAAGCATGCAAATTTAAGTGATATAACGTGTCTCATATAAAAACATACCAGTTAAAAAAAAGGACTGGGAAATGCTTGTAGTGATGTGTACTTATACAATGCTTAGGATTTCATAACCATAGTTGAATACTGATAAACTAAATTGTTAACCAAGTGCTTGTTTTAAAATATATTCTCTTACCTCTTATTAGCTCTATTAATTGCATTACATGAATGCAATTTGAATGTTAGTCCTCATTTAAGAGTTCTTAATGTGAATGACTCCCCTTAATAATACATTTAGAATTTTATTTATTTATTTTGGGGGTTCACACTTTTGGTGCACCTACCAGACTCTTTCACATCCATCTTTACAATTAAGTAGTTCTATAAAATATTGTAAATCTATTCCGTTAACTTGGTTATTTTAGTTAACATACTGTATTAAAATGAAAATCGATTTTACTGATAACTTAAAAATGGAAGATTTTGTTGAAACAGTAAACTACTTGTATACGTATTTTTTTTAGTTACTGTTTAATAATCAGGTTTATAATATGTTGTCTGAAATGTGACGTTGCTGTCATGGCAGCCCTTTTAATCGTTTAATGAACCATTCAATTACATAGGGTGGAATGTTCCCATGTTACCTTGGCATGAAGACAAGGTGTGTCAACTTGTTTTGTTTGTTTTTCTCAAAACAAAACTACTTTCTATGTATTTCTGCTGGTTTGTAAACAGAATGAAACTTAATCACTACCATCTCTTTTCCACCTTGGGCTGGGAATATGGCCTTTGAATTAGGTAAAGATTCACTTCACCTTGTATTGTCCCCAATGCTAAACATGAACTCAGTTACAGCAATGGCATGGATGGCTCCCTGTGCTGTAGCCCAGAAAACACTATTACAAGATGTTTAAATCCAATTACAGAGAATAAATTAAGGGATTCTCTGACTCAATTTTTTAAAGTGTATTGTTAAGATTTACTGTTTCAAAATACACTGCTTGATCACAGTGGCTAAAAATAAAGATGAATCACAACTGTGACTCAAACAGCCAAGCAAGTACAGCCCAATTGCTTTGTTTGTCTGCTATGCCATGCCAGTTGTTTTTTTTATACACAAAATAGCCATGAAAAATATCCCCTCCCAAACAAACACATTCTTTAGCAAATTAGAAAGCTTTCACAGTATATATGCAAAACCTGGATGATTGAGAAATAGGAAAAAAAGGCATATATAATCTTGTACAACAGATTAACTGTAATTTAAAACATGAATGCATGGCAGATGTGCAACAACACAAAACCTGTCCAGAAAAGTAACACCCTTTTGTGTTTCAAAAGAGGGTAGTAATACCTTCAAATCCTCTATATTTTTTATTATAATTAATAGAGTTATGGTATTTCATTTTTCTTTATATGAATGCCTTGCTCTTAGCGTGGTACAGGACAGTGTGTTATTTGGTCTTTGCTTCCAGAAAGAACACACAGCAGATGGAGCCACCAGAAATGGAAGGTCAAAGTCTTGCATATGTTTCCCGGAATTGGGGAGACAGTAGCAAAGCAGCTAGGATATTTCCCAACAAGGTCTAAACAACGTACTATATAAATAAGGGATATATGACTGATTGCATTAACATTGCAATGGTAAGGGGTTGTAACATGTGGTTCAGCAGCTCATCTATAAAACTGAACATCCACCAGCACAGTGCCCATTAACACCATGTTGTAAAAGACAGGCACTTCCATGCAACCTGTCTACCAGATTGGTTTTGGCATTGCCCTGGTGTTCTCCTGGTATACCCTGGGTTCCTGGATTACTCTGGAGGGCCGAATTGGAGTTTACTTAAGCATTGTTGTGGATCAAGTCCACCCGACAAAGCTGCACTTATACCGAGTGAGAATTGTGTGGGAATGGTTTGAGGAGCATGACAGAGACTTTAGGCATCTTCCACGGCCACCACAATCCACAGATTTCAATCCAAATAAGCATGTTTGGGATGACCTTGAATGACGCATTTGTCATCACATTCCTCTCCCCACTTCTAGGCACTGATTGCATGAAATATTAAAAGAGACGCGTTCCAGCACCTTGTTGAGTCTACAGCACATACTGACAAGGTTATGACCCAGGCAAACAATGGACCAACCCGCTATAGGTACAGGTTCTACAGAAAGGGCCAGTGTATTACAGTGTTCATGGAGGTCTCCCATCTAGTTCTGATGAAGCTTCTAAAGCCTGGGTAAGACTGCATATGAAAACTGATGTCCCAAGCACTGCAAGTTAAGAAAATGTACACAGTAAAGTTTATGAGAAAAAAATTATACACAGAAATAGTTTCTTTAATAGTTTTTATTTTTTATTTTTTACTTCAAAAACCATTGACAGGTTGTTACAGGTTAGGATTGTGAAATGTTGTGGAACACCTTTTTCTAATAAAGTGTCTGTTGTCCTCCTTCTAGGGTGTAAGTAAAGTTGACTTCTTAATGGAATATATCAATCCTTCATTCATCGATAACAGGTATTATAATATCACTCGCTCACATTCAGATAGGCGATGGTGGACAGTGATGTTCTAAAGTTTTTTTCATTTTATTGTGCTTTCCTGTAGTAATCGACAGTACCTTTAGTGCAAACGATTACAACAGAATCATAAATGACATGCCTTCAAGGTTAAAACAACTCCAATTCAAAATCTGAAAAATAAACAAACAAAACAACGCAACATAAACAACATGTGGAGCCACTTTTTACCCCTTAGGATCAAGACAGGCCAGAAGAAGAAGCCACTTCATTTTGTTTTAACAAGGATGAGAATTTAAAAAAAGGAAAAGAAATCCTTATCCCACCTTAGTAAGGTTAGTTTAGAAAACAAAGCATGAGATGTGTGAGAATGGGATTTGATAAACACAACTGGACAAAAAAAAAAGAAGCATTTTAAATAGTGTTCAAATGAAACTTGAAACACCTAGTTAGGCAATTCAAATCGAAATACCTAGTTAGATGCTAAACTGAAAGAATAAGCTGTGCCTTTCTCCTGTGACACATGAATTTCACACAAGTTTTTTCCCTTTCCTGTTAAGATATGTCTGTTATGAATTTCAACAGAACAACCGGGTCTATTTCATTAATCTAAATAGTGGTGGACCTAAATAACACCTTCATCAAAATCATTAAACAGAGGGGGCTTTGTAGAAAGCAAGCTCTATTCAGTACATTTAAGGAAAATGTCAGGTTTGTTCCTATTTTTATCATGCAAACCATGGTGGTATTTAGATCCAACACTGTTTAGAACAATTTAATATATTTGACCAACATGTGATGTGGCTCAGTCAAATTGACACAAACAAAACTTGCTTTGTTTTTGGAAGCAGACTTAGCACAGACTGCGTGGTTTTCCAAAATAGCGCGGGCACTCAAAAAGCAATGTGCACAGAACGGTTTGTCATAAATCAATAGCTATATATTTTTAAGTCAGTATCTCTTCGTCAGATTGCTCAATATAGCTTCCCAGTAGACTGGCCCCACTTGTCTAATCAGTTTAAAATATGCTTAAAGCCTTCAGATCAGAAGTCTTATGGGAGCCATTGAAACAACGGCTGCTCTGCAATACCAATGGTTCTTCCTTGTAAGATTTTCTTTCTGGTGGGGAAATCAATAGATCTAACTGGGGGTCAGTCTACAGGCTGAGGATCCAACTGGAGGTGCAGCAGAAGCTTTGCGAAACGGCTTCCAGTGATTTTACTGATATTTGTTTCTTAATCAGATGGATGTTTACTGCCTTCTCAGGAACTCAAAACTGTGAGTCAGTCACGGTGTCTTTATGCATTGCAACATGAACCCGTACTTGGTGTTGTTTGCTTTGTCTGTTGATTTAATAAATAGCTGAAAGCTTTTTTGCTACAGGTTTCATTTGGTTAAAAAAACACCTGATGAAACATCTCAAACATTTCACAACAGCTTGACAGGAAATGTCAAGGTTCATAACACCATAACCATCTGACTGGTGTCCCAGCAGCATTCAGCTACAGCGAACTGCCTTCTTGTATCCAGCTCCCCATTCAAGACTACTCTCAGGTCAGCCCCACCCAAATTGCAGACAATCTGAAGACATTGTTTGACTAGGACCAGTTTTATTAATACGCTGTGGTGGTCATGATACCAACATTTAAAACTCTAATTTGCACTGGTAGTCACTGTACTTATTTGCAATCAGTGCACCTCAACAATTAATTAATCTCAAATTATTACATTATACTAGAAATGGTTATAAATTGGTGGGTTTCAGGATCAAATCCAGAATGCACACGACACAAACATCCATTACCTCTTGAGATCTGTTCTTGTAGCCTCTTTAGTATTGGAAACAAATACGAACTTGCAAAGTTAAATGCATAGGAAACAGGTTCAGGTACTTTCACAAACAGCTTCTGCAAGTGTAGTCAAGAGGGACTTTGCAATAATGTGCGCTAGCTTTATGGAAGACATTGGGATTCTTGCATAACCCAGTGTTTACGGAATTACAGCTGCTCAACCTGCCTTTTGTCAGTCTGGTTAATTGCTGAGTTTGTTGTATTTTTAGAAATACATTAAGGGCAGGATTACTTACTGCCAGTGCATAATGGTTCTGATGGGCATAACAATGTCCTTATTATGCTCAATTTAAAAATACTGCTAGTTCACATTTTTCATGGTTTGAGGTTTTGTAAAGTAATACAGACCAACCATTTAATCTGAAATTTCCCACATATTATATATAGGTAAAGTGTAGCTGTGGGATAGGAAATATGTACCAACATAATAACATACATAAACAGGGGTAACTAATGTAAAAAGCAAGATACCCAATCAAGCACCTCCAGAATAACAGAAGATAAAAGTTTGATATTGATCAGAAAAGGAAGAGTACTGTTGCTCAAAATATCTTAAGATAACCAAACAAGGAAACACCTGACATTTCAAAGACTACCCCAGAAATTGACTTTCTGATTTTAATGTCAACTGCTGGAGCTGTTGTAAACTGTATTTGCCACTGAACTCTTACAGTTAGACCACAGATTTTATCACGCATGGAGTAACAATTACAGCTTTGTCCTCCAATATTACAGAGCCGCAGTGTGTCAAACAAAAAGCAGATTTGTTTCAAGTAAAGAAAATCTTCTCCTTTCTTGTGTCGTCCAAGATGATGCAACTCTGTTTCAAAGCAACCGAGGTCTGGTTTAAGGATGTATTGAAACTGATAAAACCCGAAGCTTGGGCAGCCTTTAAACAAACACATCCGTGTCTATGATCTAAACAGTGGCAGATCTAAATAAGGCCACCCTTTAAGTCTATATTAATTCACTTCCTTTCTTACCTAGTGTTTATTTTTATTGAACCACTTATTAATTCCCTAAATACATATATATTTTTTTAAATCTACCATTTTGATAATCTTTGTGTAGTAGATACGTTCAGTGCTGCTGTGCCGTTCAAATACATCAAGTTCTAAATACATCAGTCTAGAACAAGTTAGCCCATTTCCACAGTCATTTTTTAAACACATGGGAATGCCAGACGATGATGACGACGAGGTAAGGATGCCATGATAGATAATTATCTTATATAACCTGGATACAATATGATTTCAAAAAAGCCTTCTATTAAAACCGGGATGCATCACTGCATAGAATATGACCATAAAATAGTACCTAATAACAATGAACACATTTCAAATGTTACACGGTTTCATGTTTTTAAAAGATACCAGTATGCAGACATTTGCAATGTAAACCAGTGCCTTTCAGCATTGAAATACAATTTAAAAAAGGATGCACTTTAAAGGTTACTGTATTCCCATGCATGGAGCACCTTTTAATGCTAATGTTCGTTGTTTAAAAAATACATCCTGTTGATACTGCCATATATAGAATGCAGCTTTCCTGTTCTTTTGAATTATGGATCTACGTTCTGACAATTTCTTTCATCTAGCCATGTTAAGCATGCCCAGAAGTACATTGCTAGATTTTGGTATTTGCAATGCTTTCAGTATTAATCTAAGTAGGCTTAGAACAATAGCCTTCTTGTGGAGTTTTATATTTATATTTTTTGCTGCTGCTGTTGTTTTTTTCACAATCAGGTTCTGTTCACTACATTCTTCCTGAGTTCAACCTTATTACAACCCTCTATTAGCAGGCCTGGATGTTTATAGCTGGTTGACATCCCTAAAATGTACAGAGCACTAGAAAATATGGTGGTACTTTTTGTAATACTAAAAGAAAGTTATAACATTCCAGGTCAAATTTAGTTTTCTCTGTACTGTAGGGACACAGATCCTCATTGAAACCTTTTTTTTATTTTTTATTTAGCGGGCCCAATCATTTTACCCCTGATTTTCTTCACAGTTTAGAATGTCCTATTCACTTAATTTTTTCCCCTCTCTGCACACAGATCAAGGGAACTGAAGGTTCAGTGGGCGTCCTCCGATCTCATGACGACGAGGAGAAATAGTCCCTTATGGTTCTGCCTCCCTAACCCACGGGAGCGCCAAGGCCACCGCTATGCTCCCTCCAGAATCCCCACTGAAGACCGACACTGCCAGGACGTGAACTTACACTCCCATGACTCATTGAAACCTTCTTGCCGCACACTATGACATCCTCCTGCAGCCAAACTGTGGTATAGTTCAAGAGGCAAAAACCATACCTTTACACCAAACCCATTTTTTGTTTTACTGGTAACTACATACTGTAGCTCATATTTCCAGCACTGGTTCATGGGAAAAAAAAAAACAACTTAAAAGTAAAAGTATTTTTAAATGGCACAGGACCCCTTTAAGTTCATTCACCATTCCATCCTAGAAAGCGTTCCAACACAAATATGCTGCATTTTAGAAATAATAGCAGTAGCATGCCACAAACCGCAATAACACTGGCTAGATAGGAAGAATCAACAAAAATAAACAATAACAAATTATAATGAGCGCTCATCCTTTTTCTTTCAACAAAAGGAGACTACATACTGTTGAAATCAAGTGACTAACCAAGTAGTCAGTCAGACTTCTGCAATTTCCAGCAACTGAGGTTTGTACACACATACAAATAAGGTGTTTTTTCCTTGTGTGTTTGTTTGTAGAATTATTCAGATTCACAGAGTATTTATTACACTGTACTCTGGATCAATCTTAAATTCCTTGTGTCTATTTTCCTTAATAGTTCATTGATCAGAAAGAAGAACCTCTGCAATACAAATGCTAAAAGTCTGCTCTATAAACCAATGACAAACTCCAGCTTCTGTATGCAACAGTAGGAGGTTATACACGACACAAACTAAGTTAGAGCACTTGATGCAAAACAAATTAAAAATGTTGTTGTTATACTCATACTATTTTACAAAAAACAGGCCTTTGTCCTACAACAAGCATTGCTACAGACCCTCCTGATTGTGTACTTGTAGATCTATTCATAATACTGTCCATTAGTAGTCATGAGTATGTGACTCTGTGAAGTGGACACCTGTTCACCAAGAACAGAGCCAAAATGGAAGATTTTCCTCAACCACTAGTAAACAAAAAAAAACCTGTATCTGCAATAACTCAAGTCACTTTAATGCAAGTAAAATTATTCTAGGCACAACATTCCTTGAAAGGTAATAACACACGCAGAAACCACACCATTAAAATGAGTTTACTCTTAGAAATATTCTCACAAAACCAGGTGACAGATGTTGCTGCGGCGTGGGCTGCAGTATCAGTTAGTAGCTGCTGAATCAATTTTCACAGAGAACTGAAAATGTCTGCGAAACTGATCAGCAACATCACGTTATAGCACTACGGGTCATTTTTTGCTCAAATTCCCTGCCTGGCTCCACGCGAATGTTACTTACCTGCTACTTAATACTGAGAATAGAAAACAAAACCTTGCCAAGATTATTTTTGGGCAGGGCTGGAGGAGTGTGTGAGTAGAACTCAAACAAGCGTTCCACAACAGACCCAGACACTACCACAAAGCAGCTCTTGTAAACAATTAGAAACACCTGTTTGACTGCCCATGGTGGCCTTGAACACTATTGGCAGTGCTATGGCAGGTGCATGTGTGTACAGTGTTATTAGGCTAGAACGGCTACCTCTGGAGTATTCTAAGCTTTGCTGCAAGTCAATATGCATTCAGGGGGTGTCTCCAAAGCAGCTGTCTTTCCCTCTTTGGTGGGGGGGAAAGCAATTCATTCAGAGTTTACTGTACTCATGTCTTCCTTCTGATTATATTTCAAGCATTGTTACACCCAACATCAAATGAATAATAGTGAAGGGAGCAAGCACTGCATGTGTGGTAATGCCTGTCAGATCTCAGGCACACAGTACTGGTGTATACATGATGAAGAAATCCTTCTCTATGTGTCTGGGTTCTTTACATGGGATCTTTAGTAACCTACTTTTAAATTATTGGATTGACATTTTTGATGGATTTTGTTTTATCATATTTGTGCAACTGGATTGTGTTGTATGTTATTGGGAGGACCCGAGATCACTAAGGAAACCCTGACACAAATGCTCAATATCATTCCTGTCTCTTGTTAAGCAACCCAGTTATAGAATGAGTGGCTTATTGTCTTGGTTCCTCATCCTCCCATGTTTCATAGTCAAGTGATTTTTTTAGAGGTTCAGGTCTGATGCAGTCCCAGCCACACCAGTTTTAGCTGTGGTGTCTAAACTAGCTCACAAACAAACTTTACGAGCTACGGTTGCAGTCTGTCGCTCCAATTGGGTATTAGGATGCAAGACCATAAACGTCTGTCTCTTTTTAAGAGAATACATTTTAGTTTGCTAGTTTTTTCATTCTGTTGACTTGCCGGTGAAAATAAGACAAAACAACATAACCTTGCAACAAAATAACAGCATTGTGTTCTCATCAACGTGAATACACTTGTGGTTTGAAATGTCCGGCCGCCAATTTCAAAGGTTAAACCACAATCTCCTATACCCTCCCCCTCTCCTATTTGACCGGGCTATTTGTGAAATACTCTATGTATAAAAACTGCTGTGTGTCATTCTCCACTATAATAAATTATTGTTAAAGCAAGTTAAAACTACAAGTTAAATTACAACAAACATATTAAGAAAAATGAATGTAAACTGGTATCTTTTAACTTGTGAAAGAAGCAGTTTATCTTTTGTCAAGTGTGCTTAATTAAAAGTTGTTTTCCTGATAAAAACATGTTTGTGTGTTTCTTTGGACATATCACTCTTTTAGTACCCCTATAGCAGAGAATGACACTTACAGATACCCATAACTATCACAATGCAAGAGGACACTGTCCTTTTAAATGCAAGGGCTTCCATTAATAATAATAAAATTAAAAAAAAAATTAAAAAACAACACACTATGTAATACCCTTGAAAGATGAGGGCTTGACAGACAGCCCGCAATTGCTTAGTGAACCATGTTAAATACAAGCTATCTTGGTACCAGGATTCCCACAATGCTCTACAGCTATGCTCCGAGTCTTCTCACTTCATGCTGTACCACTATATTGTGTGTTTGCTTTCTAAGGTAAAAGGCAACAGAATGGGGGCTAGGTTAAGGTCTAAGGATTAATCTGAAGAGAAAGATTTGAACAGGATTACACAGGTGTAGGACAGGACTGCTTACATTCTGTATTCACTTATAGTAGAAACGGCCGTATCATTTCAATGTTTTTGCATTTATTGTTTAGCAGTTATTCTAGTTATGTAGGCACAAAAGAATTTCCATAATATCCGGCTATTCCATTGGAAATCATACAGTGGCCATTTATTTTAAAATGTAATATGGCCTTTTAAAACGAGTCAAGGAAACATCAGCTTATTTCCTTGTAAATAAAAAGTATAAGAGTTAATTGCAATTTATCCTAATAACCTCCCTGGTGTCTCCTGTGAAAGGTGCTCTTCCAGTGCAGTCTCCACTCCCCATTCCCCAGGCAACGGCCTTTTACATCAGCCTGGTTTTATCTCCCTCAGGCAGAAAAGTCCCTCCAGCCCAGCGCTGGGCTCTGCAGCTGCTCTGCACATCATCCACAATCCCTGACCACTCGGCTAGCCAAGTTGGATGGGTTTACCACATAAGAAAAGTCAATTAGGGACAAACTAAAACAAAAACACATTTCGATTCTGAAAGGGTAAAGTCTTAAACCACACCTTAGGGTGGATTTGGTTTCAGTAAACAATAAATCTAAGCCTTTACAAGCCTGTAAAGGGCCGTGTAGCCTCTTATAGAAAATATTAAAAAAACAAAGGAGACGTGCCTTTAAAAGAATGAGAAAAAGCTGTTTATCCGGACTCAACACAAGCGTCTTTCTTTAATTCCAAGAACTATTAAAAATGACAAAATGCAAGCACGGGTTCAAATAGCATATCTGTATTTTCAACTTTTGGCCTTTGCTTGTATTGAGAGCTCCTAAAAAGTCTGCAGGTACGGCAAAATCTTACACATAAACATGAAATATTGACAATAACGGGTTAGTAAAGGGCTCTTTAAAGCAAAATATTGTACTTGTACAATTTACTGTCAACATAACCGTGAATTAACCAAATTAATGAACTGTGGAAAGTCCGTGTCTTCGAACAGATATTTCCCTACAATTACAATTCACAGAAGGTCTGATTTTTGGCAAATGCTGGTACATCCCACCCCGTGCTTGATTCTTTACCCATATCACATAAAACAGTACAATACTATGTACTATAGTTTCTAATTGCAGTTTTTTTAGACACATTTACACAGCAATTGCTCTACCTATGGGGTTTATACCGTTCCTCATGATAACAGGAAACTCAGAATTAGAACACACATCACTGTATTTCCTGTAGAGATGTTATTCAGGGGACTAATTTGTTATGGCTTTTTTTACCCTCTTCTGCCTAAATAAATGTGCAAAAAATCAATTTTAGAAAATTGTGAATGAATTCACATGGTTTCAGGACCTTAACTACTGAATTAAAGAATTAAAGACCTGTTGAAACAAGGTTCTAGGAAGCTCAATTCCAAATGTAGGGTATGGTTGGAACTAGGGCCTGTACTGGAATGGATTCAATTAGGCACAAGTTAGTACCACTAATCAAATTAAACGCAGATCTAAATACCACTACTTCCAGTCCAGTCCACTACTTTGTTCCAATGAAGTCCTAAATCAATCCATTGTCCCTAAGCATAAGCTAGGATTTGGTTGGAAAAACTATCTGGAGTGGAATTGATCCTGGAAACCACAGCGCTGTAGAATTGTTAATCCTAGAGGTGTTTTCCCAGAGGAGTTAACAACCAACCCACTTTATTAACAAATAAATGAACCGAAAAATACAGTGGAAAGTGGTTTGCACCTTTTAGGGCAGTGGCATTTCAAACTGAAGCGGTATGGATTTTCATGCAGTCCACAGCCATTGTATTTGAATAGTCTGTGAACACCAGATCCCTGGGCAGACCTCTGATGCGAAACGCTGGTCCAGCTGTAAAACACACTTCACTAAATCACCTCCACGTCAAATGTTTAAATCCTGAGAATACTCTCTGGAGTAATTATTCTATCACATTTTTCAAATTTGTAGATTATTTTTGGTTACATATTGTAACTTTCAAACCGTTCCTTACTGAGGCTCTAGGAATATTTTTGACTGATCATTTTTGCCAAATTGGTACAGCTTTTGACCACAGTTTTTCATATGAATCCAAACAGTTTTATCTGGGCTGAAACACACCATGTATACTGTATATAAATTTAATGTGTTTTCTTATAACAAAACATATACAATCCACAGTTTTTTTTCTTTTCTTTCGTCATTTTCAGAGGCCCCAAAACCCAGTCCTCCTTTTTATATCAAAGTACATGCAGGGCCATATGATGTGCAATAAATACACAACATTCTAAAGTTATGCAATTATATATATATGAATATATCATTTACTGAAATATGGTCATAAATGGAGACAACAATATTAGTGTTTTACTAACTTTAACCCTAATCTTAACTACCTTGTACTGAACTAACTCTACATCTACATTTGTATATTGCCTTCATGTTCCAGTTTATGCAAAAGTCATCTTTGCAGTGCCACTGAAAAAAATAACAAACCTTTATTTTTATTTTTTTTAAACTCACCGATTCCCTTTCTTCCATACTTCCCCTTTAGAATACTAAGCCTAGATGCAACACAACAAAATATTAGTAAAATACTGTTGTGGGTCATTGTGAGTCTGCTTTTGTGTGCATTTATCCCAATACTGTGCTTTGACAAAGCAAAGCAAATATAAATACAATATACTGGAAGTGAAGAACCTGTCTGTTTTTATTTACTAGATCTCTTGTTGTAAACCCTTAATGTCCGACATATCTATTACAATGGTGACTAAAATCCAATATATTGGCCCTGTGGTGTTGAGAAGAGAAGATCTAGTAAAAATCCAGACAAAGCAATTTAAAATTGATACACGGTTGAAGCAGGCTATAGAAAATACCTCTTCCAGCGATTGGAAGCAGATAGCACCAGTTTCCTATGAGATGACGAAAATCTACATTTCCTGCCTAGTGTCTACAATGAAAAATAAGTCACATTCTGGGCATTAAAAGCACCAAGCAGCATGCTTTATCCAGCCTTTTTCTTTTCATTTACAAGAGCAGAAGGAAGCAAGTTTTCTTCCAGGACAACCTTGTACTTGGCTTGATTCATGCCAAAGCTGCCCGATTCCAGCCTTGCTGAAGCACCCCCAGATTATCACCGATCCTCCACCACATTTCACAGTGGGTCTGAGACACTGTGGCTTGTAGGCCTCTCCAGGTCTCCGTCTAACCATTAGACGACCAGGTGTTGGGCAAAGCTGAAAATTGGACTCATCTGGGGGTGCTTCAGCAAGGCTGGAATCGGGCAGATTTGTCTTTGTGAAGGACGCATGAATCAAGCCAAGCACAAGGTTGTCCTGGAAGAAAACTTGCTTCCTTCTGCTCTGACAATGTTCCCCAACTCTGAGGATTGGTTTTTCCAGCAGGACAATGCTCCATGCCACACAGCCAGGTCAATCAAGGTGTGGATGGAGGACCACCAGATCAAGACCTTGTCATGGCCAGCCCAATCTCCAGACCTGAACCCCATTGAAAACCTCTGGAATGTGATCAAGAGGAAGATGGATGGTCACAAGCCATCAGACAAAGCCGAGCTGCTTGAATTTTTGCGCCAGGAGTGGCATAAAGTCACCCAACATCAATGTGAAAGACTGGTGGAGAGCATGCCAAGACGCATGAAAGCTGTGCTTGAAAATCAGGGTTATTCCACCAAATATTGATTTCTGAACTCTTCCTAAGTTAAAACATTAGTATTGTGTTGTTTAAAAATGAATATGAACTTATTTTCTTTGCATTATTCGAGGTCTGACAACACTGCATCTTTTTTGTTATTTTGACCAGTTGTCATTTTCTGCAAATAAATGCTCTAAATGACAATATTTTTATTTGGAATTTGGAAGAAATGTTGTCAGTAGTTTATAGAATAAAACAAAAATGTTCATTTTACCCAAACACATACCTATAAATAGTAAAACCAGAGAAACTGATAATTTTGCAGTGGTCTCTTAATTTTTTCCAGAGCTGTATATATATATATATATATATATATATATATATATATATATATATATATATATATATATATATATATATTTTACACAAGGTCGCAAAACAAAACACAAAATGTAAACAAACTAAGCTGAGTAAATTAACTTCCAAGGCCGCTGTGAGCCGATGGAAGAGGGGCTCACGTGGACAAGCTCTTACAGTGAAGCTTTTTTTTGTTTAGTGTTGTATCTGTTGATTAGTTCGGTTCATAAAAGAGGACTCTCAACAGCAAAGCAACTGTTCCTATACTGTATTCACACAAAACAGGAGTGCAGTGGTGATGTGGAGGCATTCGTATCTTCTCAATTAGAAGGAGGGTCCCCGTAAGCTTATTTTAAACACTGTGTTTTTTAAACAAGCGTTTCCTCTTTAGGGTCCTTATTTCCTTACTACGGCAGGACTTCTTATTAAGCGGCACCAGCTACCCATGGAGGAGTGTATCGTGTCTTGGATTTCTTTCTTAACACAGCAGCTTCCAATTTAGTGTCCCGTGTATCAGTATTATAAACCAGTAGTTGCTATACTGTACCCGTTTTACACCAGCTAACCTTCACCCTGGAAGTGACATCTGTTGATTGTTTAACCCTCCACCTTCCACAATCACCCAGTGCCCTAAACACAAAGCCACCTGTCCCCCAATGTAGCGGCCAATTTTCAAAAGCTGTTTACAAATGAATAAGGGCAGTTTTGAGCAAAATCATTTAAAATAGTATTTTTCTCATGTAAGCTACATTGTTGATGTAAAATTGACACAGCAAAAAACATTTACATGCTGATTTCTGAAGCACCACTGCAAAAATGTGCTTGATTTTTTCTGAAAGAAAAAAATTAACCAGATAATGTAACTAAACTGGTCAGAACTCAAGAAGCACTTGAGGGTCCTAAAATTAATCATATATGGACATTTTGCCAGTTAATTTAAAGAACAAGTATCTTCAAATAGATTTAAATGGATTTTTTGCATTTATCCTACTATTTTAGTGGGTGCACAGTCATTCTTAGTGGTTCTAGGCTCCAATATTTAATTATAATAATATTTCTCAAAATATGCTTTTACCTGGCTTTTAGCTTGAGCGTGTCTGAAAAATACTAAGTGCCTGAAGAGATTTCCTCATTCCATTCATGTGCAAATATGACCTGGCCCACTTACCGGAATGAGAAAGTATGTTCAGTCCAGGCACTTAGGACTCTCCAGACAAGCTCAAAGCATGTAAATTTAGAGAAAATTTATAATAACTCAATATTTGAGCAACAAACACTCAGAAAGGTATAAAAAAAATAAATAAATAAATAAAATAAAATAAAAAATAAAAAACTCAAATGAGATTTGTATAGTAAGTGGCCCAGCTTTGAAAAACAGGCCCACGGAACTCAGCGTGTAGTTGGCACCCCTCAGAAAGAAGCCCTGCCCACTGTGGTTTAGGACTGCTTACGGAAGTTGAAGATGTCTCGCGTTTTGGAGCCTTTCTTGCCCTCTCTGGCCTGTTTGGGGGAGGGGGCCTCCACAGTGCCCCCGTATGGGCAGCTTTCTGATCCAGGGTGGTTTCCTGAGCACTCCACTGCCGGGATGTAGCGGCTGTCCCACATGCCCGGCCCGCACAGCTTGCACAGGTCGTGAAGGCTGCAGGGGACTCTGGGAAGGAGGCGGAATTGGTACAGCAAGCTCCTGGCCTGGAAGGGGAAAGCAAGGACCACAACTTCAAAAACACTCAATCAGAAACCTTGTAGGATACAACTTTAGGAAACTAAGCAGACAAACGTCAGCACCGATTTGCTTAAAGGTTTTACCTTAAAAGAACAAGGTAACAAGAAACATTGTTCTGTTCTGAAAAAAAATATTTCTACCATTTTAATTCTGTTTTGATATTATTCAGTGAACTGGTATTCAAAAATCTATTAAATTCAATACGTGTGTAACTTTTTTAAAGGGACTGGCATAGCACAGTAGATATATCTATGCTACAGGGTATAGAAAATGTAAAGGGGTTTACTGTTTTAAAATGTTTCATGGCTTCTGCCATCCACACGGCAGGAACAGCACAGGCAACCATGGAGTGAGCTTCCCCTTATCCTTACAACAAACAATGCCCTCTCAGTATTTATCAACAAATAGCTGCACAGTGCACAGACTAGTTATACTAAACTATCCAGGTAAGCACAGAGTGTGGTGTAATTCACTTGCCCCTTTCAGGTGTTATTGTTTTCCTTTGAGTTTAATAGGATTTAATTTTAGCGACTGGCACCACTTGGTGGCCAACAAAACCTCACTATTGAAGAGGAAAGCCAAATTAGAATTTCCATCGTCATTTATAGAACCAGCAAAGTCAATCCAAGCGGTTTCTGATATAAAATGCAGGCTGGTTTGCCTACTAAAGTAAATATTATAGAGAGAAATTTGCTTTCTGCAGCCTTCTTTTTTTGGCAGACTTGTTCAATAAAGAGCTGCTTACAGGACAGGGCAAATGCCGACACTGTATCATGAGTTACCGGACTGATAACTGCACCTGTGAGATAGTTTATGACAGTCTGAGTTCAATTGTGTTTTATGATTTAGCAGTGGGCAGATGGATTATTTAAATGATATCATCAGCAGAGATTAGTAAGTACCTATAAAACATTTTCAGCAAGGAAAGCAGTGAGTTGCTGTCTACGGACGGATCCTTGGTATGGGAGTGAGCTATCAAATGAATTATTTTTGTTGTTTATATTTACATTTTCCACCAACCCATCCTGGTGATCTTTTCAATCATTAAAAAGCACCCCTGTGACCCCAAAAGAGAATCATGCCCCCCTGCAGTACTCTGCCTCAAGTGGATATACAGTAAGAAATACCACAAAGAACAGTGTGGTAGTAATACATCCACATGGGTCAGAGCTGTACAGGGGGGCAGGCTAATGGCTATTACACAGGTGTGCTTTAAACATCTGAGCTTTCAAAAGTCACCAGATGTAATGAATGAAACCGAAAACAATACAAAGTGAAATGAAGCATACCATGTAGCTTTTTAAACAGAGCACTGAGCATGTCTCTGAGATAATTCTAGGCAACTATACTTTTCTGTAATTTGAGGGCCACTGCCACCGTGTGGACCAGGACCTGGTTTTTGATAAATGTAGCACGAAGGTTCTGGAGTATATCATCTGGAATGGAATGGTATATTAGTACACTGAATTTGCAGACATCAATATTACCAGGGACACTGTGCTGGCTTATTACACCTACCTTGCGCAACACTATCTCCCCGTTCATATGCATAGCCAGGTTGCTGAAATGGAGAAGCATCTGGTCAGTTGCCAACTGCTGCTCGATGACATCATCTCCATAGATCACTATAATTGCCACACAGATAAACAGGTGGAAATAGTCCGTCTGTAAAAGCAAAACACTAAGTGCTATCATTATGAAAATGATGTGCATGGAATTTGCTGGCTTGCAAAACAAAACAAGAACCATGCAGGAACTGAGGTCACCTACATGTTTTTAAATGGAAAACAAAGCAGGATGAATGACACTGCTATTTAAAACAAACAATTAACATTACAATTATTACAGAATAAGGATTTTTTTTTTTTTATTATTATTATTATTTATTATTATTCTCTTAGTATACTTCTGGAACATGTGTATGATTTGAACTATTGTGCTCCTGTCTCCCCTGCCTTGTAATATGTAATAAGAGATTGGAAACATATATTATTCTTAATGACACCCAGTAATGCATATATTAGACCCTAACCCTAACCCTAACTCTTAAGGAGACTAAAAGAGTGATTCATTATGTTATAATGGTAAATTAAAGAATGGTATGTTCAATTAAAGAAATCATCTCATAGGACTTAGTAGCCGTGTAATATAGGGTCCTGTGCAACAACAATTCTATAGAGCTGCTTTTCTAGTATGCAAGATGTCACAAACACTACATTAATGCAGATTCAAGTGTTGTTGTGTTTGCTATGAGTCAGATATAAAATACATTAAGAGTGGTGCTTCAAGAAACAAGCTTGTGGATTTAGCCCTCACATCGTTAGCACTAAGCAGAACAGAAGCTTCTTTACTCGGTGCTTTCATGAATAACAGCGGTACTAAAAATCTCTTGGGACCCTATTATAAACCCTTTAGACCCTTTATGAAATCATGATAAAATATAAATTTTAAAGTTTCGAAGCAATGCAAAGACCATATGTTAGAGAGAATATTGATCTAAAAAAAAAAAAAAGTAGCATATTACTCAGAACAAAAACAGTTATTTCTTGCAACCTTGCAGTTTTCTACAATTATTGCGCATAATATACACAAACGTAGTAGTACTAGTTTATAATTCCATTTCAGGGTTCTGGCGGCACCAATAAACCATCTTCACCTTTTTTCTTGTAGTTTACTATGTCACAAGAACCACTTGATGGTACTGCCATTACTGTGTACAGTTGGATGATCATTCCATTGTTTTTTTAGCACTATTTCTTCTATATATGTATGTATGTATGTATGTATATAAAAGGTTTCAAACCTAATTGCCTGACAGACAGCTGAGAAATGGTCTCCATAAACACAAGCAAAGAGGCTTCCAGCCCATCATGCAGCATTAAAAACCTGGCAGCTCACACTGTACTAATGCACTTGTAATGTGAAGACAAGGTTAGTGGGTGAAGAGCAGGTCATTTAGAGAAAAAGACTGTGAATCCGGATGAACTGTGATATGCAAATTATACCACAGTGTGACTCCTGAAACTGTGGGAGGAAAGCACACAGTCACATGACTTGCCAGCGACTGACCTGCATTGCCACAGGCACTGCCTAGCTTAAAGGGGCAGTGTACCCTTTTCAAGGTCTAGATTAATGTGTAATTTAAAATATAGAAAAATACATAATGCATGCAGTATTTTTACTTAAATGTAGATCTTTTTGTTACTGTGTGAGAGAGAATGGATAAATATAATGGGTTTGAATGTATAATAACAATAATAATAATAATAATAATAATAATAATAATAATTTAACAAGCAGTGAAAAAAAATGCAGTGAAGTGACATTTATCATAAGCATTACAAATACCAGATGGAGAAATCCTCCAGTATTTATGCACTTTCTTCATAACGTATAGCCTTTAGCATAGGCAGCTGATTTACAATAATACAAAGTTAAGCCTCTGAAAACGTCTAGTCAAAACACCCGTCGCAGAATGTGAAAAGTTTATTTTAATATTACTACATATCACAGCGTTTTTATAGTTATGGATACACAATCAATCTCGTATGACGACATTGACATTGACAAAGACAAAATGCTTGTCATTGGATTTTACTTTCGTTTACCATATCTCCCTTATATCTATGATTGAGTGCCTTATAGTTATGGGTTAATCATTTATATCCCTTTTCAGTCACTGCGTGCATAATTGTACCATGTTAAGCTTCCTATCTATGTATCTATTTTATAATGCATATATGTTAGTTCAAGGTTTTGGCAGGGCAACTTCTCAAATTCACAAACCATTTAAAAATTTAAAAAATGTAAATAAAAAAAATCGTGACCGAAGCAGATATACAACCCCCGAGATACTAGCAGCTATACTATTTAGCGGTAGTCAAATGAAGCTAACGTGCTCTCTAGCTGTATGGAGGTGTGTGGAGGGTACTGCACCTGACTAACCTCATCTCTAGCTGTATGGAGGTGTGTGGAGGGTACTGCACCTGACTAACCTCATCTCTAGCTGTATGGAGGTGTGTGGAGGGTACTGCACCTGACTAACCTCATCTCTAGCTGTATGGATGTGTGTGGAGGGTACCGCACCTGACTAACCTCATCTCTAGCTGTATGGAGGTGTGTGTAGAGTACTGCACCTGACTAACCTCATCTCTAGCTGTATGGAGGTGTGTGTAGGGTACTGCACCTGACTAACCTCATCTCTAGCTGTATGGAGGTGTGTGTAGGGTGCCGCACCTGACTAACCTCATCTCTAGCTGTATGGAGGTGTGTGGAGGGTACCGCACCTGGTAGTGTGCCCAGCAGGCCTCCCACATGCGCAAGGCCTCTGCGTCGGGGAACTCCCTCTTGAAACAGAGGAGGATCCAGCGATGGCAGAACAGCACCTGCAGCCCATCCTCGCCCAGCATCACCAGGTGCTGGTACAGACGAGGATACATCAATCGCAGCAACTCGCGCAGGTACATCTGAAACACACAGCAGTGAGCAACACAAACACTAGGGATATGCTCAAAACAGTGTGTGAGAGAGAAGGTAACTTTTATAATGGGTCTGAATTCTTTATTTAACAAATGACTCAAAAGAGAGGGGAGAGAGAGGGGAAGAGGGATGAGAGAGAGGGGTGAGAGGAGAGAGAGGGGACAGTGAGGACAAGCGGTGAAGAAATACAGTGATGTGACTCACAAGCTGCTTCTCCATGTCCTCGTCCCTGGGAGAGCTGATAAAGATGGTGTTCTGCATCAACCCCACAAAGCACCAGTACGTGTCAGATTCATCCTGAACCTCAGTCAAGATGGGAGCCACCAGGTCCGACATCCCCTGGGAGTAGCCCATCTCTGGGTTGAACACGGCATAGTTCAGCAGGATACGTCTGGGGGAACACCGCAGAGAGAGAAAAATACGATTCTAGTTCGCTTATTCCCCCCCCCCCCGCTTTTATAGAAACTAGGAAGAAACTACTCCTGCAACTAAGCGGTTTCCTGCAATTTTTATTCAGTTACAATTGTTTTAAACCTTTGCATAAATCAGGCCCCAAAATAGTGAATATGCAGGGTTAAATAGTGTTCCTATGGTCCTCAATGACATTTTCTTGAAATGCTCTGAGCACATAAAGATAAGCCAGAATGATTATCATCTGAAGGGGATCTAATCAAACTATACCCCTAATCACACACATCATGGAAAAGGAAAAATTAAAACGGAACCTATGATATTCTAATACACTAAATATGTTGGAAAAAAAACGACTTAATTGAATGGCCAGGCTTTTAGAATTACAGCCTTTCTGTCTATTGGGTCCTTTCGGTAGACTGGTCCTTACCTCATAATCTCTACATTGGGGTTGTTCTCTCCTCTGAAGAATTGATTGCTGCGGTCTGTCCTCACCACGTCTTTATCGACCGTAAACTGGACCTTCCTCCAAAACTCTTTGTGTTCCTCCGGAGTCATAGATAACCTGCCGGGGAGGGGTGTGAGAACAAAACAAAACAAAAAAGAAAATGATTTAAGAGAAAGAACCTAAAATAAACGCTTGGGCGGCAAGGTGGAGGCTATAAATCTGACAGAAACATGAATCAGCAAGCAGTAA
The DNA here is from genome assembly GCA_030684275.1 of Acipenser oxyrinchus oxyrinchus. Taxonomy (NCBI): domain Eukaryota; kingdom Metazoa; phylum Chordata; class Actinopteri; order Acipenseriformes; family Acipenseridae; genus Acipenser; species Acipenser oxyrinchus. The sequence continues at coordinate 6,077,800 of CM060260.1, forward strand.
AATGGTTTTAAGTAAGCATCAGAGCCTGAAGGCAAAAAGCCCAGAGCGTTCCACTGTTACGAGAAAACATGTCCGAACTGCTAACACTGCTGGATTTATAGGCTGGAGGGTTGCCTCTGAGCTGGATTCCAGCACTCTGGATTCTTTTAAGTGGTACAGTCCAGGCAGTGAAGCCGTTAGGAACCCAACATGAGCGCTGTACTGATTTCATGATTTACAACACTGACGTTTGGTGTAGGAAGTGGCTCCTTTTTTTTCTTTTTTTTAATTTTTTTTAACATGAATAGCATTTGCATCAGTCTGGATTTGCAACCCCTGCAGACTGGAGTCTAACCTCCCAAATGATCTTAAATAATCTTCTGGTCATTTTTTTATGTAGAAACCTGTAATTAATATTATTATAAATACTAAGTGCTTAACAATAATAAACAGTATTATAAATCCCATGGATCAGGACAGTCAGAGTACAGCCATCATTATCACAGACAGATTAGATGCCTTCTAAATGCTAACAGGTCTTCAGAATTTCCAAACTCAGGCCCAGATTTATAAAAGGACCGTAAAACGGGCGCTGAGGGTTCTGAATTCTTGGATGGGATTTATAAAACACACGCAATGGCATAAACACGCAATTAAGACGTGATTTGTGGGGGCAATGTCTCTGTGGGCTAGTACCAGGCTGAGGTATTTGTGTGCCATTCATTTTCTTTTGGAATGTGTAGCCTAAACACGCAGAGTTGACCCAAACCCGCTATTTATTGTGAGAGGTGTGTAATTCTCCACCGCTAATTGCGGTGAGGGGTATTTAAATTGGTTGATTGCGGAATCGCCTGCTTTACCTAATTAGTCTTATAAAATAGGTTGTTATTTTGACACTGAGTAGCTTTTTGCAGTCGTTTTTTTCCCCCTTTATAAATTTGGGCCTCAGTTTACACAGTGACAAACATTTCAAGCAGGTTAAGCCATCAGTCCAGAGTAAAACCTAAAATCACATTTAAGCAAAACACGTTTGTTTTGTTTTTAATATCACTGCTATCCTTTGCAGCGGTCATTATCTTTTCATAAATTACCTTGTCTTTCCCCAAGTGCTCTCACCTTCACTTTGGGACACCTAACAGTTGCTGCAGCCAATTACTGAGCAGTTAATGTTTGGACATAAATGCTTAAATAATAATAATAATAATAATAATAATAATAATAATAATAATAATAATAATAATAATAATAAATATAAAACATTTTGTAAGTTATTATGCCTTTTTACTAATGTGTAAGTCAGTCTTTCATGAGAAAATGTCTGGTTTGTTTCACCTCCAGGTAATGCTTTCACTCCTGGGGAGAGTAATAATAGCAGAAGTGATTTGATTAGCCTGTTTGTTTTCGCTGCAACTTTGCCGGTGAAACCTGATGCAACTTCAAGCAACTCTGGAAATGTTGGATGATAGCAGAGTGTTCCCCTTCACTGTGTTTTCCTAAGTGAGCCAGCGAGAGTGGGGAGCTGGGGACCTTCTCATCTTTCCCAGCATCCACCCTAAACGAAAGAGGTGGTCTAGTACACAACATTTGTGTTGCATTTATTTTCCTTGGCTCACCATAATAGCACGTAATTCTCTTTAAGACAAACAGTACTTAGCACAAGCCCCCCCCCCCCCCGTCTTCTGGCAAAAGGCCAACTACACTTCATTTGCGGAATTCCCTGCCACATGAAATTCACTCTTGCAAAGAATCCGGCTCATTTAACTTACAGATAAAGACTTGTTCAAACTGAAACCGAGGAAAGAGGGAACAAAGCATTTATTTGTACATACATTCTTAGGCATTGCAGATGAGATACATTACTGTTCTAGGAAATGTCTGTCCTGTTGTCTTTTATGATCGATGAAGAACAGTGATTGGGTTAGAGTGTAGATACCCAAATGATGTTTTGTACTTTCCACTGCAAGTTTTTTTTTTTTTTTTACAAAAAAATGGGGTTTTGAATGATGCATATCATTTTGCTATAAATATATTTTATATATACAAGGAAGGCAACATATTCAGGTTAGAGATTAAATAGACACTAAAGGGGCGTTCACACGAGCAGCGGTGCCTGTCGCCAAAAAAAAGTTTAAGCCATTGTTTGAAGGCGGTCACACTGACGGAGCGAGCGGCGAGGGAGGCGGCGTCGGCGCCGTGACGTATACCACTAGCAACCAATCAGGGGAAAGTAGGAGGATCCTTTGCGAGGAAGACAGACAGCAATTAAAATGGAAGAGAAGCAAATTTTAACTGTCTTGGAGTTCCCAGAGTTGGACAACACAACTCTCAACTGTATAGGGACATCAAAAAAAAGCGATCACAATTATCTTTTTTTCATTGCTGCTCATGATTCCAAATTAATTACCGGGTTGTCAAAGGCGCTTATCTTATATGAATATTGGCGCTTTTACAGTTTCCCTCACAAAAGTTTGACATGACGTAATGACAGCACTTGGATTTTTTTAAAATCATGTTTATACGATAATGTTCAATAATATTAATGTATAATGAACCGTACTCTCTCTTTGCCCATACCCAGCAAGCCAGACAAATCTCAAAACTCACAAATCAAAGAAAGAAACTATCTTCATTTTTAAAAGTAACATGTTTTTATTTTATTTTAAACAAACATACACAAGTGTACCTGGCAGTAATTGAGGGGGGACTATGATGGTGTGGGGTGAGGGTGTTAATTAGTTTAAAAAAAAATATAATGTTTCATTCCTCATTACTTGAAATATTTAGCTTTGTATTTTCTATATAAAAAAAGTTTGCCCTTCCCGCTGGCATTTACTGTTTGTTGCTTGGCAACCAAAAGTCACTGTACATGTAGCTGTGACGTAACAGCAGACCGCCCACTGACTTTCCCCTTGCTGCCTTCAGTGTGAACAGTGGTCTGAAGGCGACACAGAGCGACAGTGTGAACGCCCCTTAAGTTACCTATGGAACATTGGGCTCTGTTCTCAACCTTATTTAAGCAAAATTGGCCTTAAAAGAATCCTTAAAACAGTTATTAACAAAATGACATATTTAAATGAGGTGAAATGTGTAAAAGCCAAAAGAGCTTAACAGTACAGTGGGGGGTTTCAAGTCAGCGTGCAAGGCCAGTAAGGCCTCCATGTCCTGCTACCTCCTCTGCTGGATCTCCTCGTACTCCAGTCGTTTCTGCACTCTCAGCGATTCCCGCTCCTCCGAGGTCGATTCACAGCTGTAGTAGCGAAGCAGGAACGGCCACACCTCCCCGCGGATCGAGGGCTCGATGCCGCCAAAGAAAATGGCCTGGAACAGAGGAGACAGAATGGGGAAAAAGAATCACTGCAAAACAGTTTAAAACTCAAGTTCTAGATAAAGCATTTCAATGAATCAATGACACAGCGGCAAACACTTTTTTTTTTTTTTTAGATCCTCCTGACAATGCGCTTCTGGTGTTTAATTATGCATTTTTATTAAATTATTTTTCATACATTTTAAACCCTTGGTATATATTTATTTTTTTTTGCAAATCAGACAAACACAGGGGTCGATGAGGACCACTGAGTTTCAAATAAATAAAACAAACAAAAATTAAGACTACTCATATAATGACTTTTTTTTTTTTTTTAGTTTGTAACTCCTGGCAACAACAGCAGGGGGCATTCCATTGGGATTCTCTGATGACAAATCAAAGTGACACCACCTGCCAAGGCAGAAGAAATTACCATAATCGTTTCAGAAACAGCAAGCTAGCGATGCAGTGAAACATAGAAAATCTGAGGACAGAGAGAGGGACTGTGGGACGAGATATCACCAGTTATACATGCTTGCGCACGAGAAAACGCTTGACCACTTCAGCCCCTGTGCCGAATGCAAGATCCTCCAGCGAAATAGATTCTAGGTTCCAGCAGCAAAAGAAAAAATGCAGATTTAAACGATAGCCACTGGTAAGCATGCGTACCTTGCGCAGTTTGTACTCCTCCTCCACCTGCCCTGTCTCGTTCAGGTGCTTGAGCCAGGTGGAGACGTCCAGCCGCTTGTACATGTTCTCCTCTGGGTGTGTTTCTGAGGAAGGCAGGTTGGGGCGGATTGAAAACTGCATGCATGACTTCTCATCTGCCACCTGCAAGCGAAGGAAACAGGCCTGAAGGAAAGCTGGAAATACCTGGTCATCTTCCAATCCAGCCTCTCCGGAGGTCTTGGTTTAAACTGATTTGAACCCATAAGCTCACCCTAGGTATATAGTGGTGATTTAAAAAAGACAAGTACAAAACCAATGGTGCAAAGTCTTTAATTATAATATAGTGTATTTCTTTCAGTAACAACATAGAACACTTCAGGGAGTAGTTTGTTGTATTCACTTGAATGGCGATGTTATTAAGATCTGTTACTAAGATCAAGCGAATAGACCCCAAGGTCTCTTAAGGCACTCTCAAGTTTATTAACATTTCAAATGTGAAACAGAGCACCATGTCAAAATACCTGAGCATAGTTAAGTGTATGGACCTCACAGTCATTTTACAGAATAAAGTTAAAATCATTTAGGAACAGAAGTCACATGCAGCACCAAGCTAGAATGCGGTCAATTTCATGCCTTGAGCCAACACAAAACTCCATTCAAAGCATCACCAAAATGGCTCCAGAAATAACATTTCTGCAAACCACAGCTAAATGGCCATACATATGTTAAAAATAGAGTTCCACTGGTTCTCTAGAGAACACTGATCTAACCCTGCAGACCTCAGGATATCAGCAGCAGTCCTACACTTCATTTCTACATTAGTGTGTTTCAGGTACGCTTACATTAACCCCTCACACGAAAGAACAGAAAACAAACAACTTTACTGACACTTTTTCAAACATCAAGTATTAGCGACATGAAATGAGTCTAACTCATTATTCTCCAGTCATTAAAACATCTCTTCATTTTATGCTGTTGGCAAAATGGAAAGTAAATCAATAAAATATACCAATACAATATTACCTTTTATGGTATGTGGGAGTTGTATCGGTTTTCTTTTTTTTTTTTTTTTTTTTTTTTTTTACCAATAGCAAACAGAAAGAAAGGCATTTTATTAAAATTCATTTTATAAGGAAATTATTATGACAGCCTGTATATGGAAGTCATATTTTATTAAAAAACTAGATGTGAGTGGAATATAAAACATGCTTATTAAAAACAGACAGGGAACATATTATTTGTGTATTAATATTGCTATGGGAAGAATTAAAGTCTTCTTAAAAGTTTGTTTTTAAAAAAGTACATTTATTTGACTAATTCTCCAATAAATAGATATAATATAACACATAATCCTTTTTTGGCAGAAGGCCTTGACACACAGTTATTTTAATTAATGTATTCTTTTTCTTGTTTAGATTCACTTTGCATCATTTTGTACTGCAGTCATCACATCCTGGTGACATGTTTAACCTGCAAACACATCTGGTACATCAGAGTGTAGCTTTAGCCACGAGCGAATTAGAGAAATACCCTATTTGTTCTGGTCAACTGCTCTTACCAACCAGAAATGCACAGAATTTGTTTTGTACAGTAGATTAATAATAAACATGTCCTTGAAAACATGAATTATTGAGGAGCTCCTACGTGCACCTCATTACTTTTTTGTTCTAGGTTTTGCAACATTAAATAAAACCGTATAAATTTTGCACTGCTGTAAGTGCTTCGTGAATATGTCCCAACATCCCATTACAGCTAATAAAAGGCTTGGTTTATTGACTACTTAATAAAAGACTAAGGCTGTTAGCAGATAAGCTCATGGAAAGGTCATTCCTCCACCTACCTGATCTTTCAGCTGGGTTTCTCTGCAGCACTTCCACTGCTGGAACACATCAGCGAGTTTATCAAGGCCCCCGTGGTGAAAGTGAAAGATTTTGTACTGGCTCTCTCGACTGGCAATGACCAGCTGCCCACTCGTACAGGCCTCGTCACTGGAGTACAAACAGAGGCAGGGCCTGTTAACACACACACTTCAAGCTAATAGATGCATTTAGTAAATCAAGTGATACCTTAAATGCAGCACTACTGAGTCAAGAACCCTATTTAAGAACTTTTTTTCTAAAAGAAATACAGCAATTTTAACAGTGTAAAACTACCAATGCATTTCTCAGAACCACAATTTACAACATTAAAATGATTTTATTTCTTTAATAAAATGTTCCTTTTTAGGGTCCAGAGTGTTTTAATGTTCTATCCTGGATGTTTATCATGTGATTCATAGGAGATGTTGCAGCAAAGGCTGCTGGGAGATTGTGTTTCCAAGAGCCCCAGCCCCGAGCTGCCCGCGCTCCCATTAGCTGGGTTTCCTGTGCATCATGTTAAGACATGCCTGAGCCTTTCTGATTAACAATGATCTTCAGTCATCAGCAATAAATCTGTCAAACTCAATAATCACAAGCAGCTGTGCAACTATTTCATCAATCTGTAACCCCCCCACAGCCACAGCTGATTTTTTCTAAGAACGTTTTACATCACCAGGGAATTCACTTGGATTGTATCAAGCACTACTTAGAGGTGATCCCGGGGTATATCCTGTAAAACCTAGCTGTGGGTTTATCCCAGTGCGCTATAGGCTGTTCAATCCAATCCCTTCGTTTCTTAAAGTTTTACAAAAAAAAATTTAAAAAAATCAATGTATTAAAGAGAAACTTTATTTCACGTAGATTAGGAACCTCCTCCCAGTCTAAGGTCAAAGGGCTCACCTGAAGAAGAGCCTTAGTGACCTCATCTGGCCCAGGTCTATGCGGAAGACGCCACACAGCTGCTCCAGCGCCAGCACCTTCTGCTGCTCTTCCCACTTGCTGTTCTGTGATTGGCTGCTGTTCTCCAGGAAGGAGGCATTGTTTTCTAGACTGGAGGCGGAGCTTGCAGAGTGCGTCATGGGATCGTCACATGTCTCTCTGGAAGAGGACAACAAAAAGTAAGAAATAGAAATGGACTCAAGTCTGGTTCTGTAAGTTCAAGGGGTCTATTTAACCCTTTCATGCATGAAATATTGCAAATAGCTTAAAAAAAGTAATTTTGGACATCATAAATACATTTTTCTTTTTCCCATTGCTTTACATGGGGCTAAAAAAAAGCAACCTCATACGGGATCATGCATCTGAGTCTTCCATATGTCTCCCTGTGTCAGGCTGGCTGCAGGGAGGAACTCAGACCAGAGAGAGAAACACACAGACAGACGGTGATGATGAGAGAAACTGAGTAAGATGGTTGCACTCAGCGTTTAATAACAAATAAATAAAAAGGTTTAATAAACAGAACACAAAACAGGACACGGCACTTGCGGCCAAAATAAATAGACAAACAAAACGGACTAAACAGACAAACACGGTGAGCAGATACTTTAACTATGCTTTTACTTGTTCGCTTTACCTCCTTCTCCACACCCGTTCTCCACTCACCGAACACACAACCCTGAGTGAGTGAAAACATGCTGCTTTTATGCAGTTGTACCGAGACTCGATTGCTGGTCAATCATTCAACTGGAATCTCGGTACAACTGCACGTGAATAAATTAAAGTGCACTTTCCCGTGTTCACAAACTAATACTTTAAATGCACGTGATGTGATTTGTGCCATCCTCGTGCCTAAATACAAATCTACATTTTTAAATACACGTGAAACACAGACCCGCTTATATCCCGTGTACCAATGCCTATACACCAACATTTACACACAACACGTAACATACAATATACACAGGGGGGGGTACTTTGCCACACTCCCATATGAGGTCGCCATGCATGAAAGGGTTACATTATCTAAACTGCTGTGGTTTTCCCCCTGGGGTGATTTACAGACCCACTTATTTGCATTACTGCATGCAAAAAACCAAAAACAAAAATGTACATTTTTTTACGTTCACGTGTAAAAAGCCACTGGTTCTGTCTGTACAGTCCCTTAGTGGGTCGAAACCCACAGTGGCCCATCCCTGACCAACAAGAACCCAACAGAAGCGATCCAAGACAGATTTAACAGGCCCTTCATTCTGAGCACAGATAGTGTGTTTCTATCCAGCCCTGCTCCTCTGTTCTCAGTTCAGACTTGTGAATTGTGAATCCTTCAAGTTTGCTGTCGGTTTCCCCTGTGGAGAAGAAGACTGACAATGAGGAGCTCTGCTGCCAGTATTTCAGTCTCGGAGATGGAAGATCACAGCACACTGCTGAATGTCAGCCTGGCGTCATTCCCTCTGGGAGAACATAGCGGGATTCTATTACTCCCTCTGCACGTAGCTGTCTGAAACTCTTGCAAGCCTTGTGTTTAAAAGCATAAGATGGGTAAATTAAGCATAAGATAGGTAAATTAGGGTGGAACACTACAGTCCTGCAGCTTGGCAATAGAGCGGGGTACAGCAGTTTGGTTTGCTTTTTTTAAAGTTTTTTTTTTAGTTTTTTTTTTTTTTTACATTTCCTGTTAGGATTTTTTCCCCCCTTACTCCCAGGAATTTTGTGTTAGTCACACTCCCTGATCCAAAAACAGTTATTTCCATAGTTTGGGTCTAATCCATAAAATTATTTGTACTCTGCATAATAAAATATGTATATTGTAATTAGGGAAGTGAAGTGCTTTGTGAGAATTAATGAATGTTTGATGTATATTACTATTATTGGGGTTTAATCAATTAAAAAATCAATAGCTACATTAAAATGAAACACTAAAACACACATAAAAAGCAACTATGTATTGTTTACAAATGCCTTGGTATACAAGTGATACCCTATACTGTGCTATAGATAGTGTGGTATTTATTTCATTCACTAGGAGTAGTGTTGCAGGGGGGCAGTGTTTTTGGTTAAAGGTGCTTAAAGTTTTTAAAAAGACTGAAACAGAAATTGTTACTAAGTGAATCTAGACAACAAGACAAAGGTACATTAGTTAAGATAGTCATGTAATTTCTATGAATATTCAATTTCTTTAGTGTACTCTTAATTCAGGCTTCAGTGTATCAATAAACTGACCATGTACATCATCAGTACACTTTATACTTAACCCTCAGCATGCACACACACACACCTGTATATATATATATATATATATATATATATATATATATATATATATATATATATATATATATATATATATATATATATATATATATACAGTACTGTGCAAAAGTTTTAGGCAGGTGTGAAAAATGCTGTAAAGTAAGAATGCTTTCAAAAATAGACATGTTAATAGTTTATATTTATCAATTAACAAAATGCAAAGTGAGTGAACAGAAGAAAAATCTACATCAAATCCATATTTGGTGTGACCACCCTTTGCCTTCAAAACAGCATCAATTCTTCTAGGTACACTTGCACACAGTTTTTGAAGGCACTCGGCAGGTAGGTTGGCCCAAACATCTTGGAGAACTAACCACAGTTCTTCTGTGGATTTAGGCAGCCTCAGTTGCTTCTATCTCTTCATGTAATCCCAGACAGACTCGATGATGTTGAGATCAGGGCTCTGTGGAGGCCATACCATCACTTCCAGGACTCCTTGTTCTTCTTTACGCTGAAGATAGTTCTTAATGACTTTCGCTGTATGTTTGGGGTCGTTGTCATGCTGCAGAATAAATTTGGGGCCAATCAGATGCCTCCCTGATGGTATTGCATGATGGATAAGTATCTGCCTGTACTTCTCAGCATTGAGGAGACCATTAATTCTGAACCAAATCCTCAACTCCATTTGCAGAAATGCAGCCCCAAACTTGCAAGGAACCTCCACCATGCTTCACTGTTGCCTGCAGACACTCATTCGTGTACCGCTCTCCAGCCCTTCGGCGAACAAACTGCCTTCTGCTACAGCCACATATTTCAAATTTTGACTCATCAGTCCAGAGCACCTGCTGCCATTTTTCTGCACCCCAGTTCCTGTGTTTTCGTGCACAGTTGAGTCGCTTGGCCTTGTTTCCATGTCGGAGGTATGGCTTTTTGGCCGCAAGTCTTCCATGAAGGCCACTTCTGACCAGACTTCTCCGGACAGTAGATGGGTGTACCAGGGTCCCACTGTTTTCTGCCAATTCTGAGCTGATGGCACTGCTGGACATCTTCCGATTGCGAAGGGAAGTAAGCATGATGTGTCTTTCATCTGCTGCAGTAAGTTTCCTTGGCCGACCACTGCGTCTACGGTCCTCAACGTTGCCCGTTTCTTTGTGCTTCTTCAAAAGAGCTTGGACAGCACATCTGGAAACCCCAGTCTGCCTTGAAATTTCTGCCTGGGAGAGACCTTGCTGATGCAGTATAACTACCTTGTGTCTTGTTGCTGTGCTCAGTCTTGCCATGGTGTATGACTTTTAACAGTAAACTGTCTTCAGCAACCTCACCTTGTTAGCTGAGTTTGGCTGTTCCTCACCCAGTTTTATTCCTCCTACACAGCTGTTTCTGTTTCAGTTAATGATTGTGTTTCAACCTGCATATTGAATTGATGATCATTAGCACCTGTTTGGTATAATTGTTTAATCATACACCTGACTATATGCCTACAAAATCCCTGACTTTGTGCAAGTGTACCTAGAAGAATTGATGCTGTTTTGAAGGCAAAGGGTGGTCACACCAAATATGGATTTGATTTAGATTTTTCTTCTGTTCACTCACTTTGCATTTAGTTAATTGATAAATATAATCTATTAACATGTCTATTTTTGAAAGCATTCTTACTTTACAGCATTTTTCACACCTGCCTAAAACTTTTGCACAGTACTGTATATATATATATATATATATATATATATATATATATATATATATATATATATATATATATTATAGTATGATAGAAATGTTACAGTTTCATGCAAATATCATGCCACCTTCTTTTAGCATGTGTTTGATACACATTTTGTCCCTCAGGTGGCATGATGCAAGAGTGCCAGGGAGGATTCCCTTTGGCACAGCGCACTCTCCCTAACAGACCAAGCCCTGTGAACTAAACGGCAATTTTGTGCTCCACGGAGGCCTCGCTGTGTTTGTATCATCCTGGTGCGAGGACGTCAGAGAGAAGCTCTGGGGCTGCTGATCTGAGATTAACGACAAGCAAGCAAAACAAGCTAGGAACCCTCCAGAACAAAGGGGTCTAAAGGCTGTCCGATCCTGATGAAACATTTATTTTATATGTTTAATCTACAGGTGTTACAATCGAGACATTTTCCTTTAAATTAAAACACATTACTCGTCTAATTAGCCAAATTTAGTACACAGAAGTACAGTATTCAAAGTAATAATTGTAATTACTGTCCAGAAGGCGATGCACATGCACATATAATCCCAGTGTAAAAGGAAGATAAAAAAACATTTGTTACAAACCAATACAAATCCATTTAGATGCACTTCTGAATAAGAAGCCCTCTTTGTTGCTGGTTACCAGGAGCAAGTCAAACTGATTGTTCTGTATCACTATAAAACATACAACACAGAGCCTTCAATTCCAACACTACAGTAGTTTGGTCAGGACCTATTCAATCTCTTAGTTCAGCTTTTTCATTCCAGTAAATAAATAAATAAATAAATAAAGCTAACACTTTACTAATTACAGGGATGAAAACAAGACTCCCATTACATCCATTCCTGGTTTTAGTAAGAGTTTAATAAGATACACCTGATTTTGTTACCGATGTGATGTGGCTAATCAAGCTCTTAGTGAAACCTGGAAATGGTGAAACTGCTATGCAGTAGGAGTCTTATTTCCATCCCTGTATTAGGTTTACCTACTACAGTGACAGACAATAGTAATTTTGATGAATATCATTTGTTTCATCTCGCTGTAATCTAAATTGTCTTGCTTTGGTGCTTGCACTAGAAGAGGGTTATTCAAAACGTGGTAAGCAGTTTTGATCAGTGGAGATCTGCAAAAGTTATTTCTACATAGAAGCCTGCCAGGGGTCTGCTTCAGTGGAAAACCACTGATGCTAACTGACAAACAATTCTGATAAGAAAACTTTAACCTTTAACCTGTCTCCTTAGAAAACAGGTCTGAGCTATGATTGGGTTAGACAAGACAGGATGCATGTCTTGCGTAAACCACACAAGCTATAAAACAAAACTTTAAATGTTTGTGTCAACTGCTATGTGCCAGATGTATACAATACAATTGAATCCAGAGGGTGGGAGCCTGAGGAAAGAGGGAAAGAGGGAATGTGATATCTGTACTTAATACGATAAAAAAGAGAGGGACTTTTCATTTCTCAGAAAATGTACAAAGATTAATTACCCGAACAGAATCTAACAATTCGTGCTTTATGCATTTAAATTAATGAAGCTCCATTGCATATTTGTTAATTCAAGTTCATCAAATAAATACTTTCATGTTAATCTCCTAGCAACCTTCTACTATAAAATGAAGTACAGGGTTTAATTGTGGTATTCTCTATATATTATGCTTATTTGTCCTAAGTCCAATCATACATCTTTACTGCCACAAACCAGTATAAAATTAATTGTAAATAATACTCATTCATTTAGTCTGTCTTCCAGTATTATTTACAATAAATGTTATACTGGTTTGTGGCAGTAAAGATGTATGATTGCATTTAGGACGAATAAGCGTAATATAGAGAATAACACAATTAAATCCTGTACTTAATTTTGGTAAATGATTTGATTCATTGATAGATAGATAGATAGATAGATAGATAGATAGATAGATAGATAGATAGATAGATAGATAGATAGATAGATAGATAGAGCTTGTAAATTGAATGCACAGTAATGCAATTTAAACATGTGCTGTTGTTTTAATTCCCTCCCTTTGGCCCTTTAAAAACTGCACTCTTTGACCTCTTTGCCCCTCTGAGCAATAACGGATGGCCTTGGTCCTGACCTACAATAGCATAAAACTGGTAAATTACTGCCTCATCACCATCATCAGCCATAATGATCTCTGAAGTCAGGCTGTAATTCAGCTGCACCACAAGAGGGTATGCTTTCCCCCGGTGTTCCATGTTACTATTAATTACATTAAAATTGCACACTGAGAAAGCAAAGACAAAGCCCCTTTAGAGTTTGCAGATTATAAAGGTTGTTTCTGAAACATCTGTCTTATATTGTAGTGCTTCATTACAGACCAGATTGAGATATGTGAATTTCTGGAGTATTAAAAAAAAAATAATAAAATTGCCTTCTGCTAGAAATTAGTGAGTCTGAAACATGACCTAATTTAAGTCTTTTTTTTAATTCATATAAACTGTGGAATAATAGGAGGTAAAATACTAAACGTGCAGAACAACATACTGAAACATGTGCACTGGTGTTTTGCGCAATTGTTATTGGCAATGTTCCTGGTGCATTTTTGTATGTTAATATGGAATGAAATACAAGATATATGCTCTGTTCCGAACTACTTTATGAGACTGGGGATGGTTTGCATGTCATTCACCTCCTTGAAGTTAATGACATCCTTGAAACCTTTTGCTTCTTATATTACTCTCCAGTAATGAGGTCAAAGCTATGTAATATCTCAGGTGAGGTTTGAGGTTGTGCCTCCCAGTCTGTAATGCACAGAGTTAAATACTCTACTGCTATGTCTGCTTTAGATCACTATGTACTATACAGACAAATTATTGCAGCAAAAAAGTATGGAGAGTTTCCATTTATTAAACTCACAGCGCCCACAGTTTCACGGGGAGCCCCCCTACTACTGGCTATGTCTAAATCACAATTTTAGAAATTCAGATTTTAGAAGTGGTTAAAAATAAGGATATGGAACCGCAGAAGTAACAATAATAAGCAAGAGTAACAATAGGGCAAACAGGTGTACTCTTATGTGTTAGTTAAGCTATGATGCATTCTGATATTAGGCATACTACTAAGGAATGTGCATACCAATTTTCATCACATTTGGTGGAGCGGGTCTCAATGTAGTTAACTGTAAATGTAATTACTGGTCAATGGACAGATGGGCGCTTCCACTATATTCCTTTCGCCGAAGCCTTGAACGCAATATTTATTATAGGGTTAGGAAGTTTCCATTTTAAGCTATGTTTGAAGCTCAGGGATGTTCTCCTATCCAGCTTTGGAAACACCAGGGGGCGATTGGCTTCCTGCGAATATGAGGAGACTTAAAAGAAGGAAGCCAGTCTCCAAGTCTTCAGCCCTAACATCCAACAACACAGATAATAAGAAAAATAAGGAAAGCCCTTTTGAATAAATTTCAAAATTAACATTTCTGCTGGTGGTGGTGGTTGCGGCTCACAGAATGTGTAAAGCAGGCATGGGTTTAAATCCTGGAGCATTTGTAAACCGTTTACCCACAGGACCAAATCACCCCACTGACTAATTATTTTGTCACAATGACTGGGAGGCTCTGCTAAGACTGGGCCCAGGACAGAATCAGCCTAAAAACAAAATCCTCGCAGGAATAGGTGGTCTTTCCTGGATGAGTGCACTAAATCTATGCTGAAATAAACTTACTGCAGGAATGTTTTGTTTTGAATTAACCAGTGAAACAGTGTGAGTGAAGTCAGACAATACAGAGATGGAAATAAGACTCCTGGGCCCAGCCTCAGCAGAGCCTCCCAGTCATTGTGACAAAATAATTAGTCAGTGGGGTGATTTGGTCCTGTGGGTAAACAGTTTACAAATGCTCCAGGATTTAAACCCATGCCTGCTTTACACATTCTGTGAGCCACCACCACAACCAGTGGCTCAGGAGGCTTGGTGGTTGAATGGTTAAAGAAATGGGCTTGTGACCAGGAGGTTCCCAGCTCAATTCCAGCTCAGCCACTGACTCACTGTGTGTTACCCAGAGCAAGTCACTTAACCTCCTTGTGCTCTGTCCTTCGGATGAGACCTATTGTAAGTGGCTCTGCAGCAGCAGTTGTGATGAATAGTTCACCCGCTAGTCTCTGTAAGTCACTTTGGATGAGTGTCTGCTAAATGATCAATTAATAATAATAATAATAATAATAATAATAATAATAATAATAATAATAATAATAATAATAATAATGCACAACAGTTTCACCCATTTCAGATTTTAATACAAACCTGAATAGCCACAGTGTTTAGGTAACAAGCTTGGGCGTGTCTTATTAAACTCGCAGTAAAACCAGGAATGGATCACACTGCTGTGCAACGGGTGTCTTGTTTCCAACCCTGCAATATTTTTTAATTTTTGATTGCTTACTGTATTTCTCTTAATCTATAAACAGATTTTAAAGTGTTGTTTTTACTTGTGGTGTTCAGACTGATCAGAAAAAGAAGAAGAATGCCATTCAGAATTATGTAACAATTGTAGCTTACCATACTGTGGATTTCACAAAAGGTTTACATGAAGTCATAGTAGATTTGTTTTACTGCACCCTTTATTTGGCTGCTGCTGAAACCTTTATAAAAAATACACCTGAACACAGATATACACACTTAGAGTTAAATATATTCCCAAATTGAGGCAAATAATCAAAGTAAATGGGGTTAAAATATTCCTGCTTTAAACTGGGTTTAATATACAGTTGCTAGTTTAAATGTGTATCAGGCCTTTGTACTTTCTATGGTAAATCAACAGCAGACTGCTCTATTTCATTCTGCTTGCTGATGCGAGTGCCCTCTAGTGACAAACTGAGGGTAATTTCAGTTAATTTAACCACCGTATATTCTTTTCATCAATGATGGAATTGTTGAATGAAACATTAAACCAATCATTCCAGGTAGTCACATTTTGAAAATGTAAATATATACATATGATTTTTTTATTCTAAGTATATGTTTCTTTTTGCACAAGAACCGTTACATGACTGTTTCATTCCCAAGAAGTGGCAAAAAGTGTGTCATATACACATATATTATAACGCCTCCACAACCATTTCACCCAGTAACCAGGAAAAGTGATAAAAATTCATGCTAATGTCTATGTTAATGATTATTTAGCAGGGTGACTCCGTACATATTACAATTCTGTGATCCTTGGTGCTTACATTTCTAAATTAAAATTAATGTTTAATACATGTCAACTAAAATGCTAATGAGATGACTGATCTTTTAAAACTGAATGCCAATGTTGCAGATCGGTCAGAAAATCACTATGCCATCGAATGTGTTTCTCTCTTTGTAATACTAATGGCACATCACACATTATGATATTTTAACTAGCTGTTGTTTTTTTTTCTCCCAATCCCCTAAAAATTAATGCATTCTCTGTTTTGGTCCTGAAGTTTCAAAGGAGATTGTTATTTTTCTAAATACAAAACACTCAAGGGTGTTCTAGCACAAGCAGATTTTCCTGCTCTGCTCTTTTAATGCATTATCGGAGTTGATGGATCATTAAGTGGCCAACACCCACTTATTAAACAAAGAAACTCCAGGTAGAGAGAACAGCAATTAATGTGACAATAATACTCAGACACAGATGGAAACCTGCATGTCTGTATCAGAAACCCAAAGTAGTATGAACTTAAATAAGATTAACCCTTGGCAAACAATAAATGCTGCTTCTAGTGACTCAACCACCTTCTCTCCATATGCAGAAAGACAACTCTGACTGCTAAATAATAACCGACAGAGAAATGAGAAAGTCCAAGCCTTCCTTATTCCAGGGCCCTTTGCTCCGACTATCCAAAACCAGCACAATAGGGCTATCCAGTTTGTTACACTGCTTAGTCATTGATATCAGACTAATTGGTTGGATTAGTTAGTCAATAGAAGAAAGCAGCTGGCTGATTAATGACAGGGGTGGACCTAAAAGCAAGGCTTGCAACAGAAATCTTGAGCCTAGTGCAGAACCAGATACCAGGTTTTAAAATGAAATGTTTGCTATAACATGTGTTTCTTTCAAAAGTACATCTTTCAGGCCTCAATAACAACTGGAAGTGCTTGACAGGGAAGATTAATGGAATTATTTTGTGAGCTACAATCACAAACGGGCTACAAAAAAAATTTAAACAAATAACTGGGAACGACTATTTCAGCAAAAAGAATCCAGCACACAAACTACCGATCTGCTCAGGCCAACTCCTTGTCAGTGGATACCCTTCCCAGTACAGCTCACCTGCTCTCGTTGTCCAGGAAGACACTGCTGCTCTCTCCCAGGGCCTCGCTGATGGGGGACAGGCAGAAGGGGGAGGACAAAGTGTCCGAGTCGGAGCCCATGGTGCTGTCCCTGCTCACGTCGTCGGCAGAGAGGTCATACGAGCCCTCGTCCTCCCCGGCCTCAGGGGCTCCGTCCCCAGGCAGCTCCTCCTCCTCCTCCTCTCCGGAAGCGCCGCTGATTGTCGACAGGATTCCTGAGTCGCTGTGTGTGGTGTGTGTGGAGCTGGTTTCCAGGGAAGGGGTATCGGCTAGGTGCACGGGATCCGTCACTCTGGGAGACACGCTCAGGATGTGCTCCGCCTCGCCTAACCTCACCGGCTCCCTCCTCTCGGCCTGGGCTCGGCCGTGCCCCTGCGCGTGTCTGCCCCTGCGGCGCGGAGTCTTGCGCACCGGGGAGCTCTCCGGAGTGATGTAGCGCAGTGCCTCCTCGTCCTGCCGCTGGATTCGAGAGTTGGGGACCCAGGTGAGGACCAGCGTGGTGCCCAGGAACTCGTCCTTCTCCATGTGGATGCACAGGTACCCTGCACACAGGCAAACAGGCTCTGTTATTACACACTCTTTGAATTACTTTCATTTTAAAGGATGCTGAAAGGATTCTTCTAAATGCCAAAACTGTTAGCAGGAAAGCAAATTATGCAAATGAGTTTCCATGAATTCATGTTTAATAGATTATTTTGTGCAAGTTATTTTACTGGTGCAATTAAAAAAGTATAATTATTTAATTAAAAAAGGAATTCACTATAAATTAAAACTTATTGCATCAACGGATGCATTTTAAATAAATTACATTTTATTTAAATGTCATGCTTTTCATTGGTAGATCACTACTTATTGAAAAAAAACATAATAATACCAATAACAACTGCTATCGGTAACTGCTAATAACAACAACAACAACAACAACAACAACAACAACAACAACTTGCTTTCTCGTTATTTCAAGATTGAATAATTCCCTAATTCAGAAAGTCTGGCCAGGCTGACAGCAGGCTTTGCAGAATGCATGTCCTGTAAGCACTCCTGCTCCCTGCTCAGTGCTTTAAGTCAGGTGGTACCTGGGTGGTGCTCAGCGAGCCCCTGCAGCAGCTCTGAGGGATGCACACACACATTGTTCTTGGAGTAGATGATCTCCCCATCTAGGATAGAGCGGGAGCAGCCAGAGCCGGGGTTAAAGGTCAGGAGGTCAGAGGCCTTTGAGGAGGCACGTCGCAGGAGCCGACCCAGAGACATCTCCAGGAGCCTGTTTCCATTATCTGAGCGCTTCAGTTCGGAGCGTGGAGGAACAGCGGGGGGCTGTGGGGGGACAAGAGCACCAAGGTAACACTGCAGGGTCTGGCAATCATTTCCAATACTACAACAAACCAGAACTCCTGGAGCACTCTTCACTACCTCATTCTATAGTTTAGCCTATACAGCAATATTTGATGATGTTCTGCTAGTAAATTCAACCTTTACTACACAATCATAATTCAAGTACACAAACAAATGCAATAACCATTCACAGGTACTTGAGACAAATTACTTGGGATATTTTTGAAACACAAAGTCAGCTACAGGTTACTGCTCCTGGGTTCTTAACACTGCAACTAAATAGTTTGGCCACTAATTTGGTATTAGACATGTGACTAACTGGATTCCCAGTCAGACTAAACATCTTGATTGAAGTGCTTACTTTACTAAAACCCAGGAGTTCACAGTGCCCTCCCATCCTGTTGTTGCAACGGGAAACACGTCCAGTGATTAAAGTGGTTACAGCAAGGCTACATAAATAAATGTATGAAGCCTGGACTCCTTAAACTTCACTCACTATAATAATAATGAAGAATATGTGGCCTTTCTAAAAAAATAACACAGAAAGTGTTTAATGCTAAAGTTGCTCAAGAAGCTCCACATAAACTGGGTCAGCAATGGTCTTGCTTGGAGCGATACTGTATGCAAAGACCATTCTCTCTAATCAGTGCTGGAATACATTGTGACAGTACAGTATATATTGTATGTAGAAAATACATTGAACAATACTGTACTTTTACATCACAACAGGTAAAGCACTCCATATACAGTATGCTTCCTTATGTGAGCGAGCTTTTATACGTTTTTCTCATGCAGATCTTAAGATTTTGAATTTGGTTGTATTTAGTTCAAAAAAAGTACTTGGTCAGCATAAAAAACCTTCTTTTTTTTCAAATTTGACACAGTAACAAAAACTGTATGTTTTGATTATAAACTAATTAATACAAAGATGTTTTATCCTAAAAATAACATCTGAAGAAAGCATGTGCTATACTGTATAGGCTGAGCTTCAAATCAACAGATTCAGTGTCTGCCTTGAAGAACCAGGCAAAAGATGCCAAACACCCATGACTGTAACCTGCAAGCAGGCTAAACCAGTGCTTTTAGGAATTTGTTTGTTTTTTTTGTGGAAAAAATGAAAAGTTTTTTTATAACAACGTGTAAGCTAGAAGCAGATCATGCCACTGCCTATTGCTTTCCTTTAAGTTGTCGCTTGTCACATTCTGTTGAAGGAAGTTATATATAAAAAACGTAATTATAATTTCAGGGCATTTTAGCTTAAATAATGATTTCTCACATTTTCAGCACATGGTACATTAGCACATGGCCATGTGATTAGCCCCACTGATTCAGATTAAAATCAGGGTCCTGTCCATTTAATTACAGCTATAAGCTTAATAAATAATTCAGCTTGCTGCTGCTGCTGCTGCTGACAGAATAAAAAGAGCTTGAAGTGCAGAAACGAGCCGCATGCCAGAAGCAGAGTCCTATTTCATTTGTTATCAATAAACTCTGTTAGGGAGAATGCAGACAATAACAGGAGATGATGTGGAGTAGGAATTCATTTCTGTGTTAGACAACATCAATGTTATATATTTTCATTTAGGACTAGAAGTTTATTTGTTCCAACATGATATTTCTGCATTTTTGAAGGGATATGCCCTTTATCTTTTGCCAGTTTGATTGAGTGCCACAGAACAGAGAACACAGGCCACAAAGCAGCTCAGTGTCTTCTGCCTGAATCCAGCCATAAAACAGGCCTCCTTAAAATGCCAGTGCAAGGTCTGGAATCATGGAGACAAATGTCCACTTTGAATAAATAAAGCAAAACACTTCTGTTCTTCAGACAAAAAATTTTGTTTGCCAGAAACCAAGCAGCACATACTGTATCAGTGTAAATTAAGTTCAAGGGATGTCATATATTCCTTACCAAAATACATTACAGATACATTAATATCATGGAAAAGTAGGTCAGTATTGACCTGCACCCACAGCATGTGCAATAGAATCTATAGTTCAGAATGTCACATCTTCATTTGGAGTGGGGATATAGAGAGGATACTGAATGATTGTTCATGGTAAGGACATCTTCCTAAGGCGAATAAAAAACGTATACCACGAACAATCATTCGATATTCTGTGTATACCACAGGTATATTTGAAATAAATTGCAATAAAATGTATACATTTATATAAAATCAATGAATCCAGGGATTATTTTATCCAGAGGATCTTTACTCAACAGACTATACTTCGAGGCAGATTAACTTCAAACCCTTTAAAAAAAATCCTAAGGAAGAGGAGTGTCAAAACAAAACCACTTGTTCCAAGATTTGCAGCACAATAAGTGGTTGTTCTGCAGTCTGGCCTGCGCTCCATCAGAATTCATGCAAATCACCTTTAGGCTCTCTTAAACTGACACAACGCATTAGGGCTTGTGGGAGGACTAAGCACTGGGGTGTTTAAGATGACACTTTCCCCTTTCTTCATTCTGTAACTGGCAGCACAGCATAGGACATCAGAGCCTCCAAACAAAAAAGAAGACCTAAAGGCTACCAGATAACCAGCAGCAATTATACATCGGACAGCCCTTCGATTGCTTTATGAAACAATTTAAAGAGATACCGTCATCACTACCAAAAGCAATTATTTCCAATGCCTACAGTAACCTTGTTATACAGAGCTATATTGTATAATCCATCCTGCCTTGAATCGAAAACAAACCTTCATTATGCTTCTGATCCACTCCTTTGTTACTAAATTTGAAACTTGATGTTTGTTGTGGATTTAGGATTGAAAAAAAGCCTGTGATTTGCATTTCCACAGAGCAAAAAAAAATGACATATGTAACATAAAGAGCTACAATCTTCCCAGGTTTAATATTTAACAGAAAGCATAAAAAAAATAATAATAAATAAACGCTACCTGTATATGCAATTCAGTTCTTACGTCAAAACCGCATTCTTAGATTAGCTTGAGTTAAGGAACATTCTTATAAAAAGTGTAGGTGAACCAGGATGTGGTTTGTAGATTTCAGACTTGTAGATTACAGTCATCCGTAACAAAATGCATGGCACACCTCCGTGTATACAGAGAGAGAGAGACTGTACCTTAACTATGACCTGGCATAGTGACTGAAACAGATATGTTGACACTGCGTTCTTACTACGAACATGTGAAGTTCTGAACTGTCAATAATTAATAAGTGATGATAATATATAACCCAGCCTTGTGTGCATGCAGATTCCTGATTCTTGTAGTGAAAGCATAGCAAAGTGTAATAAAGCACAGTGAAAGCGTGCTAAAGTATAAGTAAGCATTGTAAGGTCCAAAGATGCACGATATTAAAAGAAAACATGGCAAACCATTGTAAACCGTGGTAAAGGCATAGTATAACCATGGGGAAAGCATAAGAAAACTGCAAAATTATTATGCAAATTTACTGTGTTACTGGGTAAAGGTAGTTTTAAAAAACTTCAGTTCATAAACTGAGACATCCCTTCATGTCATGCAACTATCAAAGATGTTTCCTTAAACAATGATAAGGATCCTTTTTGTAAAAATAAGAACCGGTATTTCCTTATTTTTAAAATTTATTAAGAGGAAGTACATTAAAAAGTAATGCTTCTGACATATCATTTGTTCAAAGTATGACAAATACAGTCGACCAAATTTCCTTCCTTCTCTAGTTGTACGCATCACTTTTTAAAATTCAAAATTTTGCCAGATTTCTGTAAACCTGAAAATATTACAAAGTAAATCCTGAAAATAAGCCCTACTTAATGGCCTTCAGATGGTGGTGAATATGAAAAAAGCTACAGGAATCCTTCTTATTACAGTGCAGCCACCCAATCGCCTGAATAATGGTCTTGGCAGAGAGACTGTCTACAGATGGTTTTGAAATTGAAGGAGGCTGACAGAGCTGTCTTCATGGTGAGGGGTCTTTCACAAGAGTTTACAGTAACAGTAAACTGAGACCAGTGTCTGTCAGGCTAGATCCTTTGTTGACCGGATTTCTCAACTTGTTTCTGCACCCAGCTCAAATAATTTACATTATAATCTTTTCACACAGGATTTGGAAGACCTAAGCAAGCCTAAGAAAGCACGGTCCATGTGCTGCGTGTTTTTTTGGGGCTGTCGGTTTCCATTTTCTTCATCCATGTGAAAGACAAAAACACACACGACAGCAGTTTATCTGTGTTGATCAAAATAAAGAAGAGCCCCTGTAGCTTTAATTTGCTGCTCAGCTTCACATTCAAGCCCATTTCTAAATAAAGTCAGGATAGTCATTCAAGCTTCAGTTAATCAAGGCCTTTTAAGACAACACGTGTTTCTTTAGCACGGTTTGCAAAAAAGGATGAGACTGCAGTATAGGATAGATCAGCAAGCACTTTCACAGTATCACTGGGCTACCATCTATGAACAAATCTGCAAAATCCCTTTTAGGTGCAGGAGTCTGTTTTCCAATAGCTGTGAAAGCTACGGGACTGCAAGCCTGCACTCGTCTGACTTCATGTCCTTAATTAATAAATAATAATAATCTAAAACGCAGAGTGCAATTCACATTACTATAGCTCCATTTAATGCCAGTTGACTTTGAGCCTGATCTCATCAGATCAAACAAAAATAATAATCTTGGACTTATTTAGAGCCTTTCACAGCCAAAGCCATCCCAAGGCACTTTAAATACAGAGCTGGTGGCTGTGTACAGTAGGAGACCAGCACAAACCAATGTGGACACTGTGCTGTAAGAGTGCCATCTTTCAGATGAGAGGTTAACCTGAGGTCCTGTCTACACTGTAGACATTAAAGAGCCCACAGCCCTCTTCTGAATAACTGCAGAGCTGTTAACCCTAAATACTAATACTGTACAGCTCAACTCAATCCCTCCAAATCCCAGTTGTAATACATAGAGCAAACAAAATAATTCCATGAAATACTACCTACATTTTTGTTGGTCTCGTATTTTGCAGTATAAAAGATGCACACGTATATGATGCCTGATCAGTCCAAAGACTCACATGTCAGTGCAATCTTGTGACCTACTGAAGTTGAATACAGTGACACAGCAGAAATGCAGTAATGAGATATCTTCTAAGGGTCCAATGGTAAATTATGTTCATTTAAAAAAAATAGCAATACAAAAATCATGTACAAAGGTGTGTGTCATTTCTAATGGAAAAATGAGAGCTCAATACATAGCCTGTGAGGTAAGAATTACTGGGATGATTTTGCTGGCTCTGTGCTTTAAACAGAACAGTAATTGCAAACATTACTTGGCAGCAATACAGTTCAGCTGCAGGTTTTCACAGCCAGTTTAATAACAGGTCAGTGAAAAGCACAGGCAAGCTGATCTGAAGCAGCCAAAAAAGAGTGAATGACAGCATGCAACACAATTAAAAACAGCTCATTAAAACAGGTTTTAAAAAAAGAAAGGGCGTTTTAGCTGGAGTTTTCCCACCCACCCAAAAATCACTCAGTCCACAAGTCATTTTAGTGCCGTCTCCATCCAACATCACCACAGTTTGTCAAAAAAATAAATAAATGTATCCTTAACACAAAATTAGCTTGATAGAGATCTACTCACATAACTCCCTGCTTAATATCAAACCTGTTAATATCACCACATTGAAATGTCCCGGACAGAATATAATGGGAGACATTAGGGACAAGTTCCTAATCAGAGTTGGGGTCAATTCCTTTTTTCAATTCCAATTCCATTTCCAATTCCTTTTTAAAATCCTTTCCAAATTCCAATTTAAATTCCCATTCCCTCTTAATCAATTCCTACACATCATTGATCAACATTGCAATTAAGCAGTATTCTTTTAAAATGAGCTTCTCACAATTACTTACATTGAAGTCGCTGTTCGTCAATTAAATTGGCTTCAAATGAAAGCAGTTGAATAATCACAACATGGTTCGGAATTGATTTAAAATGGAATTTCAATTGAAAAGCAGTAACTGACCACATCCCTGTTCCTAATAATATAAATTATCTTATTATCACATTCCAGTTAAAATCACTTAACACATGCAACTGACTTCCATCTCACTTAATCTTGAGAAATAAAAGCATGATATTAAAAGGTTGACATGCAAGTTGCTGTACAGTACTGAAATGTTCCAACATGTTTTCCATTATTACAATGCGCTGTACATGTACAGTGTAATGGACTGTATATTTAACATTGTTTTATTAATGAACACGACTGTAATAAATGCAATACCTTGATGGCAAAGCAGGCATATTGATTGCATCAACACTTCTGTGTTCTTCTTGCTCTTCTCAGAGTGTATGTTGCCATTTTGTTTTTATTGTTTATTTTTTTCCAAACAACCTACTATCGTTATTTCACAAAATAATTAAATGCACAAGCTGCACAACAGCTTTCTCTAATTATTAATTAGAGGATACACATATCCAACCCAAAGGCCATTGCCTCAACAAGGAAAGTCTGATAAAGAGTTGCTGTCTAACCAAGGAGCCCATTTCGCCTATTTTCACTTGCTGTAGCTGAATTATTTATGGAATCCTGTATTCTAAACACTAGGATCTGGCGTACCTAAACAATGACACTGGAAGAATGCAAATGCATGTAAATAAACCCTGCACCTGCTCACGCAGGATCAGCAGATGATTCTACTGTCATGATCGCAGTATTTGAGCAGGGTTTATCAATTAGCCTAATCCATTATGCTATAATCAAAGCTGCTTTATTTTCAGGGAGATAGAGCTTTCACTGAACCTATGCAAACTCTGAAAAAGGCAGGTTTAAATGGCAATAACTTGTTAATGGTCTTAAACAAGGGGCCCATAGTTCAACAATTTAGCTATTGCATGGGGTAGAGGATTCTGTAAAACTGTCTAAGGTACAACAATTTAGCTATTGCATGGGGTAGAGGATTCTGTAAAACTGTCTAAGGTATTGCATCTCAATCTCCTGCAGTACAACACATGTGCACTATAAAGCTGAACTATGAAATGTGCTAAATGGTGCATAATGTGCATTTAACCACCTGCTTTGTCACTCTTCCCTCCAAACCATAAAGTATCTGAAAAGACCAATTAGGTTCCACATTTCAGAATTCCTCCGTTTTCAAATGTAATGACTACATGCAGTGAACTTTGAAGAAACACATTTGTCAATGGGTAAATCATTGTGATTTTCAGATATGTCATGAAGGCAAGTATGACGAATCAGATGGCGTACAGAGACTGCATGCCAGTTACACACACTACACAAGCCTTAGGGTTTTATAGTACTAAAGGAGATCAAGACGCCAGACAGCTGTTAATGATCTTTTATTTTCAGTGTACTATAAAATGGGAAATGTAAACAGAAAAATATAAGCCATCTGCCTCTGGGGAGAGATTGTTATGTTGGTATTAAGATTATCTTTATTTATTTTTTTTGGGGGGGGGGGGGGGTTTCATATTAAGTTAATACAGTACAGTACGTTCTGTATGCAAGCACCCTTTAGCAAGCCCTACTTTAGTTTAAATAAATAAAACACAGTAAGCATGCAAATTCACATTTCAATACAGTTATGTACTATTGCTAAAGTGCTTAGCATGCAAATATACTGCACTCAAGTGCAGACTAATAGCAGCTGGTTTGTTTACAGTGGCTGAATGCATAAACCATTTCAATTAAACTGGGAGGGGTATCAAAACATACAGCTACCGTGTTGATATAAGAGTATTTTATACAGCAAAATTTTAGATTTACAATAAAATATGAAATGCAATCTCTGTTAATGTCCATTCTTGAAAAGACTGCGATGACAATTAAAGTCAAGGTTCAGCATATTGATGTTGTGTTTAATGAGCAGAAAACTACTGAAGCAGTGTACTATAAAAATTATATATATATATATATATATATATATATATATATATATATATATATATATATATATATGACCCTGTAAGAACTCCTTGATGATCAGCATAGCTCTTAAAAGACTGGACCGATCTGCTCTAAGCCAAGTTAATACCTGAACATTTGTATTGGACTAATTCGAAATAAGACTCCTATTGCACAGCAGTTTCACCAGTTCCACGTTTTTGATTACTCGCAGTGTATTGGCAGCAAGCTCAGGTGTATCTTATTAAACTCATTTTATTAGTAGTATTCAATACATTTTTTGTGCATTTTGTGGTACAAGAAATAGGCTATATAAAAAAGAAACCTGAAAAACACTTTAAATAAATATTACAAACTGCGAACCACGAATGACGCTACAAACCCAATCTCTAGTTTGTTGTGTACAGCTTTTACAAACCTCGATTTATGTATTTGTTTTTTAAAATCATCAACTTTATTACTGTTTCATATACTCTAGTAACTACAAAGACCTCCAGTTGTCTGTGTGGCAACTGTTCCTCACCATGTTAGTATTTGCATAGCAACTGCATGTTGCTGTGAAAATCAGAATTCCAAATTAGACTCTCCAAAGCTATTAACTGTTTAGAGCCGATGGATACTCAACTCACTGCTACAGTAAGAGTGCACAGAAACATGCAAGGAAGCAAAGAGTAAATCACTAGGCGAAACTAATGTTATTATTCACTGGATTGATATAAGTTAATTAAAAACACACACACACTATCCCCTTGAGCATGGATGCGTTCAAATAGAAAATGTAATACTGGAACATATTAACACACTTGCTTAACACCTGATTAATTCAACAACAACACAGCAAAGTCTCAATGGCCTAGTAGGTAAAAGCACTGTAGGATGACTTCATGAAACTGTATACTACATTAAATGATTTCTACATATCTCAATGCATGTAGAGAATAACAAAAATTGATTTATCTTTTTTATGGATACAAATCACATTTCAGTAGTACTTCCACCCCAAACCTCACAAAAGTTAATTCTCGTGTTCAAACTGGTATGTGGAAATTGATACTGCATCTGGCTATTGTTTTACTATAAACTGTCAAATAGTGATCTAGACAGAGAGCTGTAAATGTTGGTTAAAACACGAATTTGCATCATTTCTAGCATACGTGTTATTCCACTGTTTAATAAATTGGTGAATAAACAAATCCTGAGATCATCCTTAACATATGTAATGAAATCATTCTGAAGTTAATTTTAATATAATCTCGCAGTTAGTAACAAGAATGACCCCCGCAAATTAATGCTCTCCCTGGAAATAATTATATTCAATCCTATTATTAATTACTTTTTATTTCATACCGTTAGTAAATAGAATTTAAACTGTTTGAATGACATGATAAAATAAACGAATCAATACACTGATTATTCTCTCTTGTTGAAACATGCAAACGGACTAATATCAAGTTACGGACAGCACCGAATATCAGTGTCACACCAGCCTTGTCTTTACCATCTGAACCTCAAAATCATAGCCTCAAAAGTTTTGGACAAATGTTTATTTGAGTATTTTAATTAGCGTGTTTTTTTTCTGTCATAAATTAGTCTACGACAGAACAGTATTAACACTGGTGTAGTACAGTAGTAAACTAGCGTTTCCATTCCATCTTATTATAATGTAAGTTTTTACTCATCATCCCTATACATACACCACGCGTTTTATTTACCTGATACAGCTGCATTTTGTTCATACTTTATCCTCAGCATGTTATATATAGCAAAATTACCAATATGACAGCAGTGTAAGATGATACAGGCTCTTTAAATTATACATGAGACAGTAGTACAGCCCTGTATGTACAAAATCAGAGATAGCATACCTGGCTCATTCAAATGTTCATTCTTACCCCTCGTGTTTTCCAGTCATTGACGTTCTCCCATGTTGTCCCGGACCGTATGCAAACCCGTTTTTTTAACGTTGGTGAATATTATTATTCTGTTTTGTCTTCGGTTCTGTAACCTCTGACACATTGGTTTGTAATATTTAACCCAGGCCCCCCTCAGCTGCTTCCGGGATGACAATCCTCTTCCTTATCAACAACGAGTGAAAAGTGAGAACAAGCGGAAACGCGGAGGACTGGAGACTACACGATGGGTTAACATGCTTGAAGTGCAGCCAGACCACAGCCTTTTAACCGCCCAATACAGCTACTCAAGTGAAACAATGCTGGTATAAGCATCGGTAAGCATTAAGTCACCTGTCACACTTATTCTTAAAATCACCCTTATTCCTCAGGAACAGAACTGTGACTCTCTTTTTTCTTCATGGTGTCCATAGGCTACTGAAGCATTTTTCCTCAAGCATTTTCTACCCTCCCTGCCAATAGTTCAACATATGTTCCTGACTGTAAATAATGATTTTATAATGAAGGTCTGAGCTAGATGGTAGAACTATTGATTCCCTACACCCCCAGACGTCACAGAAGGTTATCTAATGCAGCCTGGTTTAACCTCATACACCAGCCTGCATGACCACTGGATCCGTTAGCCTTTTTGTAACACTCCTATGAGATCCTTTCTTTAAAACACACACACACACACACATCTCCCTTCCATCAAGTATTGGGACACAGGTTTCAGTGTTAACCCCACCAGTTAAAAAAATATGATTTAGAAGGGCTTCATTTCTTAACACAATTTGGTTCAGTGCTGCCCAAAAATCTGACTATGTTTCCCCATAGTTTAGCCTTCTGTGCTGCATCAAAAGCAGTTGCTGTTGACTTACCAGTTATCTGCATTTTTTCAAGGTAGTTTTGTCTGCAGACACACAATCCACAATCTTCTCTGTCACTCTGATGCAGGGAGGATGAATACCGCATGTAAGCTTTATTTTTGCTCTGTGATTGGGATACTGATAACATTTTACAAGCTAATGTGTATATATATATATATATATATATATATATATATATATATATATATATATATATATATATATATATATATATATATATAGCTTGAAAGATGGGAGGAAACCTTAGAGGCAAGATAATGAGGCGCTTTTAAATAAAACAGCTTGATTGTACGGAAAACATAGACATCCTGAAGCCGACTTGGGAAAGGGGAGTTCATTGTAACACTTGGTCATTTCCCGACGTCTTCATCATGGCATGTGAAAAGCTGTATAATAAATCTAGCCTATAGGAGCTGAACAAAAATTGGAAACACCTGCAATATTATTATTATTATTATTATTATTATTATTATTATTATTATTATTATTATTATTATTTATTTATTTATTTATTTATTTATTTATTTCTTAGCAGACGCCCTTACCCAGGGCGACTTACAGTTGTATACAAAAAGTCAATATCGAGAATTACAGTACAATTAAGAGCAAGATACAAAATACAATGACTTCAGTCCTAATAAGAGCAAATACAAAACACAGTACGATTTGATATCGGAGCAGTTCAAGAGTTACAATATGAGTTAAAGTTTTTGCTGTACTGATAGGAGTGCAAAGATGACTACAATTAAAATCTGCAGCATAAAAAAAAAAAAAAAAGTTTTGTTAAAATGGTACAGTCCACCAACACAATAATCACCCCTCTTCTTGGTAAATGCTTAGCTTGACCGGTGCTGGGCGGAAGTTGACATTGTTTCCTAGCAACGGGGAGAATGGCAGACAAACACAGGTAGCAATGAACTGAAATTTAATTTATTTAAAAATGTTCTTTTGCTATTTTTAATTAGTTTCTTTAGTATTAAATATATAGTTTTAGAAAATAAACATATTATGATTTAGTATCTGGTTACTACGCAGTCCATAGTAAATAACTCAACAGTTTTATATTCTTTGAGTTTTTTGTAGGCAGCCTACACAATTACAGGGAGTTAAAATCAATATAAAAATACTAATAGCCCTTTCATATTTTTTTTTTTAAATAGCTGAACAAATTATTTTTGGACACATAATAAACATATTTTTACTTAATTTAATTTTTACATTTTTTTCCATTGCTGTATTGTGGGGGAAAATGGCATAGGCTTGAGTTGTCATGCATTTGCGTTTTTCTACATTTCTCCATATAAAGAGAGTTTTTTTTTAAAATTATTTATCCGTCCACATATGGGGTCGCCATGCAATGAAAGGGTTAAAAATGTCAAACATAATTAATTTGTAATTAATTATTTGCATTCATTTTTTAAATGATAATAATACAACAGTCATGGAATTCGATAATGGGAGTAGGTATAAATTAAAAACTGACATAGCGATGATTATTATTATTATTATTATTATTATTATTATTATTATTATTATTGTTATTGTTATTATTATTATTAATACTTTCCAAAGATAAACATTGAAATTGCTCTTTGTGCCTAGTATATTGTATAAAGGAGCATGAGTTCCTAAAATGTTGTGGTGAAAGTATGTTAAGGCTTACTGTATAATTTTAATCATGCACTTATACTCTTTCTCTTTTCTCTTCCAGCCCTAGGTCTAAAGATGGATTGCTTGAAGGTGAAGTGAAGGTAGGTACTAACAATGGGAGCATTTTAAACTCTGGCTCACAACAATGGATACTCTCTCATTACAATTCTAGTTTGAAAGTGGTGTTTTGTGCTTGATAGCAGGTGGAACCTACAAAAACAGATGAAAAGAAGACATTTGAAGAAGGCGGTGAGGAGGAACCAGAGGAGATTCCTACTGCTGGAACCAGGTCCTTGGGAGTCACAGATGCGGTTTCTGAAATGACAGGTCGAGTGCTTAGAAAGGTAGTCATGGCGGACAGTTCATGGTCCTCTGGGACACTTTTATTAGGGTTGTGATCTTACACTCCTAATAGTAAATATTCAGTTTACTTTATGAGTTCATAAAACAACATTAACTTTATATAGCCTTTCTCAAGGTTGGTCACAAGCACTTTAAGGCAGCTTAATTGTTTTATAAATTCTAGCTTAAAGCTTGCTTGAACAAACAACTTACCTGGACTCCTCTCCCCCTCCCCCCTACCCCTCCCTCCCCTCCCCCTCCCTCTCCCCATTTCAGATGGAATTAGACGACTTCCAAGCAGAGAAAAAAGAGACCAATAAACCCAACATGGATACTCATCCTGCATCAGGGGCGACCAGTCCCAGATCAAAGCAGTCTGTACACAGTCTCCAACTGAGAGACTCAGGTAAATACTATAAGACAGTGTGCCATTCAACTCCAGGTTTAACAGGTACAGCGAGATAATTAACTACTTCAGGGTCTGGATGGAGGTTTAATTGGTTTAATTAAACAATTTAGAACAGGGTTGGAACAATGACCAGAACTGGAAGGGCCAACTTTGGGACTGCTATAAGGTCTGACCAACAGTAATCCTTAAGTGCAGTCACAACATTGTACACTGTAAATCTCAGTAAGAAATATTTATTGTGATATCAGTTCAAAAGCAAGGGGACATAAGAAAAAAAGCAGTAAATAGAGAAATAAGAAGTACTGCTGAATTGCACACGAATGGTAACATTGAATCGGTTATCAGGCAAGGCCATAGACAGTACTAATAAGTTCTTCCCACATTTTTCCATAATGTCCCTTGCATGTTTAATAGGATTCAAGTCTTGTGCTCAATCCTGCTTCCTCCAAATACTAGTGGATGTCCCAGCATCATCACCTGTAAACACAAATAAAATCATATTACATATGGGAGGAGTATTTCATCTCTTACTGCAGGCAGACTACCATTGTCGATCACATAAAATGCTTATGTCCATCCAAATAAATTGAGATGGGCCTTCGAAAAACAGCTGGTTTATTTAGCCTTTTTCTGGGTGTAACATTTGCTTCCTAGGAGAGACAGGAGTGGTTACTTCACCGATGCAAGATGACTCCGCATTCCACTTCTCCGGGCAGCTTTCGAGGGACTCGGGCAGTGAGGAAGAGGAGCCTTATGAGGATGAAGAGGAGCAGTATGGGGCCCATGCTGCTGAGACACAAGAGAGCGAGGAGGAGGAGGAGGAGGAGGAGGAGGACACAGAACTAGTGGTCATGGACCCCAATCATGTAAGTGGGTTGCTAGTTATACATTTTCCAGTAAATATTTTACCAGGCAGGAAACTAGGGGCATAGATAGTAATGATATAGCCAGGGTGGAGTATAAAACTGAACAACATTAAATTAATGAACGTTATGATTCCTGGATGTGGTTTTCTTTTATGTCAAACTGTACTGAAGAATAGCTCTAGTCTGTGATGCAGTTTGTCTAAGTTTGTTTCCCATCAGTAATAGTTACAGTCTCAAAGACGGTTGAGTTAATACCTGCGAATGTCAATATATAACTTTGAAAGGGTTCGTATTTCACACTGAAAGAATTAGCTAGGGCTTTTTATGGGTTGTAGTATATTGAATCCGGTCAGGATACACTATATTTTTTCCTAGTACTCCTATACTGCAAGTACTAATGATTCTTTTATTTTTTTTCTTTGTCCTGTAATTACAGCCCCTGATGAAACGATTCCAGTCTGCTTTAAAGAATCACCTCACCAGACAGCTAGAAAAGCTAAACCTGAATCTCAGGGAGGAGGTACAGTTTGTTTTTTACCATATAACTTACATGGTTAAATGTAACCAGGTATCCTTTTCTATGTAAGTTATATACACAAAGTTTCCTCTTGACTTTGTGTCTTGTGCTCGCGACCATATTGAGTGTTTCTAATTCGAATTTCTGCTCTCAATCAAAATGTATGTAGTATTAATCCTTTCCTCTCTTTTAGTTGCAAAGAAAGCTTTATTACTTTCCTGGAAAGACTCCAAGCCACCTGCTTTACAACTATGGAAGAATTTATTGTTAGATAATATAAACCTAGAAAAAATCTATTCTTTAAATAATAAACTTGAGAATTTAAAAAACATATGGTATAAGGCATCAATTTATCTCACTAATACACTGACATGTATGAATAACCCATGTTACTCTCTTCATAGTTATACTATATTTATATTAACCCTATATTGTTATGAATTATAATATGTTCAAGTAAAGATCTGACTAATACGGATTGAACTGGATGTAATATCTAAATATTATGTTTTTATTTTATTTATGTTTTCTTTTAATGCATTTTGTTTGTGCATATATAATATATTTATTGGATTTGTGGATATTTATTGTACTGTATTTGAAATGAATAAAAAATATAATTACAAAATATGTAGTAAATTATAATATAGATGCCTAATATTAATTTAGCAAAAGTAGATCAGTGTTTTAGCCAGTAATGTATTTTTTGTTTTGTGAAAGTGTAAATGGAGTTCAGAGTTTGAAAAAATCGTATATGAATGACTGGCCTTGTCATGCACAGCTGGGGTTGATGAAGAAGCACACAACTGAGCGTGAGGAGCTGGGAATGATGCTGTATGGAGTGCAGCAGGAGCTGGCTCGCATGCAGATGGGGCTGGAGAAACAACACGACCAGAACACACAGGCCGCCACGATGCGCAAGAGAGTGGAGGATGAGCTGGAGAACACCAGGCAGCTCTTCAAGAGAATGCAGCAGAACGCCAACGACGAACGCTCAAAAGGTTTGAAAACACAATCATCTTTTAAAGCTTTCACTGCTTCTCTTTTGATAAGACAGTGGCTTTGAACCAAGATCTTTTGTCTTCCAGCTCATTTTAAAGACCTTCAACTATCAATGCATAAGAGATACGGAAGACTTAAGATACATAATTATTTGTTGATGTAGCTTGTCAAAGTGTTTAACATGTATTTCTCTAGCATAGCTTACAATACCCCTTTTGTCACCGTATTGCAGTGTCAAAGCTGCAGACAGAGGTTGACAACCTGGCATTGCGTCTCTTCTACATGCAGAATGTAAACGAGGATGTGCGCTCTGACATCTCTGTCATGAAACATGCCACACAGAAAGCTGAGACAGAAAAAGCCCAAGTGGAAGACCAGAAAATGAAGCAGGTAAATCTGTCTTTAGTGCAAAATGGTACTACTGTATAAATATATTTCTGTTCAGTTTAGTGGAAGCAAGCAAACATAATTTAATGTTAACTGAACACCAGTGTCATTGGTAAACTGCTGCCTTTTATTTTCAGCAAAGCATATTTTTAGGCTTCACTGAGATAGGTAATTTCAACATGTCTTGAACTGCTTAGTTTAACTTTGTACTTCTTTGAGCTGATGAGGAATCCGTAGAAGAGGCTGCAGCCTCCTGAATACTCACAGTAGCCACGTGTAAAAAAAAAACTGATCTGAGTTTTTTTATGTTTTTTTTGCTCCTAATCATTCTTCTTACCTAAAATGCTCCAGCTACAATCACTGCAGTACACATTCTAGGCAGCATAAACATCCTCCTGTTTATTTTGTTATTGATCAGGACCTGTTTGTGGACCGACTGACGAAAGAGGTGGATAACCTGCGGGAAAAGATTGCTATGTATGAGGTCCAGACAGTGGCGCAGGCTGAAGAAACTAAAGCAGCAAAAGACGCTCTATCAGAGGTAAGGTTCCTGACCATTTTTTCTTGCTTTTCACTTTTCGATACAGCCAGTCTCATTGGCAAGTCACTATTAAAAAATAAGAAAACACTCCCTGGCCTGGCTCACCTGGCGGTTATGTTTCAGGCTTATATGGAGATTGAGGCTATCGCCATCGAGAAGAAGCAGCTCTTTCAGCAGTGGAACAGCAGCCTGATTGGGATGAAACGGCGGGATGAGGCCTATACAGCCATGCAGGAAGCATTGCGGTAAAGAAAATTAGACGCTGAAAAAGACAATTGACTAGATATACCATATAGATGAGCTTGAAGGTAAAATGCTTGGTGGCAGAAAACTGGGCTAATAGTGGCTATGAGGTTTTACAGTCAGGACTTATAGCTGACAAAGTGTTATTTCACCTATTGCTTAATATGTATTCATCACTTTGTTCGCCCCTGTCGTGTTAACAGGCAGTCCAAGCAGCAGGTCCAGTCATTGGACACAGAGATTGAGGGCTATAAGAAGTCCATCACAAAGGAGGAGGAGCAGAATGAGCAGCTGACAGTCATCCTGAACCGTGCACAGTATGATGCCAACATGTCAAAGAAGCTCATCTCACAGTGTCTGGCCAGGCAGGAGGCATTGAAGGCAGAGTACAGCACCTACACACGCACACTGAATGAGACCGAAAAGGCTCTAATCAGGGTCAATATGGTAAGAGATTTGTATATGATTTTTTGGTACTAGTTCCAAATGTACACATTCAAACGTAATCCTAATATTAAAATACATAGATATTGATCTTTTGTTTTAACATTAAGAATTCAGCATTTATGATTTACAATAATAAATAGGATGGTTTTCATCTGTTTTATTTATTTATTTATCTGTTATTTAACTCTCATCCATTTTTCTCCCCAGGATCATGCAAAGAAGTTCAATGAGCTGACTCTCCTGAGGACACTGATAGAGAAGGAGTGTGCCACTAAATTAGAGCTGGGGGACAAGATCTTGCGCAAGATGCAAGAGCAGATGACACTGGATAAATCGGCAAAATACGCCCGCCGCCAGACTGAGAAACTCGCATCACGCAAACGAGCGCTGGTATGGTACAAGAAGCATATTATTTATTAAATGTATTTGCAGTGCTTGGCAAGCCCTTATGCTCTTCTAGTGTAACAGGTTTGAGGACTTGTGATGTATTTTTTTGTTTGCTGTCTACATTTAGTCTTGAGAATATTTATTTCTGCTCTCCAAACTTTGTTGCTTTTAGAGTTGACAATAATCAATGACCAAGCAAGATTGAATTATTTAGTCAATTCATCTTAGAAGAAGAAAAAATCTAATGTTTGAGTTATTTTTTTAATGTAAGCTTTGTAGTTCTGTAGAATTACCCATTATTTCACATAACAATGTAACAATGTCATAGCAAATACCACAAGATACATTTGTTTATATATATATATATATATATATATATATATATATATATATATATATATACAGTACTGTGCAAAAGTTTTAGGCAGGTGTGAAAAATGCTGTAAAGTAAGAATGCTTTCAAAAATAGACATGTTAATAGATTATATTTATCAATTAACTAAATGCAAAGTGAGTGAACAGAAGAAAAATCTAAATCAAATCCATATTTGGTGTGACCACCCTTGCCTTCAAAACAGCATCAAGCATCAATTCTTCTAGGTACACTTGCACACAGTTTTGAAGGAACTCGGCAGGTAGGTTGGCCCAAACATCTTGGAGAACTAACCACAGTTCTTCTGTGGATTTAGGCAGCCTCAGTTGCTTCTCTCTCCATGTAATCCCAGACAGACTCGATGATGTTGAGATCAGGGCTGTGTGGGGGCCATACCATCACTTCCAGGACTCCTTGTTCTTCTTTACGCTGAAGATAGTTCTTAATGACTTTCGCTGTATGTTTGGGGTCGTTGTCATGCTGCACAATAAATTTGGGGCCAATCAGATGCCTCCCTGATGGTATTGCATGATGGATAAGTATCTGCCTGTACTGTAATTCTGACCAAATCCCCAACTCCATTTGCAGAAATGCAGCCCCAAACTTGCAAGGAACCTCCACCATGCTTCACTGTTGCCTGCAGACACTCATTCGTGTACCGCTCTCCAGCCCATCGGCGAACAAACTGCCTTCTGCTACAGCCAAATATTTCAAATTTTGACTCATCAGTCCAGAGCACCTGCTGCCATTTTTCTGCACCCCAGTTCCTGTGTTTTCGTGCATAGTTGAGTCGCTTGGCCTTGTTTCCACGCCGGAGGTATGGCTTTTGGCCGCAAGTCTTCCATGAAGGCCACTTCTGACCAGACTTCTCCGGACAGTAGATGGGTGTACCAGGGTCCCACTGTTTTCTGCCAATTCTGAGCTGATGGCACTGCTGGACATCTTCCGATTGCGAAGGGAAGTAAGCATGATGTGTCTTTCATCTGCTGCAGTAAGTTTCCTGGTCGACCACTGCGCTCACGGTCCTCAACGTTGCCTGCTTTGTGCTTCTTCAAAAGAGCTTGGACAGCACATCTGGAAACCCCTGTCTGCCTTGAAATTTCTGCCTGGGAGAGACCTTGCTGATGCAGTATACCTACCTTGTGTCTTGTTGCTGTGCTCAGTCTTGCCATGGTGTATGACTTTTGACAGTAAACTGTCTTCAGCAACCTCACCTTGTTAGCTGAGTTTGGCTGTTCCTCACCCAGTTTTATTCCTGCTACACAGCTGTTTCTGTTTCAGTTAATGATTGTGTTTCATCCTGCATATTGAATTGATGATCATTAGCACCTGTTTGGTATAATTGTTTAATCATACACCTGACTATATGCCTACAAAATCCCTGACTTTGTGCAAATGTACCTAGAAGAATTGATGCTGTTTTGAAGGCAAAGGGTTGTCACACCAAATATGGATTTGATTTAGATTTTTCTTCTGTTCACTCACTTTGCATTTAGTTAATTGATAAATATAATCTATTAACATGTCTATTTTTGAGAGCATTCTTACTTTGCAGCATTTTTTCACACCTGCCTAAAACTTTTGCACAGTACTGTATATTAACAAGAAGTCAGGAAAAATTATTATTATAAATAATAAGATTTGGATATGTCTATGTACATGAACAATGGGTGAAGGGATGTCCTAGATTAAGCACTGGTTTTGATTAGGTTTATGCTACATTTGACTTGAAAGAAGAGTGCATACTGTCTTTCTAAGGCAGAACTTTTAATGATAAATAAGCTTCTGAATTTGCCGCAGATAAATCTTGGTTGACCTGAAAATACCCACAAGGTAAGACTATTTTAATGGACATATGGTACTGACATTATAACAAACAAATACACTCACACTAATTTAAGTAAGCTTTTATTAGTATACCTCATGTTTTATTCTATTTGTTTGCAGGAATTAGAGCTTACAAAACTGGAGAATGATCTTGGCCAGGTTACCCTGGAGACCAACAACTCAAACATGCGGCTGAGCTCTCTACAAAGGACACTGGCTGCACTGGACGAAGAGATGCACCACAAACATGAGCTGATCTCCCGCAGTGAGTCCGAGATTGCCAAGTGCTGTAGAGTGATCGAGCGCAAGCAGAGCACCATCAACCTCTACAACAAGAAGATCGATAACATCCACGCCAAGACTGGGGTACGGACTCCTCTGACTGACAGAAAGCAATGTTAGAAATGAGGGATTTGAGACTGGAACAAGTACGACTACTACTGCATTAGTAAATAATCCTCATTCCTGTCATACTCTGTCCACTCCCCAGTTCTGACCAACTGTAATTGACCCCAGTACCAACCACGTAATATTATTACTGTTTGGCTTTGAATATAATGGGAATAATCGTAAACATGATTTAATTCATTTCTGAATTCAAACAAACTTACTATCTACATACATACTGTGTGCATACCATGCTTAAGTGCTATCCTATTACTTTTTGGTTGGCAATTTATAATACACTCTCAATCACTGGTAGAGGCTGGTCACACAACTACCTGATTTAGCAATCTTAGCACAGCTGCCCTTAACTGATGGTAGTGTTCCTTTTTTTCAACAGGGAGAAGAGCTAGGGCCCCTGGCGATCCAGATCAAGAATCTGAGTAAAGAGATTGAACAACAGAGTTCAGAGATTTCATCCATGCAGCAGTATTGGCTGCGACAACAGAATGAACTCGTCTTACTTACCAAGGAAAGGGAGGAGCAGGCTGTCTCAGTGGAAACCTTAAAGAAACATCTCACCATTCTGCAGCAGAAGAAAGTACGCACTGAGAGTAAGTGCAAAAACCTTACCTTCTTTTTAGA
Source organism: Acipenser oxyrinchus oxyrinchus (assembly GCA_030684275.1). Classification (NCBI taxonomy): domain Eukaryota; kingdom Metazoa; phylum Chordata; class Actinopteri; order Acipenseriformes; family Acipenseridae; genus Acipenser; species Acipenser oxyrinchus. The sequence goes on from CM060260.1 coordinate 6,116,776, forward strand.
ACTTTGGTAGGCAGTGTGTCCATTAATCAAATGTGTGGGGTGGGTAAAGAGATTTGCATCAAAACACATTATTATTATTATTATTAATATTATTATTATTATTATTATTATTATTATTATTATTATTATTATTATTTGTATATTTAGCAGACGCCTTTATCCAAGGCGACTTACAGAGACTAGGGTATGTGAACTATCCATCAGCTGCAGAGTCACTTACAATTACATCTCACCCGAAAGACGGAGCACAAGTGACTTGCTTAGGGTCACACAATGAGTCAGTGGCTGAGATGGGATTGAACCGGGGACCTCCTGATTACAGGACCTTTTCTTTAACCACTGGACCACACAACCTCCTTGCTAGCCAGTACTGAAACACATAATTATTTGTGTGTCACATTGCAGCTTGATAGTGGTAGAAGAAAAGGTTTGTTTTAAGGATTTGTATGTGTACTTTTTTTAGGCCATGGTCTTATTTACAGGAGGTTCTGGCAAGACAACAGAAGCAGACAGCCACAGCCATAAACAAGCACACAAAGACATAAGACCTCAAAGTAATTGGAGCATACCCTTAAAATCCCAAACATAGATTTTTTTTAAAAACTTTCAAACAAAGAAAGTCAAAATCTAGGTATGAACTGCATTGAAAATGGTTCCATGGAGATTGTTGCTGATATGTGAAGAACACTTAACCAGATGGCTTGCAGATAAGAAAAGTTCAATTGAAACAGATACAAGATTGCAGGGTGCAACAGTTACAAATTAGGAGACCTACAAGCTAGCCTCTTGACTCTCTGTGTCTCTGTAGGTGAGATTCAACAGGAACTGAATGAGCAGAAAGATGTTGAAAGGCACATGAAGAACCTCTCCAACGATATGTTGAAACTCAACATGCTCCTGAGCAAGAACAACAGTCTGAAGGAGGCGCTACAGCAGGGCAACAGCCTGATGGAAACCGAGTTTGTGCACAAGCTGAAGGTAAGCCTGCTAAAGGGAGAATTCAATTCAAATACATTGCTTAGAGCTATAACCAGAACACAATGGTAATTTGATATTTTTTTAATATTACTTTGGTACTATTAATGAAACATATAATTGGGCCTTTACAAGATAAAATACAATTTTATATATTTTACCATGATAGGTACATTTTGAGAAGAACTGTATCATGAGTCACTCTTAAAAACTATACCGGTGAAAATAAAGAGGGCTTTTGACAGTTAAAGCCTTTCACCATCAAAATAATTAATGCAGTCAGTTAAAAGCTCATGTATTTATGCATGGAGTAAAAACTCATTAAGTTTTCTAATTAAGTAAAAAAAAAATGTTAGGCATCTAAGATGACTGAATGCTAGAATCTTGAAGTAATGTCTTTGAAAGGAAAGCTGTATAGCCTAATGGGATTGTTCAGAAAAAAAAAACCCCAATGTGTTACTTTAATAGCTACAATTGTACTGGCCATAGATATTCAAGATGGATAAATCTGTTTCTTTTGTGTCTCTCCTAAATGGAGGAAGCAGAGCGGGAATCAATTGAGATGCAGATGAAACTGGAGTGTCTGCAAGAGGAGAAGGAGAGACTGCTGAACAGCCTTGTGGAAGCAGAGTGAGTCACAATAGGATTAGAAGCCCCAAAAGCCCGCTGCAATTGGGCTCTTACAACGACAGAGTGTACACTTACAATTTACGTTTAAAAAAGCACTTATGGATATGAAGTGCAATTAAAATGGATAAATAACAGCAAAACAGTCTATTAATGCTCATGTTTTTTTGCTGGATCAAAGACTTCCTTGCATTAGTACATTTTAATTCAACAGCAATGCCTACAAGCAATTAAAGACATTTGTAAATAAAATACCAAAAACATTGTACGTACATCGGCGATCATGAATATTACGTCACCTGTTGAGTCATTCTTAAAATGTTTTACCATCAAGAAACAATCTTTCAGTGAAAAGCAAAAAAAAAGAAACACATTTCATTGCATTTGCCTTACGATACCCACCATTTAAATCTCTAGAAGAGATTTAAAACTGTCCAATAATGTGAATTAATAAGGTACAAAACTTAAATCCATGAAACCATGGAAGTGTGAATAAAGAAAGTGAACTTGTTGCATTAGTTTAAGATGGTTTAATGCACATGCTGTTTGTTGACAGGCATCAGATTATGCTGTGGGAGAAGAAAACACAGCTGGGGAAAGAGACTCGAGATGCTGTGGATTCAGACATTGGGAAAGGCGAGATGCGCTCCATGAGGGCAGAGATACACAGGATGGAGGTGGCTTACTTTTCTACTGCTCTGTTTTTACTGATTCTTTTGTAAACTCAGGGTTCTGTTTCATCTGGGACAAGTGTCTAGTAAATCAGTAACACTGAAGCCTCACGTGTACTGTATGTGCAGGTTCGTTATGGGCAGCTAATGAAACAGCAGGAGAAGCTGATAAGAGAGATGGAGGCAGTGGTGGCGCGTAGGGAGACCATTGTCACACGTGGGGAGGCTCAGAACAAGATGGAGAAGAAGCAGCCCACACGCAGCGAGTTCCACAACAAAATGCAGGCTCTCCAGAAGAAGATAGAAGAAACACAGAAGGTAAGGAGTTAGGACTGGCAGAGGAGCACACTTTCCATTGGCAAAAATGAATGGTTTGATTTGATAGAACTATAGAGCCGCTAACCAAATAGCAAAACAAATAAAAACTCTGATAAAGACACTAGGTGTTTTGGGTAATGTTAGCATTATATTACACTGCATTACAGTAGCAAATGCCCGTATAACCACTGTCAGGAAAACCTCATTACCCTGTACCCTGTAGACAGTAATATTTCAATATAGTTTGTGCGTTATAGATATTAAGGTAAGAGGATCCTCTGCTCTGTTTTCCAGCAAGCAGGGGAGTGTAATGGGGTGATCCAGGAGCTGCAGGACACACAGAAATCACTGAGCAGTACTCTGGATGAAAAACACAAGCTGGTCACAGAGTTACAGGTTACTACTGACATGATGACACAGGAGCTCAAGGAACTGCAAGACAAGAAAGAGAGGGTCAGCATTACTCATTGCAACACAATGTATAAAACAACCAGGCTGTTTTTAAGTGACTTAACACCCCTGATGTAGTGGGCATTACCACTTGACACTGACCATGGAAATACATTTCAGATCTGTAGATGTCTAATGTGTTATCAGTAGAACAAAAACAACATGTTAAAAAAGGAAGCCTTTTTTATTTCATTTTATATCTAAATCTTTGCTTTGCTTCGCTAGACTATAGCTATAGCAGATCACATTCATTTTCATTTTCGCAGGAGCTTGCCTCTTTGGTTCACAGAGTGTGAAAAGAATGCATCAAAGCGCTCTTGTAAAAACAAAAGCACCAGTAAGCTCATTAGGAATTAGATATGCACAGACGGGGATAATGCATTGAACATCAAAGAATAATATTTGTTGTATGAAATAAATTGAGCATGATTGAGGGACATTACAGCTTTAAAAAAACTGTAAGAAATAGTTAATCTATCCATTAAAACCTTCTTTTTTTTTTTTTTTTTAAGAACTTCTCACGGTTCTTGGCATTCCAGACCCGTTTAAAACACTTCCAGTCAGTCAAGGATGGCACGTACTCCCCTTTGGTCAAGACAGAAGCATTGGAAAGTGAGATCCAGAAACAGGAGGATCGCATCCATGCTGTGAGCACCATCATCGATCGCATCTGCCATGAGTACCCCCAGCACCAGGGGGCGCTGCGCAAAGTCAGCCTGGCCCTGGCAGGGAGAATGCAGGCTCCAGACGAGACGGCTTGAGGCAACATAATTTCTAAGTTTTTGCTTCAGTGTTGTTACCAAAAGAAAATGTTAACATTACATCTTTATCTAACCAAAACCTTTAAATACAACATTTTGCACACTTGAATTGGTTTTGTTGAGTACCAGTCTGTTTTTTCCAGAGCAAAACCAAAAGTAAATCTCAGGTGTCAGAAACCATGTGATTTTATTTATTTCTAAACACCTGACTTTGAATTGTAATCTATAGCCTATTATATTAACTACAGAGTAATGAATGATGATTGTATGATCTCTTCAAGAATAAATTGTTACATGGAATAAATAAAAATCTGCTTACATTTGTATTTTATATGTGCCATTTTTTCATAAAGCATTTTTTGCAAAACAAAAATTCCTTTAGTTTTTTTTTTTTACAAATGTAATCAACTTTTAAGAAAAATAATAAGAATTTTGCAATTGGGGAAAAAACAGTCCATACTGTACTTAATCCACAATTATAAGACGAAATAACATCCTCACTAATGTATGGTCATTGGTTGAACCCTATTAACCTTTGTGGTTTATATGGAAGTGTCCTTTATAGAAATGTAAAATCTGCAAATGGATCTCTCGGTGAATTAGCTTTTGTAAAACATCTAGCGAGTGTAGACATATTTGTCAGTTTTTAGTACATGCATCGTTGCGACACGGGATGTGTTCAGCAGTAATTTAATGAAAGAGATGGTTTGCGTGCTTTCGGGAGTATTGCGCTTGTTGAGCAAGCACTGAACTGAGAATTTATAAACAGTAGAATGGTGAGCTTTCATGTGCTGTGTCAATCTTCAGCCTGCAATGTATTGTACTTTGACCGAGCAGAGAATTTATTTTAGCTTTACCAACGCAGAAACAATCATGTTTTCTGTTTATCCTGCCCAAAAATGATTAAAGCAGAACTGGTTGTGCCCATTGAAACTGTGCTTGGCTGGCTAGTGTGTGTGTGTGATGTAAATTATAGCAAATAATTTATATTTGGAACACTGTAATTACATTGGAACTGCAGCGTAACAGAACAGTTCATCTGCAGTTTCACCTCATTAGTATAACATTGGAAGTGGATCTGAATTTTGCTGTGAAAGCACAGTGACAGTGTGCCTCTCTTTCAGACGTGCTGCTCTTTAACCCGTATGGGGTGCCCCTGGTCAGGGCTGATATCGGCGGGTTCGGAGGTAACACCTCGGAGGAGCTCTGCGTGCGCTGGACACAACTGGGGGCCTTCTACCCCTTTATGAGGAACCAAAATGACTGGCCCAACACGGTAGGCAGCAGACAATTCGGTGTCTTCCAGACGTTGCAAAGGGCGGATTTGAAATGTTATTTTCAGACATACAAGATTTTGTTTTGCTGGTAAAAATTTTATCTGGATAATCGGTTATTTTTTTTTTTTGCAGCCCCAGGAGCCGTTTGTGGTCACGAGAAGGCCTAGGACGCAATGAGAAAAGCTGTGGTCTTGTGCTATAGTCTCTCATCTCAATTGAAAAAGCTCAAACCCCGGTAGAGATAATTATTTCTGTGTTTTTGAGACAGGCAAGGTCATAATACATCCTTCTAGTATATTAAACACTTCTAGTTCAGGTGAAACACATTCTTCAGCCACTTGAACTCAAAAAAGTCAAAAAAACAGCTCAAAACATGACTCTATGTGCCCTTTGACCTCTGAATATGTCACGTGATCATATTACCCCACACTGCGCCATAGTCAATGAAAACACAGGTCTTGTTCAATGCAATGATGTATTAATCCAATGTGTAAAACTCTAGGTACTGCCATTTGTCTTACCACCACACCTAACTTTATAAATATTAATTTCAGGTAAATTACATTAAAAACAACCTCTAATTTTTTATTTTACCACATTGCTAATGACGTATCCACCCTAGAAGGATGTATTATTATTATTATTATTATTATTATTATTATTATTATTTACTTAGGTTTATCCCCAAATTTGGCACTCTCCTCCATTCCTGTACACACTGTTTCACAGAGCGCACGTCTCACTGCCCAGACTGTCACCAGGCCCACCTCTCCTATAAAGCTGTCCAAAAGTAGACAGGTTTACCTGTACTGTTAAAAATGTTGTTGCGTTTTCTTGTAGGTTCCCCTCGGATTGCGAATTCCCATACAGTGGACCGTCAGTTCATGTGGGGGGAGGCTCTGCTCATTAGTCCAGTGTTGGAGCCCAATGTGACAGAACTGACCATCTATCTACCCCCCTCGACATGGTACAACCTGCATGACGTAAGCACTGGTTTTGCATGTAGCGGGATGCGGGGCATGTTTAAATATAAGACCAAGTTTAGTACAGGGTAATGAGGTTTTCCTGACAGTGGTTATAAGGGCATTTGCTACTGTAATGCAGTGTAATATTACCACATGTCATTTTATGGGTGCTTTTTAACCGGAGGTCCTGTGAGCTGAAGACTTTACAGCATTTCACCAATAGAGGGAGCTAGTCACACTATTTTAGGTGTACCACTGAATCTTTCAAAATACTTTATATTTGAAATATTTACTGAAATAGGTTTGCCATGATGAATCCTTGAAACATCTGATCATTGTTAATGGCTTAAATATTGATGCAAATCAGTATTATGGTGAAAAAGGGGTCGCTTTGCACATTAAGATCACAGTTTATACACGGCCTGTGTATCGTTTCATCTGAACTTTGCTTTGGATCTTCTGTAGGGCTCTGCTATCTACAGTAAGAGACAGTACCTGATTCTACCAGCACCTTTATACACTATCAACATCCATGTACAGGAAGGACACATCGTACCACAGCAAGTGAGTGCAGACTTATCATATAGACCCATGTTCCTCACTTGGGGCTCTGTCAGTCTATTCCAGTCCAGGATTTTGTTCCAGCCTTAATCACCGAATTGAAAATGTAGGTTCACTTAAACAGTGAGACCTGGCTGGAACAAGGCTCTGGGCTGCTCAATTTAATAATAGAGGAGAATGATCAGAAACAAGGGACACTGATATAGACAGAGCAAGATTACGTTAGTAGCTTGTTTAATAGGCAGAAATGAGCTTCTTCTTGCTTTAAGCTGCGTGTTGTGTGTGTTCCCCCTCAGGTTCCAGGATTTACAACCTTGCAGTCCCACAGTAACCCTTTCTGCCTGACGGTGGCGCTGTCCGGGGAGGGCTCTGGCCTGGGGGAGCTGTTCTGGGATGACAGAGACAGCCTGGGGGAGCTGTTCTGGGATGACAGAGACAGCCTGCAGACCTTCGAGACGGGAGACTACACTCGCATCCTCTTCCTTGTCAATTGAGTGAGTCACTGCCCCCCTCCACAATAAATCCATCCAACTGGTACAAACAGCACCTCCACCATTACACTGTACACCAAACATTACCCTCAGTTACAAGGCTAGTGTGTAAAAGCCTGAGAGGAGGAGACCGCATTGTTGTCTACCACTTTTCGTAGCTTTGATGATGATTTAAGTTAAACTTCACAGTTATGTACTGTGCTTAAATCACACCTTACACTTCCCGGTAAAAACAGTAGCGACGGCACTTCTTACACTGCTCCGGGTGTGAATTGCCCCCGATGAAAACCTGTGACTTTAACCACTGGACCACACTGCCTCAAAGGTAAGTGTTATTAACAGTAGTTCACTGAAACCTTTGTTTATTTAATCGCCCGTTTTGTCACTGGTTCTCCCCCTCAGAACGTGCTGGTGAGCGAGCCTCTCACTCTGAGCAGTGTGATTGATGGGCTCCAGCTGGAGCAGGCCTGGGTATTTGGAGTATCCTCTCCTCCTTGTTAATGGGCGCAGTCTTCTCATACAGTATATTGTATAATATCCCTCCACGTGGAGTGCAGGGATATGAATTTTTTTGTGAATTCAAATCTGGCTGTGAAGTCGTTATGAAGCTGTGTGCTTCAAAATCTGAGCAGCGTCACACTGTAGTGCCTGTAAAACTGCTTGTCAGATCTGCTTCTTGTGCAGTATCTATGTGTTTATTGACACAAATGGCATCACATTTTCTTTTTTCTCCGGTACAGGTCCTGAGTTTGTCCAAAGTATCTTTACCAATGGGAGAAAGCTTTACAATCCTGTGGCGATAACCACAATTACTTCTAGATAAAGATGAATTACAATTTATGAGCATCAGAAACATAGCTGGAACAGGTAATAATGAGTTCAGGAGTGCTTGATGTCTTTACTTAATTACACCTAAAGAACCAATATAAGCATGTTAGGCTATGTTGCAAAAGGCGTGGAAGTCTAGAGAGGTTATGCTAAGATTATACAATGCCCTAGTTAGACCCCACATAGAATAATGTGTGCCATTTTGGTTACCTCACTAAAAAAAGGCACCATTGCACTCGAAGGTACAGAGAAGGGCAACCAGGCTTATCCCAGGACTTAATGACATTAGCTATGAGGAAAGGTTAAAAGAATTTAATTAATAAATTAATAATTAAAAAGGTTAAAAGAATTTAATTATAAATAGCTTACTAGGTGACTTAGGATCTAAAACACTGGGAACATAAAAAAAAGACTCGATTCTGTGCTTTTAAATGAAATCTCCCCACTAGGGCAGAATGGGGTGCTAACAAGGGGTGAGCCTGGATGGGCTGAATGGCCTTTTATCATTCCCAATCTGTTCTTATAATGAAAATATCAAAATCATAAAAATGGATTCTACTGGTTGTTTGATCAGGATAAGACACAGCTGAGTTTTTATAGCATTTTAGCTCTCTGAGGAATCACCCTGGATTTTAACTGTCCCACAGTTAAAAATACATGGTTGATCCATGTGGAATCCTTTGCTGTAAAATGCTATAAAAATCCAGCTGTGACTTATCCCAGCACCTTTTATGTTACTGACAACTGTAATGTATTACGCCTCGATGCCTGATAGGGGAAATCATTAAATGAATTGAGGTTCCTATTACAATTAGGGGTCAATCTGTTCATTCAGAAAACACTCCAGATGCACAGCGACACAAGAAAAAAGAGCTGTATAAGTTTATTTTTGGGAAGCACACATTGGAGCTGAACATTTTTACACAGAACTTTGCTGCAACATGCATCACATCACTTGCACAGGATATTCCTTAGCAAAAAAAGTCTGAAATGGTTCTCTGGTTTAGGCTGTCGTTTCTCTTCTTCCGAGCAAAGTCAATCATGGACTTGAACTGTAACAGCCTCTCCGGTTCCAGCTTGCGTTGCGTTTTAAACCAGCGCAGGGCAGTCTCCAAAGAGGAGATGATTTCAGACAGCTGAGGAAGGCCTGCCTGGGTGCAGTCCTCCTTCTTTACAGTAATGTCTTGGACAATATTAAGGTCATGTGTACGTTCATGAACAGAGATTTCATCCACGGCTTCCCATTCTTGATCCTCCTTTGCTGGGACGTCTGGGGACTGGTTCATCACCTCAGTCCTGGGCTTGTCCTCTTCCAGGTAGCTCCCATCCTCAGCAATTTGTTGAACTGGGAACTCTGCCTCTGTGTTGCGCTCCTGGGAACAGATTCCCTCTTTCTGGGCCAGCTGACCCACACCATGACGCTTTTGCCATCTCCACAGCCAACCTTTGCTGGCAGCAAAACTGCTGTCGGGGTCCATGGCTCTGGCAAAGTGTCTGGCTGTCTGCTTCACAATGGAACCTGAGAGAGGAGCGCCGATCTGCCTCTGCTGTTGGTACCATGCGTACACCGTGCTGTCCAGCAGATCATTGTAAGAGGGCCGCGTTCTCTTCCGCTTCATCTCTTCCTGCATCTGTTGTTGGTCCAGGCTGGCTTGCAGCTTCTTCTGAATCTTCAGCCAGCCCCGGAGGGTTTCCTTTGGGATCCCCAAGTCCTTCGCAGCCTGCCTTTGTGGGGTTCCACCAGACACCAGCGCCACTGCATCCAGCTTTTCAGTGACAGAATAAGCTTTTCGTTTCTTCCGCTCTGTTGAAGACATCTCTGGGAGTGTGTGCACCAGCAGACAGGACAGTCTGCTCTCTGTGCTCTCTGAGCTGCAGCATTTGATACCTGAACTTCCCCAGCCGGTCCTGTTTTGATGCATTTAAAAAAAAAAAAGCCATGCTTTGTTATGCAGTGGCCACTTTGCATATTAACGGCTGTGATTGCTGTGGGTAGTTAGTTAAACTGATTGCAGTTATCAGTGCTTTTGTCAAGTGGTTTAATCCAATTACTGTGATTGACACCATCCCAAGCTGCACAATGAAAACTATTTGAAAAATTAGGCCCACGGAATTGAATAATTCAGAGATTTATTTACAATGTACGCCGGTAACTAAATAGGACTGGAAAACATGAACTTGCATGTTAATGCTTTATGAGCAAACCCTTAAGGAAATTATTAGTACCTGATATTTAATAGTACTTGAAAATACTTAATTTGTTTTAAGTACAACCGGCCTGGTATTTTTGCGTAAAACCCCACTTGACAAATCTGTGTGGATATGTTTCTCTATAAAGATATAATGCTAATAGAAATCCACTACACTGATACATAGCATTAGATTCAATGTTAAGGATGAAAGCTGTAATTATAAGGCAGCTGTACGCAAATGAAGCTGCCTAGTTCATTATTTTTCAGAATAATTGTATATCTGGTATTAAATGATTTAAATGGCAATGCTGGATATTCCAGACTTATTTCAATAGTCAAACCTGTGTTTCTCTTTTGTGATCACTCACAATTATTTTATTTCATGAAAAATAAAAAAAAATACAATTTCTCCAGTGAGCTTGTGTGCAGCTCATATGCTTTACTCAATGCAGAGAGTGATATCAAAACACTGACAATGAGGGTGTGCTTCGAAAGCTCAATGATATATCTAATAATGATATATATAATATAGTGTAGAAATGTTGGCATACTGATTTTTTTTGTACTTTTGCTTACTTTGATTTGTACATATGATCAAAAACCTAAAAACCTTGCATCCAAACCTAATCTCACACTGTTTGCCTTTGTTTAAAGAATTGTGGTGAGTGTTCTAGGAAAAAAACATGTTCACAAAGAACCTCATTTTTTATCACAGGGAAAATGTTTTTTGGGAAAATTTGATTGGTTATTGATGATGCATTAATTGAATCAAAGTACACACTTCTCCACTTTACGTTATGTTTCCCTTTTTTACAGCTAAAGGTTCATTGAATAGGGGTAGATACTGTATAAGAACCATTCCATATTGTTTGGCTGTGTTTGTTTTACAGTCTTGATTGTCACTTTGCCCTGCAACAACACTATAGGTTCCCTTCCTGTGTCACAGGAAAAAGGACCCTCCCCAGAGTTATAAACTCACCTTTTTAGCTGCACATAGGACAGTATGTGGTGTCAGATGGGGCCCTATTGCATGTAACACACCAGTGAATGGGGAGGAATACCAAGCATTGCAGAATAAATAGTCTTCACGTGAGCACTTCAATGGTGAAAACAATGTTGGGCTTTTTAACAATGTTGATATACAATGAGAAATGGGTGTTTTTTTGAAGGCTTGGTCTTGACATATAAATTAGATTTTCCTGCACACCCTTACCTGTTATTGAAACAAAATCATATACACCTGTCCTACCACACACACAGAACAAAGCACAATAAGCACTTTAAACAAGGTGATGTAAATTAGTTTTTTTTTTCCATCAAGGGTTTGTTAATACAAATTCCAGTGAGTACATAGCAGCCTCAGAATGCTCTGGAATTCCATCATCACTATATTATTATTATTATTATTTATTTCTTAGCAGACACCCTTATCCAGGGCGATTTACAATCGTAAGCAAATACATTTCAAGTATCACAGTACAAGTAATACAATTAAGAGCAAGATAAATACAATGACTTTGGTTCAAGCAAGTACAAGTGTGACAAAATACGATTCAGTAATACAGCAGATAACAGTGTCAGTGATAGTTACATCGGGATATGATAAAATACAAAATACTACAGATTAAACACTTGGCAGATTACAGTACTCTGAAGTACAGGATTAAATGCAGTAAAATAGGGGGCAGATAAGAGCATGCTACTCATTATTTTCCCAGAAGAAGAAGCACGAGTTTTCAGGAAATCAGGTGCATCATACTCAGCGTCTTGAACACAGAGCTTTGGAGCATTGCCATCATATATTGTCCTTTGGGTTGTTATTCTATTCTGTTATGTTGTTATTCTAGGGGTCATTCACATTTCCAATATAATGTATTTCAAATAGAGAGCCAAGACTTCTGAGAAGCCCCATCACACTGTCAGAGCTTGATTTAAGAAGCTTTCATTTCAAACTTCTGAAAGATGGTCTCTTTATTAGCTTTAGCAGCATTAGCAATACAACACTATAGGTTAGGAAACATTTCAACTGCTGGTTATTACAATTCCCTGTGCTGTAGGTCAGACTCACTCCCATTTTTTTTTTCAATTTCAAACTTCTAGAGATGGAAGCTGACTGGCTGATGGTACCAAATCATTTTCAAATTAGGATTAGGCCTTAATACACTTTCTTTGCAGTTTATTTCAAACTAAACTCAGTTTTACGGAAACATTTGAAATGCACAGGCACAGGTTTATGAAAACAATAAGTCAGTGTTTTCGGGCAGCCTTGTCACCCAAGCTGTGATGTCTTAATTTATTTTAAGGAATGTTGCTTGTGAAACCTGTCCTAGAAATCGGTTAGGGGGAAACAAATACGCCATATACTGTATGTTAAATATGTTTTTAAAATGGTCACTTTATATTGCCCTAACAGTTCTAACTGCTGTTAAATACTGTCACCTAACATGTTACTGTGAAAACCGTTTCATTGTTGTTTTTTTCTGGAAACCTATATAAATTAAAGGTTTAATGTTACATTGAATGGTAATACACAACAGCTTAAAACTATCCTGGGAAACTTGCATTATTTACAGTCTTATAAATAATTTTTTGTTTGTTTATTATACAAAAACAGAAGTAATCTGTGGTAGCAAACTGTCTCATACTAAATCTTCTCCACAGCCTAGGCCAGCACAGGTGTGAATGGTGAGGTGTGAGCGAGAGAGCCAGGAGCTAGACACCACTCTGCATGATAAAAGAACTCGGTGTGACCACTCTGAACTGTACTGAATGAAAGATTTCTGCAAATTACCTTGTGGTGGAACAAACCCTTGTGCTGTTCCATACTGCAGAAATCCACTTTATTGTGGGGGAGCTATTAATCCTTGCACTGGAGGTAGTAGAAACAGCACCTGTAAAAATATCATTGAACAAAAACATTTATACAGGGTGGTTATTGAAGAACAACCCATAATAACCCTTCTAAAAGTTGGAACAGTGTAGCAAAGCAAAATGATCATTTCCTATTTATTTCTAAGCAGACACCCTTATCTAGGGCAACTTACAATTGTTACAAGATATCACATTCTACTTTATTCAAATATCACATTATTTTTACATACAATTACCCATTTATATAGTTTGGTTTTTACTGGAGCAATCTAGGTAAAGTACCTTGCTCAAGGGTACAGCAGCAGTGTCCCCCACTGGGGATTGAACCCACAACCCTCCAGTCAAGAGTCCAGAGCCCTAACCACTACTCCACACTGCTGCCCTTGTGCTCATGTTTTTGTGTTAAACTGTTATAAGGGAAAAAGAAGATCACAGTTGAAATTGAGCTCTGCCATGGTAATTCAAACTACAGTCCCTGTTAGGTGTATTGGCTTTCGCTTGTCTGCATACCTTTCCTGGAAGGCCTCTGCTGCACAAGGTGCAGTTTGCCCGTCATCAACACTATGAGCTCCTGTTTTGTAACCGTGTTTGTTTTGTTCTGTGGGGCGTTGTTTATGAATAACTTTATGAAATTCAGTACAATAATATTTAAATTCAATTTAAAGAATTATACAATAAATCATACAAAGGGACATTCCTGCCTCCCTGTCAGATGCGTTTCCAATAATGTTTTCATTTATGTTTAATTGTGTTTTTATTTGCACTGCTTTCAATATGTATGTACACTGTTTGGATTTTGATTTACAGATGCAATTGAATGCATACAGTAGCTGGTTCCACGCCTCATAAGTGTGTGGTTTGTCATACATTCATGATTACTGGTTATATGAAAAAAGAAACAAGGAGCAGAGGTCACAAATGGAGATCAGATAAAGGGGCATTCAGAACAGAAAATAGGAGGCACTTTTTTACACAGAGAATTGTGAGGGTCTGGAACCAACTCTCCAGTAATGTTGTTGAAGCTGACAACCTGGGATCCTTCAAGAAGCTGCTTGATGAGATTCTGGGATCAATAAGCTACTAACAACCAAATGAGCAAGATGGGCTGAATGGCCTCCTCTCGTTTGTAAACTTTCTTATGTTCTTATGTTCTTATATTAAATTACAGTCCTTTTATACAAAATGTTCCCGCACCACAATTTCAAAGTGAATAATTAGGGATGTGTAAAAAAACCAACAAAAAAAACTTTATTTTGAATAGCATCTAAATTTATTAGTGAATATAAATACAATCAATGCTAAACAGAGTTCAATACCAACTACTCATTGAAACAGGCATTTTATTTGCTTTTCTTACAGGACCCTTGCCATGGAAGGTGGGGTTAGCAAGACGAAGTAGGCAAGCACAGGTGTATGTCAAGATGCTGTAATGAAACTGGGGATGTAGAGAACGAAACAAGTTTAATATTTCCTCTGAAATCGTTATCAATGTTGTTAGTATTCTGTATTTGACAGGAAAATAGCTCAATTGTTGTTGTGAGTTTATGGTTGAACATTGCATCACAGGAGTAAAACAATTTTCTCTATAATCAAAACTCCTCCTTCTGATTAGCCAGACTAACCAGTTTTTCTTGTCCACGGTACAGGATTGCAGTCTTGTGATTTCATTTTAGTTGAATATGCGTCTCTGACTCTCTTAAGCACTCTGAGCAGTGTTGGATATAGTTTCTTTTGAGCTGTGTACAATCATCAAGGCTTCTTAGCGTACTATAAAAGTAAGTTTGGACATTTTGTTTTGATGTACAGCAGAATCCTTGTGGTGTAGTTCACAATGTACATGTGCAAGATGCGTTATTTACTGCAGAGATTTGTGGGATTTATTTAGGACAGTGTGAGTGACACTACAATGACAATGCGGTAGCTCTGTATTAAAAGGTAGCTTGTTAGCTACCATGGTAGATATTGGTAGAATGGTAAGCAGGGTAACAGTTGTATATTTTGACATGCTAGTAGTATCACAGTGAACCAGTAGCACAACAGTAATTATTACTCTACCATAGCAGTATATGTGTGCTATTGTCTCAGTACCAAATCCAGTGTTTCCTGGTGGCTGTATAATGTATTATTCTAGGGTTTCTTCAGGCATACAGGAGCAGCAGTGTGGAGTAGTAGTTAGGGCTCTGGACTCTTGACCAGAGGGTCGTGGGTTCAATCCCAGTTGGGAGACTCTCCTGCTGTACCCTTGAGCAAGGTACTTTACCTAGATTGCTCCAGTAAAAATCCAACTGTATAAATGGGTAATTGTATGTAAAAATAATGTGATATCTTGTAACAATTGTAAGTCACCCTGGATAAGGGCATCTGCTAAGAAATAAATAATAATATAATGGTGGTATATTTAAGGGGTGAGTATTCTCTGAATGTTTATCCCAATCTGTAATTTTTAATAAAACAAAAACACATGTTCATTTTACAAATACCCTCCAATCATGACTGTATTGTGATAAGAAGCCTGTAAAACAGTGCATTTGTGGTTCCATGGTAGTGCCCTGTACCACACAGTGTTGTTTTTCTAATATGATAATCCTAGACCATGTAACACTCATACCTGCAAAACAACGTAGCTACTTTAACTGAGATTGTAGCCCCCCCCAATCAAAACGACAAGTTAACATGTGGACATCTAGTTACCAGTTAATCTCTTGTTCCAGTACCGTCACAATTACGTAGATGGTATTTAAGTTATGCTATGCATCCTGGGGCATGCTTTACAGTTGTTCACAAAAAGACAAATGTCTAGTTTGGCTCAGTCTCGCTTTCCATTGGTTCTCAGCAAAGGGAATTTCCGTGACTCTTTGGGACTTTATACAATGATGACAATGTAATGGGTCTGTACTAAAAGGAGGTGGTCTAGGGCAGCTATCACAGTATGTGCCATTTGCATTGTCAAAGGATATGGTACAATATCCGGACCACTGTTCAGTATTGGTCCCAAGTCAATTTTAGTGCCATTGCTGTTTTGCCAAGGTTTCTAAGCTAACATAACACACTGCTATTATAATGATATCCAATGGTAATCTTTTGAGGATTGCCCATACCAGAGGTTAAGTAATTATCAAAGCCAGCGTTGAGCAATCAGTTATAATTATTTCCTGATTTCTAATCTAATTATTAGTGTTAGTCTCTCCTTTTTTAATTAGTACTTTGAATGCCCTGTTTAATATAATCAAATATAGTTAGTATATTCTTTTTAAGTACTCTGACAAAGACTAAGATCATTTTAAAATAAAGTTGGTCAATTATTACCGGCCAAAACCAACTAAGAAAAAATAACCGAAATCTTAAAACTTGAATTTGTGTCTCCTACTTAAATATTTGATTTGAATTGGAAAACCCCTTTGGGTTTTTCGGTGTTTGTATGATGTGGAAAGGTAGTCAAGGATACAGGTATGCGGAAGGATAGGTAAAAGTAGAGTCTGAGGTGTAAACCTAGTCATTATTGTACCCTAAAGCTGCATGGTAGGTGGCAATAGCCCATTAAGGGATTATCTGCCCTTTAGTTATCTATAGTTGCGTTAAGGAATTGTAGGGTACATGCTTTAGGTATTGCATTAAACATGTATTATTTAGGCCTTCATTTAAATTATGTTTTTCTATTTTATTTTAATAAGTACTTCCTTATGTTTAAATGTACCAAATTCTGGGTGGGGAATTTTTAAGTACAAATCTGTAAAAACTGAAAGCAAAGCTACACATAAGATCTTAATGATTAAGCCTGTGGAATTGCAATTATGTAGTGAATGTCATGATTTCACAGGTTGTTACTGGTAATGGTGAATAATACAGGAATTGGATTTGTTATTCATTGACCAATTGAGGTTCATACTTTAGGTTAGATACTTTCAGGTCATTATTTCCATTAAAGAAAGAATGTTGGTGTGAGCTTGAAATAAATCCAGGTGACTTTGCAGTAAAACTCAGAAGTTGAAAGCTCCCCTATGCCTCTACAGAGCACTTAAACAGCTCTGAATACACCAGGGTGTAAGCAACAACCTGTCCCCTGCAACACTGTCCATAGTGAATGTAAGAAATACTTCAGTTACAAATATCACACAATTCACAAGGGGCCAGAGTGTACCAGCTGTTCTTGGGGTAGGGTTGCCACCTCAAAAACCAGGACCTCCGAATAGAAGGGGGGTTGTGAAAAGTTTAAACTCTGTTTAGAAATCTAATAGGAAACATTGATAATATCACTACTATAGTATTGACAACCAATTGTCTGTTGCAGTAATATTGTATCCTGATATATTTAACTTGTGCTCAATTTATGGTACTGGCATTTAGTGTCTGAGAAGGCATATTGAATTCCTGGGACACCTTTCTCAGAACCGCCTCGGAAAACAGGGACAGCACCAAAGACAGTGTTATTGTCTATTTACTACAGTATTTACAAAGCCTACTAATAATCAAAGTTAACTGTTCCAAAAATGTATACTGTTTTTCTTTAGGTGTAATTCCTGAAGTGGAGTGATGACCACTACACCTATCAACCTATCTCCGGCAACATAGTTTTGAATACAATTGAGCGTTTCAATATTGATATCACTTCTTAAAAGGAGTACAGTATGTGCAAGCCTAGATCGACACGTTAAAGAAGGCAGCATGTAATCCTGCCTATGGTGGCAACCCTATCTTAGAGATAATATATGTTTCTGAGAACTCTGTAGAGCCAGCATTGAGTCTTCTTTAAAAGTCACCAGGATGCAATGATGTGAAGCAGATTATATGATTCTAAACAACAAGGAGGATACATTAGCTAAGTTGCTGTCACATTTCATACCCTGGCAGAAGACACTGTGTTGTTGGGGTTCTTGAAACTGTTATTGGTATGTCAAGCTGTTCCTGTAAAGAAAATTCCTTTTTCAGATTCTTTCAGATTCTTATGTGAGATCAAGCTTATCTGAGATCGAGATCGAGAACTTTAAATGCTGCATACAAATAAAGAACAGAGACATGATCTAAATGTAAAGCAGAAGTACTGACAGCAAGGGGAGTACCACTTTCTTCAGTTTCTCCATCTGTCGCACACACCACACATAGTTTTACTTGCTGAACCTTTCGAAATCTTCATAGGTTTTACAGGTGTCGGGCCACATGTAATCAAGCAAG
This sequence comes from Acipenser oxyrinchus oxyrinchus, assembly GCA_030684275.1. Taxonomy (NCBI): domain Eukaryota; kingdom Metazoa; phylum Chordata; class Actinopteri; order Acipenseriformes; family Acipenseridae; genus Acipenser; species Acipenser oxyrinchus. Next base: position 6,134,932 of record CM060260.1, read on the forward strand.
CAGAGAACCAACCTCAGGAATTGAAGGAGTTCTGTACCATCTTCATTTTCTTCCTATTTCATTTTTGATCTGTTTAACATACTAGTATATGTGTTCTTAAGCCTGCTCTGTTGTCATTTCTGCGTAGACCTTCATTTGTCAGGAGTACTAACTAATTCAGAAACAATTGCTTCTGAAAAGGTTTGACTCTTATTCTCAGAAGTGATGTGGGGTAGAATCTAAGTGTTGTACAGGAATCAGTGAACAATGCTTTACCCAGCAGCACAAAGTCATATGTACTAGAAACTGTTGTCAGGGCATCAGATGATTCTAAAGGGTTAAGTTTAGGGTTGGTTAAGGTTAGGGTTGGGGTTGTGTTAGGGTCAAGGCGGGTTGAAGTCGGAGAGGTGCACTGCTCTGGAAGTGAAAGGAGGAAGTGCTGGACAAATGCCCTAGAACCATCTGATGCCCTGAGGACAGTTTCTAGTGGGTATTACTTTGTGCTGCACTTCACCTATGGGATTTAGTGCACAGCGCAACACTAATAAGTTTTCCCTCATCCATCACTTCAGAACTTTAATAACTGGATATTTAAACAGGTCATAAATATTAGGGACATGTAGAAGTTAACTCATTAAAGAGTTAAAGGGAGTCAAAGGCTGACAGAAGTCAATGAGCTGGTATTTAAAAACATGTGTTTAGAATCTCCAACCTGACGTGTGTTTTAACTGTATGCTCCCGTATTGCTACAGTGCCAGTATTATGTATGGCAAGGTTTGGTAGAGTGTGAGGAGATAGCTATTCCACCTTTATATTTTTACCCTTGACAAAAGCAGCAAGTTCAATGCTTCTCTAGCTGAAGCTGATAGCGGGCTATTTCCTTGTTTGTTTCCTCATGGAATGACCGTGTGTGTTTGGACTTTGTATTTAATGCACTTGCAGGGAAAGTACCTAGCGGTGTGTTTGTGTGTGAGAAAAGGGAATAGATTAACAAAGAGTAGAGGCACTGACAGTGTCCCGTGTGGCAGTGTGGATATTACACCACCGTAACAGCTCTACACAACAAGGACTGGCTTATTGGAAAGGATCACCAGGTGGAAATGACAGTTTGGATAATAATGTAACTGTAATTGTATAGAGGGCTATGCTTGATTCTCTGGATATAGTTTGACAGCTGGATAGTCTAAGAATTAGTGTGAGTACAGCAGTCTGCTTAATGGTATTGTGTTTCCAATGTCATGATTTATTGTTTTAAGTGTGTGCTTGTGTGTTGGAGATATCACTGAAGTGCTATTAATAGCTTTCTGGAAAGTATAAAGTCCAGGCTCGAGTGCTGTGTTATCTAAGCAATTCATCCCAAGGGATGCCATATTTCTTTCTTTTGGCAGTTCAACTTCACCAATTTGCTGCCGTTTTATCTGCATTTTTTTCAATGCTGTGCTCAGGAAACAATGGTAGAACAAGGGCAAAGCCATAAGTGGAATGGTACCTACCACAGTTACTAAGTTAAGTCTTGCAGCTGTACTCACGTTATGCACTGTGTGTACCATTGATTTACAAAATGTCGGCTTCATAAGTGTGGCCTCGCATATAAGCAGTTTGACTGAAGCCTTGAAAAAAATTTAAATTCTTTCTTCTTATAACCCAGAATCTAGAGGGAAAAAAATGAGTAATGAGTTGGGACCTTCTGATACGAGCTGTCTGTTTCTGACACTAAATAAACAAACTGGCCAAAAATACGTTGGCAGCATTGAATGTTAGTACTGCTGCTCTTCCTGGATTGAGCACGGTAAGTGTACTTTTTATTTTAAACTGCCTGTTTTGTCACAACGTGTAAGATAAAAATATATATATATATGTTTATACGTCGTGCTTGCAGGTAAGTGGCTTAAATTGCGAGTCTGAAGGCTTCATGTACTTAAGCAAATAATGACTGAGAAATACAAGGGTCTGGGCAGGTCACTCGGTTTAATACCTTGCCTGAAGTGCCTTGAGTTTTAAATTAGTTTGGTCAGATTTTGTGGTGGTATTCAGTATTCAATGAGGGAGACACCAGTCAAGACTTAAACCTTTGACTTCTGGGGGGCACCATGAAAGGCTAGTGAATCAGCCCCCCAACCTTAAAATGCCCTCTCCATCTCCAGAGAGAATTTCAGTATTATTATAGACGCTCTTATCCAGGGCGACTTACAATTGTTACAAGATATCACATTATTTTTACATACAATTACATTTTTTTTTGTTTACACATTATTTTTACATACAATTACCCAATTATACAGTTGGGTTTTTACTGGAGCAATCTAGGTAAAGTACCTTGCTCAAGGGTACAGCAGCAGTGTCCCCCACCTGGGATTGAACCCACAACCCTCCGGTCAAGAGTCCAGAGCCCTAACCACTACGCCACACTGCTGCCCGTGCAGTACAGTGCAAATGTATCTACATAACCCCCACACAACTCGAGTGTCAGGGTGTGTGCAGGTCAGGATTGAGATGCATTTGCAATAGGAAACTTGTAGTGCCTGTAGCACTGTGCCATACAGTAACCAATGCAATGTCCCTCAGCTCTCATGAGGCCTCAATTCTCAAATAATAAGAAAAATGTAACCAGAGTCATTTCATTCAGTTTAGTAACTGTTATTGAATAAAGGATGGTAGATAATACTGCAAAAAGACACCATTGAATTGTTTGCACACCATTAGTGTTTTATTTCCCCGCCTAATTGTTCTGTGCAGTTTCCAAGGAGATTGCACTAGAATATAAACAACACTGTCATATGACTCATCAGGATGTTTGAATTATTTTTAGCTCTTTTTTTCTGGGAAATATAGTCCTCCAGCACAAGGAAGTGCATTCTATATTAAAACAAATCACCTTTTAACAACACAGAAAAATAATGCAGCTTATCTGCCACATAGAGGTGGCGTGGCTAGGAGTGTAATCAAGTATGTGTTACAAGCATCAGTTGACAGATTTAAATTTTTCAGATATCTTAAGCAGTGCAGTGCCAAGGGTGCTCCGGGCCTGATTGAAAGACCCCCGAAGCAAAACCTCTCAACACTTAAGTACTTTTAAAAAGGGACCTTCCTAGCGTAACCCCACAACAAGAGCAAGAGCAAAAAAAAAAGTTATTTATGGGGATACAGTACAGAGTGTTGTTTTCATCCTCTGTCTCTCTCTCTTACTCTCGTTCCACAGCCTGGGCTAGTGATGGCTGGGGGGGTAGACCTGTCTGGCAAGGAGCTGAATGATCTGGATGAAGAGGAACTCTGGGAGCTGATCAATAACCACCGGCACAAGATCACCCTGGGAGTGAAGCCATGTATGCTGACTGCATACCTGCGACAGGCTTGCGTGCTCAGCGACCTGGACGAAGAAGAGATCCTGCACAGCCTGAAGAACACCAACCGCTGCATGAGGACTGGTGAGTCAGTCCGCTGGTGTTGAGAGTGCCGCCGATGGACAATGAAAGCATGCAGAATTGTGTTGTGATGTGGAATCGTGTTCATTGGGGGACCAGTTGGGACCTTCTGATATTTTTTTTTGTAAGGATTCACTCACTAATGCTCTGTATTTTAGGTTACATGCTGGATATTCTGAAAACTCGCGGTAAGAATGGGGCCATTGCCTTCCTGGAGAGCTTGATGATCCACTTCCCAAAGCTGTACACCCAGGTGACGGGCAAGGAGCCCACCATGGAGCACTCTAGCGGTAAGAATCACTGACTGCTGCAGGACTAGAGCAATGTAAAAACACTAAAAGAAGCTAGTGTTTTGTTAGCTGTATCAGGGTGAGAAAAAAGAAACAATGTGGAAATTGAGAACTTTTTTGGACCAAGTTAGAGCTTGAAAACACAAGTTTTTAAAAAAAAAAGAAATATATACGTGCTTTAACGTCAATGTTTCGTTCTCAATGTCTTTTTGTAAGTTATGGTAAGAGTAAATGGTTAGTCAATCTGGCCTACCAAAAAGGAACAACTGTTGACACTTTTGTTTAATTATACAGGGATTTCTGGATATGTATATGTATATGTATATGTAACAGCAGAAAATGCATCCCACTCCCCAAAAGCATAATTATAGGGATGTAACTATGTAATGTTCTAGTATCCTGATAATTTTTACTTCCTTCAAACTACAGAACAATACACTATTTGGGGAAAAAACCTGACTGTAACCATCCTGTAGTATATTTGTCCTGGGCTGAGCTTTGCTGTGTACTGCCGCTGCAGGTGTGATGAAGCACTCAGAGCTGACAGAGTACCTGGTGAAGGCGATGACAGAGATGCAGCAGGTCCAGAGCCAGGAGAAGAGCAAGGCGTCGTTGCTGGAGAATCGCTGCTTCCAGCTGGAGGCAGAGCTGGCCGAGGCCAAACGGCGAGTGGAGGAGCTGGGAAACTTGGACGCAGAGTTTAAGCGTCTCCAGACAGAATTCAACCTCCGCTACCAGGAGCTGCTGCGGGTGAAGGACGAGAAGTGCAACCTGTGCATGCGCTACACAAGCGCCGTGGAGGAGAGCTCCTTAATGGCCTCACGCTGCCGTGACCTGCAGCTCGAGGTAAAGGAACTCAAAGTTTTGGTACATCTGCACAAGACACATTTTTGAATCCGAGAGATTGTAAGTGAATGCCTGTCACGGTATCATTTACACCAGATTGCTTTCAAGCTCTTCAATACTTTCATAGCTCAGGGCAGCTCTTTAGTTTTCAGTGGCATAACACTGGTGAAAGCATAGCTGTTGGCAAACAGAGCTATATGGTGGTTTTAGGCTTGGTAAAACCAAGGTAAGTAAGTGCATCAAGCATGGGAAAAGCATCATTGCTCTGCAGATTAACCGTGACTGCTCATTGGTTTAACCTGCCTCTTTCTCTCCAGCTCTACCAGATGAAGTTCGAGTTGAAGAAGGCCAAGTCAGAGTCGGAGTTTGAGAGGAAGAAATCAGTGGATTTGCGGCGTCGGAATGAGGCAGTGGAGCTTAAAGAGGAGATTGAGAGCCTGAACCACAAGCTGCTGCAGTTTGACCCGGTGAGAGCAGGGATAGCACTGCAAATACTAGACTGTACAGCACCTTTAAACTAAGGCACTGCAGAGGTATCTGTGCACCCCCCTCACACACATACACACACAGACACACACACTTTTTAGTGTATGATTCACCCTCCCCCTTTCCTGTCATTAGCCAACAAATTGTTTTCCCCTTTGGTCATATGCATTGACCCAGAAGACACTGCTCAGGCAAAATTACCTAGAAAGTGAAACAGTAAAAAAAAACCTAGCAGGTAGAGTAAAATGAAAATGCACTTTTTCTTTCTTTCAAAACTTCTCATTGGAAACCTGTAAAGAAACTGAAATCGCGAGACAAATAACATTTACAGATATATTTTGTTAAAACATTTTTTAAAAAAGGCGCAACTTACATTGTTTAAAAAATGTTTTGAAAGCTGACCTCAAAGCTCACACCCATGTCATGTGACTCACAGGCAAGAGAGGACATCCTGGTGCAGAACCTGGTGGAGGAGCAGGACAGCAAGCTGGAGCTGATGGAGCAAATTCACTCCCTACGCGAGGAGGCTGAGAAGGCCATGTGTGAGCGGGACGAGGTGAGAGGGGCCAGGGGACACCTTTCCATAGCCACCTACCAGCAGCAGCTTGACCATTAGTGCAGGGGTGTCCAAAATTGGCCCTTCCACTCCTGGTCTTTGTTCCAACCCTGTTCTAAATGGTTTAATTGAGCTGTGATTGGACACCCCTGCATTAGCAGGTGACAGTGGACCTAAACCAATCTTTTTGTGATACATGCTTTTCATACACTAACCGGGCTATCGACTGTCCTTCAGCACTTTGAGGAGAAGGAGGCTCTGCTTCTGGAGTGTCAGAAGCTGCGTCTGGACTGCGAGATGTACCAGGAGAAGACAGCAGCCTTTCAGGTGCAGCTGAGAGAGCTGCAGAAGGAGAGAGACCAGGTTAGTCTGACTGACACGACTCTGGGCCTTTGCTTCTGTTCAGTTTGATAAAACAGTTTGATAAAAACAGTTTCGCTGCCTCTGCTTGCTGTTAGGCGTATTTGGCTCGTGACGAGGCGCAATCCGGCATCTCACAGAGCTTGTCTGAGAAGGATTCGATGCGGCTGCAGGTCATGGAGCTCCAAGGCCAGATCTTTGAGCTGCGCAAGCAGGCGACGCAGATGAAGGGACAAATGGAGCGGCAGGAGGTAAGCCCTGCACACTCAATTAGAACAGTAATTTCCCCATGCTTTTACTATACATTTACAATGCTTCTCTGTTTTGTTTGTTTTTTGCTATACCTGACACTTAATAAACATCATGAAACATATTCCTTTTCTTAGCGCCTGCGTAATACTTTGTCATAGAAATGACATCTAAGCTTTGAGTGTTACTTTGAAATAACACCCCTCCCACAAAAGTATCAGAAAACACAATGTGTTGTTTGATATGGCAACTGCAATGGATTACCACTGTCTTTCGGTTTATACCATTGTGTTACATTAGGTATTTGGTAATTGCACCAGCCGTCAGGCTACCTTTACCAATATGTAATCATTGCATTGGAGTTGAAGATTATTTGGTATTGTTCAAATTCTCAGAATAAACCTCCTACCCGGTTTATAATAGTTTGGTAGATCTGCACCAACAAGGTTTAGTTTTCAGTCTGGCTTCAGTGCTGGCTATAAACTACAAGCATATCCCACCTCACGTAGCATGGTTTTAGGTGGATAAACTCAGATTAGACACATTCACATCTCCTGTATTTATACCTTTCTTTCTGATAGTCAAGGGACGACAGTGAAACTGAGACAGAGGAATTGAAATGGAAGCGCCCAAAGCTGAGGAGAATGCAGGCCATTGCTCCCTCATCTTCCTTCAGTGACTGTGACGGCAGCATGGGTAGCAATGAGGTAAGAGCCATCCTGGGATCTACTGCTAGATGAACTGGAAAGGAGCTTTCACCTCTATACCACAGACACAAACAGAAACACTGCAGTAAAACGAAAAAGAACTAAGAGGTCATCTTTTCAAAGTGCTGATCCCAAACTGTGTGGCATTATGGGTTAGACTATTAGGCCAAACTTCCCTTGGCTTGTGAATTAAGCCAGATTCAAACCTGACCAGACTGCAAAAGACAGTGGTGGTGTCTCCAATGTAGCTGGAACCCCCTGATATAAATATATAGGGATACACTCTAGTTGCTGCAGCCTGTGACAATGATGGGTTTTTTTTTTCTCTGTGCAGAACTGCGCTCTCGGTAGAGTCAAGGACTGGAGCGCCGAGGAGTTCAACAGCTTCAAGTCGAGCATGGTGGAGCCACCGAGCCGCGAGTCCATCAGTCAGAGGGATGTAGAAGGCTATCTGGATGGAATGTCACTGAGGTATAGGGCTGAGGGGGACGGCATTATTTAATCATGCCCTGTTATCTAACGAGCTTCATCGTTGACCCTGGCTGTCATTTTTCTAACTGTAGACTCTCTGTTTGTCTGAATTACAGCCGCCAAGCGCTCCTAGACTGGGATTCAAGCCACTCACTGGTGGACTCGGATAATGACTTTGTGTTGGTGAACAAAGGTAGCGTGTTCTGACAGTTTGCAGAAGAGATGTGATACTAAACGTCCAGTTACCAAAGGGTTCCCGGGGAGACTAATGCAATACATTCTATGCAAGACACAGAATAATTCCAATGTGTACCTATGGTGGTACCCAGTATAGTTTTTTGGTAGGCCTTATGATAAAATATACAGATAGCTTTGCAAATGGAAAGTGATGATAACGTAGTTGTATATTTAAAATATGTGGCTGCCTGTGATGTAGCGGCCCCTGCTGTGCAGGTGCAGTATATCATATTTTCAGGATCAACTCTAGTGCTGGTAATTAAAGGAGTCAGAAGTATTTTTGTAGGGCTGAGACACCAGTGACACACTTTTATTTGCGTTAGGTCACTAGCTAGCCCTCTGCCCTTAAAAACTATGATCTTGTTGTCAAAAGCCCCATCTTAATTGTGGGCAGCAGGCCTTTCCAAGTCTACCGTGATGCTAATGCCAGCCTTGTATAGTTCCAGATGTAGACTTCATGACCCTGCCCTGTAAGGGTCTAACTCTAAAGAGACATCTGTGTTTTGGTGATCAATGTCTTTCTTGGTTGTAGATCTAACAGATGCTACAGTCCCACCCCCTCCATCAACTGGAACCTGTGACCCCAACAGTGGGTAAGTCAAACCAGACAAAGATTGCTTCTTTTAAACACACCATTCCATTGTGGGTTTGATAAGAATATCATATAGTGCGGAAATAAAGGAATGTTGAGCAATGATTTATTCATTCCCTTAACTTCTCTCTCTTTCTTCCTTCCTTGCATGCTAACCCTCTGTGCACGGTCTCTGTTTCATTGTCTGTTGCTATCCTCGGTTTGTGTGCAGGGTGTTTCTGTTGCCCAAGCGACCCAGAGCCCAGCGCATCCAGAGCCGCGTGATGACCATCGCCTTCCAAGGGGGGTTGCTGCTGAGGCAGATCCGGGTGGTGGGCGGGAACGAGACGGGGATCTTTGTGCACTCTGTTTCCACGGGGTCTGCTGCTGATGAGATGGGGCTCAGCCCGGGCTCCCAGATTCTGGCTGTGAGTGCATCACATCCCGCCTTTAAATCACTCCTGACCAAATGGCTTTATATAACCAGACAGGGAGCTAGGCTCTTTCTTTTGTAAAACCACCTTGCAATTTGAGTCGCTCTAGTTTCTGCAACACTCATATGAATAAAATGGCTTTTTAGCAGGACTTTTCTTGTTGTCTACACATAATTCAGTTGAGACAGCTTCAGAACTGTACAGAACACAGATCACTGTTAGATATACTCTTTCTGAGTCCGCTGTGAGTTTCCAGAAGGTTCTTCCACATGCACTGACATGTGGTAAAGATCCCACCACAATAATCTTTTACATGAAAATGCTGGAGCTGTTCTGTGACTGAATAACAACAATGCAGTTCAGATAATGCTTTATAGATTTGTAGTCCAAACGTCTGTCAAATGATTTAAAGTTTCTTTTAGCATATCTACATATTCTACCAATTTTTTTTTGTTATCATCATAGGTGAATGTTCTCATCCTGATCTTGTTCCTCCTCCTCCTGCAGGTTGAGTATGAGCTCCAGCAGCACACATTCAAAGCTGTCCTGGAGGAGAGCACCCTTGAGGAGGCGATGTGGGCTCTCAGGCAGGTCCAGGGATTCTGTTGCTTGACCATCCGACCCAACATGGACGGTGAGGGAAATGCTTTCTTCTCATTCATTATTCCACGCTAATTGAACATGTATTGATTGTTAACAGGGATATGGAGCAGGGACAGGTGCTGGAGCTCATGGTAATTGGGTTGGCACTAGTTTCTTGAAGCTATCAGAATCTAATCTTTTGCTATCTGATTGTGTGGGCTGATGAGTCTATATTGGGAATCATTTTGGAAGAAGCATGGAGGGGACCCCTTCTTATACCGGATCTCTGTGCCCCACACCCAGGCTACCAGACGCTGCTGAGTAAGCTGGAGAGCAGGGAGGTGAGTTCCGGGGACTCGTTCTATATCCGTGTGAACCTGTCGATGGAGAAGAGGAGTGGAGCTGGGCTGCAGGTCCAGTGTAACGAGATCCTTCACATCACAGACACTCTGTATGGGGGAGTGGGGCAGTGGAATGCCTGCCGCACCAACCCCTCGAGCTTGCAGGATCTGGACGCAGGGACCATCCCCAACTACTACAGGTAAGACACAGGCTTCATGTCAAAGGCTTTCAGAAGGTTTGTGGCTACGTGACTTAAAGGTTGTGGATCAAAAGACCACTTTTATAGACATAAGAAAACACACTGTCCTCTAAAATTATTGAAATACCTTATCCTATGTATAGATGTGTGGCAAAGTGGTAAGTAGTGCACAGGTGCAGTGGTGATGCGGTGCTCAGGAATGATAGACACTAGACAGTTCACTGTGAAAAAGCAGCTCTTTATTTGCTGACAAACAATACCTCCTGGCTCTACACAACGATGTGTATCTCTCAGGCAAACCACGGGGTTCAGTCCCGAAATAATAATACACTAAACAAGACACACGCAAACTCAACACGGTCACAAGTCCAGAGTGAGTGCTCTTAGTGAAGGTGGTGATTTACAGGTTTATTCGTGTACAATGGTGAAGTGGAGTCCGGGTTTAATTGCTGGCAGTTTAGCTACAGCTCCCGGAGGTTAGCCTTCTATAATGACAAGCACAGACAGTTAGCAACAAACAAAACACTTAACACTCACGATACGCTTATCACAGTCCGTTTCCTTTCTCGGTCATTCTCACAACCACATCAAAGGAACAGATTACTTCGTCACATCCCCAATTGTACCCTTAGTCACGCCCCCTGCGATAGCTAGTTCAGTCACGTCTCCTCCAATCCATGACTGACACATCGCATACCGCTTTAGGGCGGTGACTTTGGACATTGTGACTCCGCCCCTTTCCTGGATGGCTGGCTTCCGACTGAGCCTGGAATGAACTGCCAGACCAACCAGTACGAGGCACTCTGTTCCTGTTATACAGCGCCCTCACAGGTCGGGAGGGAGATTGTTGACTAGGATTCATTCGCTGTCTGTCACAAGATGTCACCCTGTGTTTTTTTTTAAATTTATAATATGAATTAAACGGTTTGAGCAGGCAGACCCCCAACCTCCACAAGATAAGAGACACCTTACACCCAATGTACTAAGTTATACATAACAAGAGAAAAAGAAATGACCTATGATACATTTCATTCAGGTACAAATCTTCACACACCCATTAGACTATAATTAGTTTGGAGTCCCAATACTGTTAGGAGACCAGTTTACTGTATACTAAATGGACTCATATGTAGAGATTTTTTAGGTATTTAGAGATTTGGGGGTTGGTTTTATTTCAATAGCATGCAAATAAGCTAATGAAAGATTTTTCCCTCCAGTGTTGAATTTGCACCAGTTTTGTAAGAGGAAATGAAACAGTCGTAAAAGTAAGATAGCTATAAAACTGATTCCAAGAATGACAGTGTCTTTGGTTCCCCTCCCCAGAGCTCAGATGCTGTTGATCAAAGCGATTGAGAACATGTGTCTTCAACATAACATCACCAGAAAGGTAAGAATCTAGGGATCTCGTTCAGGTTCTGTCATTTACACCTTGGTTCGGATCTCAGAGGCAAGGTTGAGCATGATCAGTAACTGAATTAATCTGAATCATTTCAAGTACAAGCAATTATAATGTATTAAACCAGGGAGTTCCATCTTAATTTAGATTAAGAACTTGAGACTTTTTTTTTCAAAGTAGTTAGCAAGCAAGTGACTTCACCTCCGAGCAGTACAAGTTAACTCTCATTACAAGTACAGCCCCTGAGTAACGGTGGTGCATTGTGTTGTCTGCTGGTAGCGCTGATCCCCTGCACTCTTCCTTGCAGCTGGACAAGAATCAGATTTCAGGGAAGAAGAAGGCGGTCAGGATTGTGAGCACGGGCAGGACCCAAAGAAATCCCCTCTGGTTCTCCAATGACTGTGAAGGCAATGAGCAGGGCAAGGGGCAAGGCAAGTGTCTCTGTGTGAAATAAGTGGTGGGGGATAATTGGGTCATTGTAGAAACTTAGAGTTCCATATTTGGGACAAGCTGGAAAAACACCAGAACATATGAGTGCGGTTGATGAAGCAGTTAAACATCAACCAATGCCAACACCATGACCTCTAGTGGGTGTCCTAGCATGTGGTGATCCATTTTTGGTGTTTTGTTGCTCTACATGTAAGTTCCATATAAATGGACTCTCACCTGCAGGGGGCAGTGTGGAGTGTGCTGCACTGGGTAGCTGTATCACTCTCATGCCATACACCTTGGTGACGCCCCGTCGCCCTCCCTCCAAGCGCCCGGTCCTCATCCTTCCCAACATTCTCGGCCATCTCCTCAATAAACGGCTCCAAGAGTACCAGGAATTCCAACTGTGTCAGTCAGGTAGGGTGCCCTCTGCTGGAGAGTAACAATCCTACACCATAGAAGTTATAAAGGATAAATAGCTTCAAATGTAATTTGATTTCTTTTGTGTTTACATTTACCTTTTATGATGTTTTGTGAGTTCTAAGTCGTAATCTCTATAAATGTCCTAACTTGGCTTTTTGGTGTGTGTGCTCGCTTGGCTGTTGTCTTTGCTTCCAGATTCCAGAACATTCCTTTTAACTCCACCTTCTTCTGTAATATACGTGGTATTATTGCAAACATCATAACAGATAAAGAAAAGGATGTTTGAAGGAATTTGCTTTTAGTAGGGTTGGCAATATAATTGAAAAGCACAAAATGGCATTGGTTGTGTTAGTGCAGGTTTTTAATATGCTTGTTCAGAAAATACACAGCAAGCATGTTCCAATTCCTTTGGCATATCACCTTGAAAAGGGACATCTACATTATCGGTTACCTACAATTGTAGAGTGCGGTGGCAACCCTGTTTGCAGGTGCTAGGAGATGCAGCATGTACACAAATTGTATTTCTCTATGTGGAAAACACAAGCCATTTATTGTGTACAGCCAGGATAGTTACCAATAGTAAAACGGACTAAACAATATAAAGTTTCATGCACCATGATTCTCATTGCCTCCCTCTCGTTTTGCAGAGCTTCTCTCAGACAGTGAGTTTGCAGAGAGACTGAAGCTTGGAGACATAGTGGGGGTGAAAGAAAGACAGAACACTTACTACTGCTGCACAAAACAAGCTGTGGAAGCCATCATGGAAAAGGTAATAATATCAATGGAAAATATGTCCCTGGAGACTTGTCAAAGCGATACTTCAGGGCAGTTCACTAGTACTTGTAAATAAATACACAGTTGACTTCAGATGCCTAAATTATTTAAATAAAATATTAATAATAATGAAAATAGTATAGCTTTATATTCTACTACAATCCTACAATAATTGAACTTTTCTTCTCTTTTGTTTGCCTTCCCTTTCATTTGGTGGCTCACACACAACTGCAAACATACTAATTGTGTGACCCTGAGCAAGTCACTTAACCTCCTTGTGCTCTGTCTTTCGGGTGAGACGTAATTGTAAGTGACTCTGCATCTGATGCATAGTTCACACACTCTAGTCTCTGTAAGTCGCCTTGGATAAAGGTGTCTGCTAAATAAACAAATAATAATAGTAAGATCACAGCACTCTTGGTGTGGGGGTATAGTATTATTTAACATTAGATCAGCCTTTACTCTGCTGGTTTAAGCTACAGCTGTATTTTTTGAACATTTTACAGTACCAGGGAACCCATCTGGATTACATTTATTTTGTGCGGTAATCCCAGGATAAGCAGATGCAATCTAGAGTAATTTTCCAGTGCTTTAAAATGCTCTAATAAAACCCAGCTGTGGTCCACTAGCAGGGTATAGGTTTATAAAATCAACCTGTAATCAAGCAGACAAACGGATGTAAAAATAAATAAATGTATTGTCTGCCACGCTTCTGTGCCTTTCTCAGAATGCCCACTGCCTGCTAGAGGTGGAGTTGGACAGTGTGAGGCGCATGCACAAAGCTGAAATCTTCCCCATCATTATCTTCATCGTGACCTCGGAGAAGAGTGCAAGGAAGCTCAGGTACGCAGCAAGATAAACACTCGGAACGAGACTGAGCATGGTAGCTTACCGTAGCTTAACACAAGGGACAACATCTAGTTGACACACAATTTTCATCTCCCTTCATATTAAATAGGCCACGATTTACAGGGATTACAGAGTAATTAATAATGATCTGAAACGTTGTAATAAGCGTCAAAAACATAAATCTAGACAAGACATTTTTAGTATGGTACACATTATATTTCCAACTTGATTAACAAGAGTCTGTAAAATATTTGTTTGGATTATCAAAGGCTGTAAAAACATTTTTATTACTAATTGCATATCGGTTTTTCCTTCCTTTTGCAGGAAAAAGTTACAGAGACAGGGATCTTCAGAAGAGCATCTGTTAGAATGTTATAAAGCAGCAGAGACACTTCTGGATAAACTGCCCTGTCTGACCAGAACCATTTCCTCAGAGACCTGGAGCGACATGGAGTCGCTTATCAGCTGCGTCAAAGCTGCTGTCGCCGAAGAACAAAAAAAGATTGTCTGGATCGAACAAGACCTACGGTGAAGATTTAAGAAAAAAAAAAAACCTTTGAGAGGAAAAACAGTTTTTCAAGGTGTCTACAGCTGTTCAGTTTATAATTGGACGTGAATGTGAATTGAATAATATTGTATTATATGTAATGTCTATATTCTATATTATATAGAGTATACAACCCGTCAGGGATTTGGTCATTTTTATATCACAGTATTTGTATTATTTAAGTAATTATATTGACTAGAAGTCTAAAGGTTACTGAAATGAATTACTGGAATACCTCCCAGTTGATAAAAGCTGCCTAAATTTGCAAAAGGGATAGTTCTTACAGTGGTTATTATGTCTGCATGTGCTGTTGAACTGTACTGAGTGTGCATTGCACTGACTGCCCTCTGGTGTCCGTTGTGTTGAACTGATTGATACAGAATACAGCCACTGAATCTAAAATATATGTAGACATACTACAGTTACGTATATGAAGTCTTCAAAAGAAACGAGTTAAATTATTTGACGAGATATATTTCAGTGTCATGTGTATATACAATGTATATTACCTCAGTAGTATTTTGCTGCTTTAAAATATTTTACTAACTTATCCTAAAAGCACTATAAATGGCATAACAGCACTTACTGTAGCATTATATATTAACATACATATATTTGAATGGAGTTTATATTTAACAGTAACCAATAAGTCTCTATATACACAGAAGACAGTAATACCAGTTGGTAGAGTGAGTTTGTTTTATTATTGATAACTCAAGAGCACTTTGTATATATATATATATATATATATATATATATATATATATATGTATATCCTGTACAATAAATATAAGCCAATATCCAGTGTCATTTTCTTTTTAACTGTGCTGTGATAGCATTGTTTCAGCAGCTATAAATCTGCAACAAATATATTTCACATGGAAATGAAAAAGAATTAAAATCAACAGGTTTTTGGATTGAATGACCATTTTAGCCAACTACTAAAAACAGCTGTGGTAGTGGAACTGATTATAAAAGCACTTGCAGAATCAGACTAAGGCTTGAGAAATACATATATGTGTTAGACTAGTGGCTTAAAACAAGTGTACTGTACTATAAAAACGAACTGGTTATAAAATGAAGACAGATGTTTTAATTCTATAACTAATCCTAAAGACTACAGCACCACTATCCTAAATTTAAAGAAGAATTCTAAACAAACAACAAACCTGACTATAAAGACAGCGATGCCATATTTCCAATTTAAACCCCATGGGTATTTGTCTTGACTATTCAAATTGAAAATGATATCCAAAAATGTTAGGGCCTTTGAACTGGTATTATGGTATAAGGTGTCATTTGCCCAGGAATTTGTGCCAGTCCGACTATGTTTGAAGGCAAAAACCTTACCTGTGAAGGCAGATTCATCATCTCATTATAACAGGATTAATCAATGAATCATGATGGTCTCAAAGGTTTTCAAATGTATTTGCCTGACATGAATTCACTTGAATTGCCTTTGCCACAGCCAAACTCCAGTAGGACTGTTTAATGATTTAGTATGTGCTAGTCCCCATATGCTCTACACTGGGTAGATTAATTGAACATCATTATGTCAGTCAAGTTGGATTGCACAAATACATGTATTTGATCTATTTGCACCTTCAGAGTTGTTGCAGTGAAGATGGCACTGCATCTAAACAAAGAGATTTGAAAACCTCATTGCATTAAAATCGTATCTGGCTATCTACCCCACCCCGATTGTTGTGTCAACCTTTACACTTTGTATAAATAGATTTGTTTGAAAGGCATGTGTCAAGCCACAGTTGCTGCACAGTAACCTATAAATAAATAATAATATGGACGTTGATTTTAGCATAACAGGCTACGCGTAGAGTCTATAATAATCAACCACGCTGCGCAATTGCCACTTCTATACGTTATCGATACAAACAGATACATTACCTACATTTACCTTAGCAGTTCTGAGTCGATGATATAATCATTTGATCTGAGACTATTTAATCGACTACTCGAGTTTCTGTTTCTCCTCGGCTATGGAATCGATTACCGAGCAACAGATTTGAAATTAAATCCTGTTTTTTTCTGGTATTGTGTAAAATGTTGTAAGTATAGAAAAGTGTAAATTGCATTAATGTTGCGTAAAGTAAACCCCAGCGGTTTCTGTGGAAACACATGTAGCAATCAGTGGAAATCGTGAGTTAAAATTTTGTGAATACTAGTCCCCGAAATATTTCGTGTTTTTTTTTCATTGTGTTTTACAGTTTAGGACTCGAGATTAGTCTAGAAAGTGGTACATTTCAAAGAAAATATTTGACATGTTTCATGTAAAAACATGACTCTCTATCCCAATTTAAGTTCGTGTTATTGCATACCAGCACTTGCCAGCCCATTCGCACTTGCTCTTTGTTTCCCCGTGTTACGCCCTCGCCCCAGACATAGTCCATTGAGCTGAATGGGCTGACAGACAAGTAGCTATGTATCTTCTTAGAATTGCCAATGAATGCAGGGCAAGACTCCCCCATTTCACAAAGCCTGGACTCACACTTGATTCATTTCATAGTTTGCATTGTATTTTCTTTTACAAATGTGCAAACTTTTCACTTAAGCATTGTGTTGAAAATACCGGTACTTCATATTAGCGAATGAAATGCACTTAAAATAAACGCATGTTTGGCTATTATTATGACAGATTTTTTTTTTTCAGTATAAAATGATCACATATGGATGAGACATCGTCTAGCACATTTAAGTTTTATAAAAACCCATTCCAGTACACTGAAGATCCATTCCTACATGCTGAACAACATGGGATGCTATATAAATTTAAACAGAACACTTAAAACTAAGTAACCCCTTTCTGAACCCATAAACCCCTTGTTCTAGAACGCCCACAAAAATTCGGTATTAAAATGGAGAAATAAGCTTTATGTATTGCAAGTATTGTTAAGATTATTGCTGTAGGCACAATCGCAAGACATGATATTCCATCACACCCAGGGGAGTGTACAACGTTCCTTTATTTAAGAATATACCCAATGTCTCATTATTTACCAGTGTGACACAGTGGTGAAGTAAATTACGTCTAATCAAATTATTTATTAGTTGTATTTTTTGTAATGTAATCAGAATATTTCAAACTAGTAAATATTAGGATTACAAAACACATAGTAGGCTACAGTACAAAAATATGGTACAGTTTTATAATACTGTATATTATTAGATTTTATAGAGTAGTGTCCTACAGGTTTACAAAAACTACAATTCCCAACAGACCAATCAGTAGCAACGCATGCCCTGTGTAGTTTAGGACGTCACTAACAACTGAGTCACAGCCTGGCTACATAAGAAGAGATACCATTGCTCCATTTCTTCACTCTGAACTGCTCTTGTGTCTGTAAAATTTGAATTGTTAATTTGAATCCGGACACAACAGACGATGGCTGATAAGATGGATATGTCCTTGGACGACATCATCAAGCAGAACCGGCAACGCGGTGGTGGTGGAGGCCGTGGCGGGAGAGGCGGGGGTCGAGGAGGATCAGGCGGAGGCCGCGGTGCTGGAGCAGGCCGACTCGGAGGAAGCGGCTTTGGGGGACGCGGAGGCGGCGGCGGATCGGGCCCTATGCGGAGTCGTCAGAATCTCAGCCGGGGAAGAAGCAGCAGACCTACACCGTACAGCAGGGTAGGACAAAAAGAAAGATGAGCAGAGAAAATCATGGCACCCGAAACGCTTGGTCTTCTTTCACATACAAGTTTTTTTTTTTTTAATTATTATTATTTTAAACGTGGTAGCTAATAATCCTGGAGTCTGTCTGGAAGCGTAAATGAAGCAAAATGTTGATTGGGAAAGTTCAAAAATTCTTGTGTAAGGAGGAAATCGTAACGAATGCGTTTATTTTATTTTTTTGATAGCGGTTTAAACCGGCCCATTCTTTTTAACCAAGTCGAAGAAGAAGAAAAGCGGGCGGATATGGCGCCATCTTCGTTTAATTGTCGGGTAAAAAATGCCCCAAATGTATAAACCGTTTTAGGTCTAACTCGCTGTAGAAAAATAAGAGTATTAATAACCAACTAGAGGCGTTTTGTGTAAGAACGGGAGATGAAGAGTGCGTGAGGGGAAGTTGGTGGTTTTTTCTTTTCTTTTCGAGGCACCGAGGAAGAACGAAAGGGATCTCTTTGTTTGCATCCATACAAACAACCATGGACGCCGAACACAATCTTCTCTCAGCAAAACGGCAAGCATGTGATTCTCCAGTGGGCAGTGATTTATTTTAGTTTTTCAACTGGGTAAAAATTAAAGACTTTGACAGTGTAAAAGTTGAGACTCCGGAATAACACAGTGAAGGAGAAAATGGCGTAGCTACAAAATGGAAGCTTAACGAGGCGCCAAGGAGAACCAGCCTGCCTTGGAACGATGGACATTACAATTGAGACGATAACAAAACCATAAACTCTCTTTCCACTGTTCTCTGCTTCTATCTACTACAGTATCGAGCTAAATTGCAAAACAGCATGGGTTTAGCATGAAAACAACAAACCTCGTGGACTTAACTAGTATTACAAACGTCAGAAACACGTTTGATTGGGCCCTGCCTTATTAAAGGCCCAAGTGATGCAACTATTAAAGTGACTTTATTCGAGTGCAAAGCAACATTAAGGAGAACACATTAAGATCACCGACGACGACGTGAGGCACTCGGTGTTTAACCATGTCTACAGGGGACGTGCTGCTACGACTAACACCTTGAAGAAAACGTTGAAGATAACGCAAGATCTCTCAACACTCGGCTCAATGTGGATATGGCCGCAACTGCTGATTTTTGCTGGGAGATGCTGAGAACGGCTGTTTTGCACTGGGGGCATTCCCGCTGCAGCTGTGTGAACGCGTAAACTGAAAGTTGATTTCTAACAAGGGAGGGAGGATTGGCTGGGGCAACGACTGGGTAGGATTACGCAGCAGGCTTAATGCACAAAACCCATACACTACACCAGGGCTTACCAGTCCTGGTCCTGGGGACCCCTGTGTCTTCTGGTTTTCATTACAACTGCACTCGGTGATTTAACTAAACCCTCAATTGAACTAACTTGCCTAATTAGACCCTTTTTTATTTTTCACTTTAATCAGTTTGAGTTTCAAATTAGCTATAACTAAGTAACTTGAATTCTGCAACTAAGTAACAATTAAATGACTATTTTGCAAAATGATTTACTTAATTGAGAGCTTATTTGTAATGAGAACCACAACACATGGATCCACTGGACCAGGGTTGGGGAGCCCTGATCTACACTAATCCATTTTATTATTCCCACTTAAATACAGTAGTAGGGGAAAAGCAACATGAAGCAATATATAGTGTTTGTGTTTACTTTGTTCCAAATTGTAAGCGGTACAAATCTTTTGAAATATTTATTTTTATAAAGGGGATTTATTGTAATACACCATGCACAAAACCACTTTCTATATTGGCTTTGTTATACATGGGGATGGTTTTCACTTTTCTAAAGTCAAACTTGTGCAACTTAATGAAGCACCCAAAGTGAAACGTGATTCCACTCAACACCGGTTTATTTATTTTTCTTGTGCCAGAAATTTTGGTTAAGTGGTATCTGCATGGGAAATGATCTGATGTCCATGTAGTTGCATTGTCTGAGAACATGCAAGTGCCATTGTGCTACATTTCCTTTTCATGTAGTATCCCATGCACTTGTTTTATTGAAACTTCACTTACTCTATTTTCATAGTCTTTTACATTTGTAGAACTTGGAAGCAATGGGATATTTGCAGAAAGACTCAAGTTGGAAGTCAGCAAGGTCCTTATCTCTGTTTTCTTGCAGCCAAAGCAGCTTCCAGACAAATGGCAGCATGACATGTTTGACAATGGATTCAGCAGCGGAGGAGGAGGTGGAGGTGGAGGTGGCGGTGGGGCTGGAGTAGAGACTGGTGGGAAGCTTTTGGTTTCCAACCTTGACTTTGGTGTTTCTGATGCGGATATCCAGGTAGGTTTTTATGTAAACCAACTTTTCTATTGAAACATGGTTTTGCTGGTATACAAGGGCCTTTCTGAAAGGTTCTTTGTTTCAGGAACTGATTTGTCTCTTTTAAACCATACATTTAAATATTTGCCCACTTTTTAATATAGCCTCACGTTCTGTTTTGAATCCTGTCCTGTGATGCCAATCTGGCTTTACATTTAGCAAATTTGAAGCCGAATTAAGTTGTCTTTAGGATAAAGTTTTAACAGTTTGGACTTTTGTTCCAGGAGTTGTTTGCAGAGTTTGGCACCCTAAAGAAAGCAGCAGTACATTACGACCGGTCGGGACGGAGTTTAGGGACAGCAGATGTACACTTTGAGAGGAAAGCAGATGCATTAAAAGCAATGAAACAGTATAACGGGGTCCCTCTTGATGGTAAGTCATTGTTACATTTCTAGAACCTGGCTTGATACTTTTGAAATTCATAAATGAGCAAGTTGAGGAGTAGTCTGGCAACACTAGCATGACTGAGGTGTTCTGTCTTGGTTACATTGGACTCATTTATTTTTATTTATTTTTTATAAAGGTCGCTCAATGAATATTCAGCTAGTCACGTCACAGATAGACACACAGAGAAGACCACCAGTCCAAAGGTAAGATACACAACGTGTGTGTATGGAAACCGTTTTTTGTGTGTGTATCATATATATATATATATATATATATATATATATATATATATATATATATATATATATATATATATATATATATATATATATATATATATATATATATATAAAAAAAAAATCCATTCAGGGATCAGTAATGGAATGTCAGCTGTCCGTATATTGGATGGATGGGGACAGTTGGAGCCTCTTTGCATATTCTAAATCACTGCGCTGCCTCATGGAATTTAAACTAAATATCGGTAGCCAGCTTGCTTACACTCACTTACAGATAACGGCTGAAACTGAGAGACCAATTACCTACCTCAGTTATACATGGAACTATTTGGCAAAAGGATATTTTAATAAACATGTTTTTGCCCTGCATGATTTGTCCCCCTCCATTATTTTACCTGGATTATAAATGCAATAAGGTCCTTTTTAGTGCGTCCGTATACGTTGAATATACAAACTTCATTGGGGCGGGGGGGTCTTGCTCTTAATTGTACGGTAATTCTTTGTTTTTTGTATACAACTGTATGGCGTCTGCTAATAATTGAAGGCACTCTACTTTGTCTTTGATGCCTGGCCTTATTTGTGTGTGTGTGTGTAATATATATTAGTCACTCATGATAGTGACAAGGATTTTAACTTTCTCTCTTCCCCCCCACCCCCCCCCCCCCCCCCAGTTTAAGCAGAGGTGGCAGTGGTGGTGGTGGCATGAACAGAAACAGAGTGGGTGGTGTTGCAGGTGGCTTTGGAGGCCCTAATAGACGTGGTGGTTCTAGAGGCAGAGGAAGAGGAGGCAGAGGAAGGGGAGGCAGAAGTGAAAAACAGCCGCTGTCTGCAGAGGAGCTGGATGCACAGCTGGATGCTTACAATGCAAGGGTGAGTTTGAAGCTGGATACAAAAAACTGGCCTAGTTTAGAATTCTGATGTGCTTCAACAATTGTGGCTCATTTCTACTTTTTCATACAAGACCCCTTTTGAAAGTTGCCAATATGACTAAATGTGAACCAATTCTAATGCACAATAGGGTATCCAAGTCAAGCTTTTATTTATTTAATCTTGTGTTGTTTTTTAGATGGACACCACCTAACAACTTCAGAGACACAAGATCGGTGCGTCAATTGGACAAGGAGTGGCAAATTTGTTGTACATGTAGCTATTTTTTGAATAGGTTTTAAACTCACGTAGTTGTCCTCCCCCTTTTTTTTTTTTTTTTTTTTTTTAAATTTTGTACTGAATTTATTTTTGGGGGGGGAATTTTATTGGTTGCCTGCTACTGTGGGAAGTGTATAGGGGGTATGCTTGCTCCCATTATTGTAATAAACCTACAGTGTATATTAACCAAACAACTGCCTCAGACTTCTTTTTTTTTGGGGATTAAAGTACTTTGTATCTCCACTAGATGTTAACTGCTTTTTGTAAGATCAAAGGTTCAATCTACTTTGTTACGATTTAAAATACAGGTTTTTAAAGTGTGTATTTAAATTCCTTGACATGTAAAAGGAATTCTTTTTTTTATTTTTTATTGGCTTACTGTCTTCTGCTATTGTAAAAGCATGTCTAACATTTACACTTAACACTTATCAGGGCAGTGGCCAAGAATGCTGTTTGTGTTTTTATTCTTCTAATGACGTGAATACCTGTTTCAATAAAACCACATCAATCTGAGCCAGACTCCATTTTTGTTTGGATCCGACGTTTGACATGGTGAGAATGACTTGACTTTACAACCACCAAGTGGGACAGTCTTTTACAACTGAGCTTGTGTTCTGCACGGTTTGGTTAATTGTGATCTTCCAATTTCTGCTGCTTTACTTTAGTGCAGCCATGTGGTAGTCTTGAACGGGGGGGGGATGTGCGGGTGTCAGTGCTAGGTGCATTTCTTTAAATGACATGCTGGGAGGTAGATGTGGTCTCGGGTGGGAGTTTGAACAATGTTGGTTAATCATAATATGCTAATATGTTATTGATAATGATAATCATCAGAGGTCTATTCCTGTTTAGTGTTTTGGGGTAACGCTGTGTTGTAACAATCTGCAATTGTACATGTTTCTGGCATTACGAATGTGTATATGACTTCACATCATTTGAGTTGTTCATAGGTCTAAGTCCAAAATGTTTCTTTTACTAATAAACTACATAGCCATTGTATCAGAGAAAATGGCTGTTTAGTGCAAGTCCTCTATCTTTTATAGACATATGCCCATAATATTGTCTGCTATAGAATGACTTGTGCCATACCTGAATTGAACAAAGACAGTTTATAGTGCTGGTCATGTATTCCAGAATTAACTGCGTTTTCATATTACAAAACATTTGAAATGAGCATAATAATCAGAAGAGACCATCTATTATAATTGTTTTTGCAATATAGGCACACCTGCCATGTTTTGGCTGGACATTTCCCTTGGTTGTCTCTAATTAAAGTGAAAGGTGCACAGACCAAACATTTTAAGCTCAGGTTGACAGCCTCTGTTATTCCATGAAGATCCTTTATCCTCCACACCCAAGTTGTCTCCCCAGGCAATGTTGATGCATTATACTACCCAGAAGCTATTTTTCTTAATAAATTATGAATGCTATTCAGCAAATGCCTTAGAAATAACAGCAGATTTAATACTTACTGGTATTCTAATGTAGAGTCAGTTGGTGTTTCCCTAAATTGAGTCTCTTGAAGTCTCTTGTACAATTGTTAAGTTGTCTAATGTAGTATTGTGTATATTATTTATGAAGACGTTAAAAAAAAAGTGGCACTGTTAACATCTTTACGTCACCGTTTCCACTCCTTGCGCGCTCCTCGGGCGTCTCAAGGCCGCGCAGCGCGCCCCTGCTCGTTCTCGCGCGCCCCTCCCCTTGCGCGGCAGCTAGGTCCCGGAAGCGTGTCGGGCGGGTGCTCCACTCCTTGTTCGCCATTCTTGCTTGGGGAAGTGAGCAGCTGATGTGGAGACTGAGACGCTCAGAAATATTGAAATAAAAGTGCTTTAGAAAGGTAAGGTCGGAGTACAGCCATACCTGGATCATTGTTGTCAGCAAGGGGGTTCCAATTGATGAAGATTTCGGGGTGAATACATCCCAAATAATTTTTTTTTACAGTATATTTGTTTTTTATGGCTAAGTTACCGTATTTTTGAACATCATTTGTATACCAGTCCAGTTTATACTGTAGAATAAAATACTTCTCAATAGCTTTTGTTATGAAAAAAATACAATTTTTTAATGTATTTGATTTCAGTTTTTATTTTTTTCTATTCGACATTTGCACATATGATTCGTAGTACATGATAATTTGCACAAAAAAAAAAAAAAAAAGTGATCTCCGGGCAACATAACTAAACTAGTTTATATATGTAATCTAATAATGCTATGCTTGCACACCAGTATCCAAGTACTGTAGTACTTTTAAGTGAAATGGTACTTTTAAGTAGATTGCTAAATTACATGAAAGTTAGTAGATGATACATTCCCTGAAATTTTAATTAATCTGATTTTTATTAATTTAGCGATCGTTAAAATCAGAATTCTCTTATCTGTTCAGTTTAATTTATTTCTCGGTAGATATAATCTGTAATTTATGAAATGTGACTACTTACTTGGACCTGGTGCATTTCCTGTTCCGTGGTGTCAAGATCAGATATATTAACTGATAGTGCCCCTTGTCTTAGGCGGTTATGTTTTAAGGGAGTAATGTAAAGATATTGGTTTTAAGACTATGCGAGGATCACTTATTTTAAAGAGTATTTTTTAAGCTTGTTCCAGGAGACTGCGGGTATGATCGACTAAGCAGAGAAGAGCGATTCATTTTTTTAATACTACATGTTCTAACGAATGCATGTCTGGTTCCTATTAGTATTGTCACGCAGATACATATCATTGTTTGATATGTGAATCGAGCAGCTATGAAATCGATATAACAATAACAAATGCAGGTATGAATGTGGATGGCAAGATCCTTTGTGATCTTTGTTCTTTTCAGTAGCTAACACGTGTGTGCTTTTAGTGGGTGGGCGACACCTGCTTTACATACATCTTTAAAAAATAAAATAAAATAAACTCCAACATTTCACTGCAGGGTATTTGTTATTGTAATAAGGAATGGACAAACTTGTATTGTGAAGGCATTATATGGCCTTTTAAATATTCTTGTTTCTGAAGGTGGCGTTGATCATTTTCCTGGTGTCTGCCTGGGGCGGGGGGTTAATTGTGGTAATTGGTAATTGTCTAAACCGCCGCTCAACACTAGAAGATGGGTTTTCTGAAACCTTGTTATCATAGCGTTTCAGGCGAATGGGATAGTGTTTATAGGCTGATTTAATTAATAAGTCATGTCAGTTAGACATGACCCCACATTAAGACCCACTTTCCATTTACAGCTGCTGAGCTGCACATTTCCTATTTGTCTGATTGAAAAATGAGGAAATAAAAATATAACATTGGCAGTGTGTATAATTAACTTTGCATTTAACAGAGTGGGCTATTACAAGAGCGAGGGTGGGGTGGGGTGGGGTGGGGGAGTTTCTGGACATAAGAGACTTGGGTACATTGCATGGTGACCTGTATGAGCCATGTCATGTATTGCAGGGAGTTTTTTTTCTGCTCTAAGACTAGCAAGGGTTCTTGGAATGTAGATCGGCACCAATATGGTGTCTTGTTTCCAAATAGATCACAAATATGAATCCTGCAGCTGTTTTCTTACTGTAGTCTTGGCAAATTATTTTCAAGTTAGCCAAGTTAAAGAATCTTGTATGTTTGTACTACAGTGCAGACAACCCAGAGCCTCAGCTTCGTAGGACAACGTAGCCCTGGGCAGCTTACAGGCAAGCCCGCAGGCGCCCGGCCAGTCTACAGGGGTCGCTGGTGCGCGGTGAGCCGAGGACACCCTGGCCGACCTTGTGTGTGTTCAGAACAGCAGTAATATTATACTGACGCATGCTTTACTAGCTTATGGATGTCCTGGCCCTAGCTATGAAAGAATATTGGCTTTGTTTCCTGTGACAGCAGTTTAGTCTGAAACAAAATCACAGAAGGCTTAGTGCATAGAAGGCTTGGTATTTAATATACCAGGGGCTAGGGTGGGGTAGTACTGTACATACATTATTTGCTTTCTCTGTAAGTTATTGGAATAGGATGACCCAATTTTGCACTTTGCTAATGAAGAAATGTTTTCTGACACCTGATTCCATGTTGGATGTTGATCAGTTTGCTGTATTTATGCTGCAGCGTTAACAGGTGCAGTTTTACATGTGCATGAATGTAGGCCATGGCTGACCTCCTTTTCGGGTTGCTGAATCCTGTATTTTATTTCCCTGGCTGAGGATTTGTATGGTATTGACGTGCCTTGTAGAAATTTTGCAGAACTGTTTAATCTATGTAAGATTTTGCTGTTTTCTCTCCTCTGATTTGAGATTAAGCTGCTTCTGTCCTTTTCCCAGCAGCAGCAATCGCTGTCTGCCTGGGCCTGTTTGAGCAGTCCTGTGTTTGTAAAAGGGAATAGCTGGAAATTTGGCAGGCGATTTCTTAATCTTCTGGAGTCTGTTTCTTGTTAAAGTCAATGCAGCTTGGAGCAGCATACTGGCACCCAGGCCAACTAGGTGATGCATATCTCAGTTTTAACGAGAAACAAAAATGCAGCGAACTAGAAGTGAAAACAGGTTTACAATCATGTTCTTTGCAATCAAAATCTAATTATTAGATCATTTTGATGGTCTTTGCTAAACTACTTTTTTGGAGCTGTATTTTGTGAATTAAAGATCTGAGTATAAAATTATGTAGGCTAGTATTCCTCAAATTGGTTCTGTAACAGTGTTGTGTAAGTTATTCAGATTCTTAGTATTTTAGTTTTACTTCCTTGTGTGCCATGATTCAGAGCAAATTCTACAGTGTACTAGTGTGGACTTTCTATGTGGAATTAAATGACAAACTAAAATAAAGCAGCCAGATTTTGGGGGGCTATGAAGTCAATAAGACACTTTGCAATATGCAAAGGTCATTATAAAGTAATTGGTAGGGCATTCATTGTTGAAAAGGAGGTTCCCTTTAAAAATGCATTACAAATCGCAAAATGCAGCATTTTCACTGCCATTCACAACAGCTCATGAATGATTACAGCAGCTTGATGTAGATTCTTTCTGATTACCCATGATCATATATATTTAAAAAATACATTCAGCCTACAAGACTTTACATCATCATCTACTATACAATTCACTAAAGTTAAAGACCATAGAAAGAAAACCTTTTCTTGCTTCCCCCTTCCTGTACCATGCTGCGTCTGCCTTCTAAGATGCAATAGCACTGGCTAAGACAAGTGTTATCCCTGCATGGCTTGAGCCAAGTCTTTCTTGGCCATGGTTTGGTATTTGATTTTGAGCAGTAGGCACTTTCAGAGTGCTGCCTTTCTAAAGATCTTTGTGTTCTCCTTCTAGTAGCTTTTTTATAATTTCTATTCCAGGTTTGTGATTTGAGACCACAGGTGGTCAAAGATTCTGTCTTGCTTGATTAAGCAAGCCAGACTTTTATCTGTTCAGAGTGCTAAGCTGAAGATTTGCGTTAATCAGGACGTTTCCTTATTGATGGTGCTTATAGGTAAAGTACTAGAAGATCCATTGAGAATGAACTGAGCACTTTAAATTAACAGGGAGTGCAGATGGCAAAATGTAACTTTTGGTGATTCAGTTGTACATAGTACTATTGCTTATATATTCATTAAACGCCATCTTTCCAAAAATAATGGTAACAATTTTTAAGTTGCTGTCTCATTCAGCTGTACTTTTAAACTTTGAATAAAAACACTTGTTAACTCAGAAGAAACCTATGTAAGGTCTATGGATGCCACAATTAGAGAGTTTTTAGTGTTGTGCCTTCGAATTTCTCCCCCTGGGAATGAATGTTCTTAAAGACTGACACATTGTGTTAAGTGCCACATCAGCTTGTGATGAAACCTGTTGTTCTGCATGCTGAGTTAAAGGCAAGGTGTCTAGTTGAAGGATGTTTTGGCCCCTGTAATGTTGTGGTTTTTTTTTTTGACTGGGGATCTGCTGCTTACTTACCTTGTTTCAGCGCTATAGCCTGGGTCCAGTCAACTGATGACACCCCTGTGCATCCCTCTCCTCCAGAAGTAAAGGTATTGTAGGAGGGGGGGGAACAAAAATGTGTAAAATAACACAAGCCTTGAGATCTGGTTAGCTGTAATGGACTTGCTAGCTGAAGGGTGTTTAGAACATGATCTTTTTCTTTTGACTCTGAATTGGATCCATTCATTAGGTTGTAGCCATTGCCTTGGAGCTTTTCATGTTTTTGGAAGATGGATGAAGTGAATTCAGATAACCTCTTCCCATGACTAGTTCCCATGACATAAGCTTTGAATATTACCCACTATCCTAGTAACATGTCGACAGTGCTCCACACCTTCCCATTGCTTGTATTTGAGTGGAATCCAAAATAAAATATGTCACATGTTTATATATGTTATAAAGTTAAATGACACACTGTAAGCTGAATCTACAGGCCCGTGCAGCTATACTGTAGCCATCTGCCATTTAAAAACGAAAGCAAGTTCCTTGCCAAACCACAATTTTAAAACAAATCCCTTTCATTGTGATGCTCTTCTTTTAGAGCCCATAGCAGAAAAATCAAGTCACGTGATGTGGTCACATCCTTTGCCCTGCTGAACCCATTTGTTACTGTTTAGTGATGCCTTTGTTTCCTGACTCTCAGCTGATCGCTGTTGGTTTGAAAGCTACAGTTGCTGTATATTTGATACGTCTTTCTAGTCCAGGAATCCGGTCCAACCTGCATCTCTTGTTTAATTGAACCCAGATCCGAACGTGATTTTGACCCGGTAGATCCACAAGTTGGTACAACTGAAGGTGGGTTTCAGTGCTCAGACACCTCCATGATCCAGCACAGTTTCTTTTGATCTTGTTTCGACCTGGTTAGAGCTAGGATATTTTCTAGATCAAGGGTCTTATCTATAAAGCAACCCCCATCAAAGTAGAATGCTGACATTTGAGAAGATATTACTCTTTTGGCTGTAGTGCCCTGACCTTTTCACAATATATATAAGCATGAATTTACACTTCCTTAGTTGGCAGTTTGTTTAACTGTTCTTCATAGTTAACAAATGTCTTTAAGCGTTTGGGTGCATTCTTCAGGGCTTTTTTTTTTTCTTCATATCTACGCCTAATTTCTGCAGTATATTCAGAAGGAAGGTCATTGTATGCTGTGACCTTTGGAAAGCAACAGTTACCGCAGTGCTGTGATATTCAGGAGGTTATGACAGAATGCTGGGAGAGAAGGTTTGTGAAAAAAAAGCCTTTCAGAATTAAATACCTAAAAGCTATGATGTAATATTGTAGTCGAGTAGCAATTCGACCAAAATGAAAGTTTAAAATAAATAAATAATGTACACTGTTATAAGGTACTGTAGTAAAACTGGTACAGAGTCAAAATAACCGTTAGTTTATCTGGGGAAGGTTCAGAACCAGAAAGACCAAAAAAGAGAAGTTCACACTGTAAGTTTAGAGGACGGTTGCAACAGAAAGCAACGTTGCCTAATACATGCACCAGGAAAAAACAAACAAAAAAAAAAAACACACATTGAGTGAATGATGTACAAACTACATTATGTAGCAGCAAGCAGACAGAATTCTAACAAAAATATTTATTTTCTCAAAACATGCAACTCTTTATACTCCAGATCTCAGTAATCGCAGTTGGACAGTTGAATGTTCAGGGGTTAATCAGCCCTTTTGATTCCGAATTGAACCCGGGACACATGTTGACTGAGCCAGGACCTGCATTCCTTCATTGAGGTCCCTCTCAGCCCCCAGGAAAGCTGCACTCAGAGCTCAAGCTGGCTCTTGGAGCCTTCCTGGGAGCCAGCTGGCTGGAGTCGTGTCCATGGAGAATTCATCAGAGCAGCTGGTCTGCCATTCAGGAGTACTGAGCTGATGTGTACTTGTCTGGATCAGTTCCAGGGGGTCTGATCCCCAGACCTCAAGTACATAGAGTGGAGGCCTACTATAGGGCAATCACTGCGACCATTTGAAATCTCAGACTTTGTTTGGCAGCTAAAGCAAAGTATTTGGGAAGCAATACAGACTGAAACTTCAAACAAAAATGTGAATTTCCTATAACTTGGAGGAACGCTATTCCTTTCCCTTTGCGCCAGTTTTTTTGTATCTACCTTTCTGCGATCTTGCCGGGGGACACAAATAAACGTGTTGGTGAAAACATTTGCCTCTTTAACTTGCTTCTATGTAGATTTTCCCTGGATTTTTAGTGTAGATGAACCCCAGAGTCAAGTTTTAACAGAGAACAACATAATGGCAACTTGAAAGCTTCCTTTTTAACTCCTATAGGGCATGTAAAAATGCTTGTTCCCAGTAAAGTTAATGGTACTCTGCACTTTCAAGCCTTGGTATTTACCCATCCTCTTGTGAAAGGGAAGCAGTGCGTGACTATGGAAAAAGTGTTTGTTAATGTGTTTCATGTTTGTTTGTCTCGTGGAACATGGCAATATACAGTCACTCCATCTAAACATTTACTCCTGTATCCAGAATGACCTAATTTAATATTGATTTTTTTTTTCTTTTTTTTTTTCTGCAGTGCAATTTGCAGAAACGATTGAAACCACATGATGATATTCACATCCAACTTTTTACAGATTTCTGTGCAGAGAACAATGAGTACAGTCAGCCTGGCTTTGAAAAATATTGTTGAGCCATAGGGCTTGAATACGCTGATGCTTGGTTTGATTTTTAGCTCTCAAACAAGATATCCACAGTCTCTCCCAGTGCTGTAACCAAATGCCTGGCATGGAGGTAAATGAGAGAGAGTGGCCCTCACCCGAATGTCCATAATTATTGCTTAGTATTGAAGATTGTAGGTTTTTTTTATTTTTTGGGGGGGGAAGGGGTGTCTATCCCCTGCCTGTTCCTTGCACCATGCTCTTTGTTGCTGGGGAGGTTAGCTATCCTGCAGAGAATGTCTGCCAGTATCACAAGCACTGTGGATATTTAATTGGCACTCCAGGCTACCACTATGGTGAAGGGGCCGCAGTGCAGTTATGATGGATGTCTCTGCCTGACTCCTGTCCCTGCCGATGCGGCTCAGTTGTCAGAGTCCCCTGCTGTACACGTTGACTGATTTTAATTAAGATTACAAGCATGCCTTCCTTTCATTCCTTGCCCCTGAATCGGAGACCACCTTCTCCCGCAACATGCACTTTCTACCCCCAGCTTTCATGTAAACCATGTAACTGATTATCTACTGTAATTCTAGCTGTGCTGCAGGGACTGGGCTGGAGTAATGCAGATTGCTTTTTTTATTATTTCTAGGATTTCTCAAATAGCTGTTGTGTGAGATTTTCTAACACAGTCCCACTCCATTTTAAGACTGACCAAATGGATATATTTATATATTTGTTTTCACGTGAAAGTTCAGCAGATCCCTCTAAGATTGTTGTCTCCTTGAGAATCGTGTTGATCTTGGCTGTGCTTAAACAAAGGAACGGGTCCTCCCTGCAGCAGAGGACTTCAAGCTATTGTAAGAGACAGGAAACTGTAGGCGTGCTTCAAGCTGATAAACCTGAACAAGTAACAATGTGGGCAGCCCTAGGAAGTGAAGGAGGGGGTAGCCTAAATTGAGGTTCAAGGAGAAGCTCTGTCGATATTGCCTGTTTTGTATGTTCAGTCCTCAGCTGTTCCATTTTCACAAGCGTGCACTGAATGCACAATTTTTCATTTATTGTCGTACTATCCCTGGGGTCTGCTTTGTCTAGTCTAGCGCCAATGAAAATGTGATGCTTTTGGGACCTGCTGTACTGATACATTCCCTTTATTCTGATTGAAGTGTTTTCTTTACAGTATCATTTAGCTTGCACTGTTTTGATGTCAGTGTAGTCTGTATATGATTGTTTGTAATTTGAATGCAGATAAGACCCTTATTGGAGATCTAGAACGTCTGTCTTTTGAGTTAAGTGAATGATTTGTCTTCTAGCATGTGTGTTTTTAATTAACTTTAGTGGGTATCACCTGACAGTCTGAATTCATTTTCAGAACGGTTTTGGAAACTGTTTAGTAGTACTGTGGTAAAAAAATTGAAATTCAAATAAAATTGAAAAAAGCTGCATACGATATACAGTATGTAAACTGTTGGGACTAATTGGTGCTTTAGTTTTAATAACTTTATTTCCGTCATTCGATTTTATAACTCACTTTTTTGACAACAACCTTGTCTTGTTGAACAATCTAATTGTAGGTCTTGGCTGTCCTTGGAATAATTTGAAATAAATAAAACAAAATCCCTGAGCTTGCAAAAGTAACTCCCTTCTAAATAAACTGTGCCTTCTGATCAGGTATGTCTAAATTCAGAAAGCCTGTCAACTGAAAGTGCTGAAATGCAATTCCACCCCCCCCCCCCCGCCCCCCTTTGCATTTTAATTTCCTTTTGTTGTTGAAAAATCAAAAGCTATGCTTTCTGATGGAAGATACTGCACTGTGGTAAACCAATCGTGCAATACCTTGACAACGAAAACAATGGATGCGTAGCTTAGTGTTTTGTCAAGGTCCTGAGTTGTCACCCATGATTACAAGAAACTAATCAAGTGGACACATGTTTTGCTACTGCCTTTATCAGTGACACAAAAAAATTAAGGCATTAGCCAAAATGTTTGTCCACAGTACTTGTCATAACTACAGCTGTATAAGTTAGGTCATACAGACAAATGTTTTGGTTAACGCTGTCTTGGAATATGCCATATGGTAGAAGCACAGGTGTGTGAGGGTGTTGCTCCAGACACAGATGTTTAATCCCTGACCTGTGCTTGGCTGGGAATTCAAACCGTTTATGTGAGTGCAAAAGGAGGCCTGACTCATTAAGCTCCTTGTGGGCTGTGCGGCGCCCAGGGCTAATGGAACTGCAGCAGACTGCATCCTCATTCAGAGATTCTCAATAATGCGTAAGGGTCAAGCAGCATGTTGACATTTTCATGTATTTTAATATATTAGTAAAAAACCTGATTTGATATCTTTTTTTAGAAGTGAAAACTCCCACAAACCAAAATAGATTTTTATTTATTGAATTACTCTATGGCTCACTCCCTTATCCTGGAGAATACAAACAGTAGCTGTTCCTCCCTCTCTCTTTCTCTCTCTCTGCTAAAAAATAAGCAGATTATACAAAGAAATAGACAGATAATATAAATGAAAATACAGAAGTTTATAAATACCAGCTGTCAGGACAGGTGGTTCCTGTCTTCCCTGAGTGAGCAGACTGTGAGGCAGACCTGGTCTCAACTACAATTGTGTATAATTTGTAATTACAATGTAATTGTAGTTGAACCTTGGCAAACCTGTGTAATTGTAATTTGTAATACTGTATAGTTGGTCAATTACACACCTTTCCAAGCTTAAGCATTCGCAGTTCCATGTGTGTTGCACAGAGCGAACATTATTGTATTTTCAACCACTTTTAGTGACCCCTTTTGTTTGAAAAATAAGTATAATACAGTAATGTGTGTAGCTATTTGTTACTTTTTGGTGCAATTGTAATTATAATTGCGATTCTACAGCAGCATAATTGTAACTAATTGTAATTGAACAAAATATCTTTGTAATTTTAGCAAACCTTCTACACTTACTATAGTTGAACCCAGTTCTGCTTCAAGGTGGAGGCAGGAAAGGGATTGGGTTTGTCAGAGAAAAGACATCTCTCCGCAAGGCTCCATTTATCTGTTGGTCACAAGGCCCCAGCAGCAAACAACCTTAAATATTGGTATCTCTTAAATGCCAGAATCACGCAAACTTTGAAAAAAATGATATTGGAATTTAAGCTCGTAACGAATAGTTGTACACCAGCTGCTATGGAACTGTGCAGTGCACTAATGTTGAGCAATGCGTATGTAACCAAGCAAACGCTTCAGAATCTTGACAGACGTTGGGGCGGGACATTACTGTGGGCTGTAGGTTCATTTTCCCTGTTCTTATTGCGCAATCTTTTCCAAACAGAAACCACACGTGAATGAAAAGAAAATAATGGAAAACAAAAAAATATGTGACTGTCTCAATACCTAACTGTACATGTTTTTTAAAAAAAAATACAAAATAAAATAAATCCAAGCTCACTGCCACAAAAAATGAAATTTAACAGTGCATGATTACTGGAAATTGCTGCATCATTTTAGTTAACTCACTTTGTTTACTTGTTTTTATTGGAAAGCTTCCTGTGGCCATATCTCAGAATAGGATACTTTTTAAATGTAAACTTTAATTGATTATTGCACTTTGATTCATATTCTATATTCTGTTGTTTTTTTACAAAAAGCAGTGTAGGGTAGTGTAATGTTTGTACCTCCCTTCTTGGTGTAAGTGCTGTGAGATCAATAGTAAATGGTGCCCAGCAGTACAATATGTCCCTGCTGGAGTGTGGGTCGATGGAAACATGTGCAGGGTTTTGCCCTGAGCAAGATTCCATACCCAAGTAAACAAGTGTGCTCCATTATGGAGCCAGCAACTGACAACGATAATTAGTTCTGCGCATTTTAAAGACCATAGACCTCGCATGGATTTAACAAAAAATCCCAACAGCAGATTTGGTTCACTTTCAAATTCAAGACCAAAAGTAAGGAGCTGATCAACATTATGCTTCAGTGCATGAGTCTAATGTCTTTACTGATACCAGGGTAACGTTTAACCTCCCCACGCTGAACCATCTTGATTTCCTGGTCATGTCGGCTGAATAATGCTTAAGGGACGCAGAGTTGCAATTTAATTAAGGAAGTTGCTGGTTTCTCAGTAATTATTGAAGTGAATTACAGACTGATTTCTTGAGTTCATTATTTCATTGCTGCCAGGCTTATAAACAGAAGGTACTGTAGTTGGTATAATAATTTTGTTTTGAGCTATCGGTTCTGTTGATCTCGATGTATTTCCCATCAGCCTCCTCTGCTTGTGTGAATTGTGTGCTGTTACCATGGATTGCAGATCATGTAATATGCCTTGTAGGGAAAGGACTAGATCTGTTTGAACAGTTTGCTGATGGAGTATGATAGAAGAACTCTGCATACTCTTACTGGAACAAACCATCTACAACATGAAACATTTCACAAACTTATTTATTGATCACTGAAACCTACTCCAGTTCCTTCTTTCTCAGTAACACTTGGACTGGTGTAATACATGAATAGATTTGGCGTGACATGTAATAATTTGTTACACTGATGTTATGATAGTTATTAACTAACATCTGTCTTTTAATGTACGTTTTTGTAAATTGTCAGTTCCCTATTTGACAAAACATGTTTTTTGAAAAAGTTCCAGACAAAGTAGCCGTCGAATCTGCACTGTTCCAAAACAATGGGTTGCAATCCCAAAATAATACGCAGTTCGTAAAAATAATACACACAGCAGAACACACACAAAGACACACATGTTCACAAGTCCAGAGTGAGTGCTATAGTGCTTGTGGTGAAATACAATTTATTCATGTACAATGATGCAGTGTTGTCCGGGTTTAGTGCTGGCCTGTAGTGACTGCTCCGGATCGTGCTAGCTGTCTAATAATAACAAACAAGTAGATTTTTAGATACGACAAAACACTCACGGTAATTTCACAGTACTCCTTTCCGGTTTCAGCTTAACCATAACAAAGGAACAGATCACCTCGCTACGTCCCCTTATGTACCGTCAGTCTCACCCCCTTGGTTAGCGAGTGCAACCGTTTCTCCTCCAATCCGCGGTTGCCACATCGCTTCCCTTCCGGGTTGATAACTTGGTGTACAGTAGCTCCACTCCCTTTCTAGATGGCCGACTTCCACCTAACCCTGGGAATTAATTGTCAGGCCATCCAGTCCAGGGTACTCTGTTCCCTTTACACAGCGCTCTCACAGGTCGGGAGGAAGATTTATAACCAAGATTCATTCTTTCTCTGTCACACCCCCATAGTTGCACAGCATTGGAAAATGCTAGACAAATACCCAACAAAATGACTTGCTGCTTCACAGTATTTTGGTAGGTCATTTTTGTGTTGGTCTTCAGTGTTAGTAACCATGTCCAGTTTTACCCAATTACAGTTACTTCAGTTCTCAACTTTGTTTATTTGTACTGTAGTATGAACTTTACATTTTCCATCTTGAAAAAAGGTTGCCTTCTTGCTTTTCTTGGACAATCTAGGTGAACACTCCGTTCCTTGTACCTTGTTATTGGAACTAGTGCTTTGCAGCAATCGACTGGATTGAACTGCTGTTCACTTGATGTGAACTAAACTCAGTATCTCAGATAACACCAGTCTCCTTCAGTTTAAATGGGAATAGCATAAACAGAGCTATAGTTGTGCCTCTGGCTACAACACACACTCAGTATATTGCATTAAATCTTGTTTAGTATCTAATTATCTAATGCGGCTAGATTGGAGACCACCCAAGTTCAAAGGAGGACACAAATATATATTTTAAACGGGTTGGCTACAGAGTTTTTACAGTTGTGAAATGCCAGCTAGGGAAAGAGATTGAAGTTTCCATTTCTCAAAGCCAGAAGGCCTTGGCAAACAAAATTGTAAATCGCAACGCCAACTGGACATAAAGTATGCGGATGATTATATGCTTATAATTAAAGTAGAGCAGCGCTAATCCTGTTGAGCCATGAGGTACTTCCCCAGAAAGTTCCAGTTTTTCTGACTACCACTTTCCACATGACTGATCACCTTCTAATTTTATACCCTGATCCCATGCTGTGGGAGAATGCCCAGGCTGTATGTGGACCACTAGAAAACTGAATCTTCCTGGCATTGCAGGAAGTGATCTCTGTTTTAATATTCACAGATGCAGCCTGGTTTTATTGGGGTTGGTGGCTTATTTTTTCTTTTACTTCTTTTTGAGGGGGTAGTAGCCAAACTGTAGTTTTAAACTGTGTAGTACAAGTCTTCTCTGTGCCTTATCAAAGCTAGCCACACTTGTAACTGCAGGAATGTGTTCTATCCGATTTCCTCCTCCAAAAAATGTTTTTCAACTTCAACACGCTGCAGGTGTGGGAAAAATCACCGCAGATCAAACGCAGTAGACATAGGCGCCATCAGGTGAGCAACAGTCACTTAAATCACCAGGCGATTGTAATCTGGGTATGGCATCAGAAACTAAAAGTAAAGACGATTTCAGCTCAAATTAACTCTGTTATTAAACACTGATGCAATCAAGAAAAAGGGACCGTGTGACTGAAACAGTAAGTGACGTCTTGAAAACCATTTGGTTGTCCATTCAGCACATGATCAGTTTGGTATGATTTTGTGCAGTTTAGTGTTTCTATGTACTTGTCACAATGTACCCAGTACAAAATGTCAAATTATGATATCATCATTTTATTTAGACCAGACGCATTATATTCTTTATCACTTTTTTTTGGATTCTTTTTAAGCAACTTTAAGCTTTTTTTTTTGTTTGTTTGTTTGTTTCTCTTAAGCGGGATGCTAAAGACCAGCATCTCAGTTCCTGTTCAAACCACTGTTTTGTAACCAGTGACTCAGACTCGCTTCATAGATATATTCTGGTGCAGAGGGAAATTGCAGTTACTGAACACCATTCTCTGCCTGCCAATTAAGACAAGCAGTTGGTACAGAAGATTCTTGCTTCACCAAGGCCTGCTGCTGTTGTAACTGTAGCTGTTTTGCCATCTGTATTTGCATAAACGGTAAGCACATTTGTGGCATTTCATCACCCTAATTGGCATTAAAAAACTTCTTGGATTCATTCTAACTGCCATACTTATTTTTATATTTTCTGCTGGGAGAGGTATCTGTTCAAATGTATACGTGTAGGTATTTTTATACAAAAACGATTATTACTATGTGATGAAACTGTGTACTTACTATTACTTGTGTGCTTTGGTTGGGCCGATGAAGGTTATATGTTAGGACCCTGTTTTTCATGCTCTGAGTGCAGGTCAAGGTACATGTTATATGTAAATTGTATGTTAAATGCCTTTCCATGCTATATAATGACAATTCTATTAGGTTACTGAAAACAATATTGATGTATATTTTTATAATTTCTTATCCGTTGGCAATTTTATGTATGCTTGCAGTTTTTTAAATTTCTGGTTTTATTTAGTAGTACAGTTGAAGCAGCGTTTTTTTTTTTTTTTTTTTTTTGCAGTGTGACATTTTTATATACTGCCTTTATACATGCTTCCCGGACCAGTTATACTGTAACTAGCAATAACTTACACGCCCTTGAGGCTGAGGGACAGTGGAATGTTTGGGGAGCCATGCTGCAGATTGCAGTACCTGTAGGAGTTTACAAGTTAATTACCTGGTGTTCACTGGTAGTTTATCAATTTGGGAAGGCTCTTTGGTTTATTGCTTGCAATATCTTGTCTGTTGCTGTAGCTACCAACTATGCGTCTTTCTATACCATTTAACAATCTCTGTCTCGCGCTCTCTTGCTCTCTCTCGCTCTCTTGCTCTCTGTCATCCCAAATATATTGCTGCAAAGTCTGAAAGTCATTTTCTGAAAGTAATTTGGTTCATGGCACAGACAGCTCGCTTCTTTGTTTCAGCTTTCTTTCTGAACGCTTTAGAGTAGGCTGCATCAAAGACAGGTTTCACCTTTTGAAGTCGCAGCTGTTGGAGTTGGATTCAATAAGGGTGTGGAAGATTATAGCTGTCAGTTTTGTATTTATAGAATTCATTCTGAAAGTTGACATTAAAGGTAGCTGCCTTGCAGTGTTCAGGGGAAGCATTTTCTTGGGCTGCTTATAAACAGAGGAAATGACACCCAAATAACACGTTCTGCAGTTCGAAATAACAGAACTGTCACACTAATTTGTATCTTTTAAATCAAGACAACCTTGTGAATTGGAGCTTGGTGAGCAGGTACAGTAAATATAATGTAAAAGTATTCCTGCTTAATCCGTAGATCTTTGTTTTAATAAACTGCATAGCAGGTTCAAGTGATCTGAGCTGGTGTGTACAATGCATGCAGTCAGTGCAGCTAAATGCCCAAGCTGCCAGGATTGATGGACAGAATGGGTTCTTTTGGCAGCCGATTTAGCTAGAGCTAATTGGTTCATTTCCTCCAGGTAATTGTTCGGCAGGGCAGAGGCGGAGTTGGAACATCACGCTGGGGCTTTCTGCAGTTCATCTTCATACAACGTTTACACATTCCTATTAGCGTTGTACTTGGTGTGTGGTATATATGGATGTAGTCATTAGTTCCTAAATTTGATTGCCTGGGTTACTTGATGATCCATTACTTTATCTTAAAACGCAGATGCTGTATTCCTTTAGATTTTGTTGATTTTTGAAATGCTTACACGTAATGCACCGTAGAGATAGTCAAACCATCTCCTGTAGTAAAACCTATTTCAACTTGGATATAGATCCCCCAAAGCTTGTCAGAGATAAGCTTTCTTTCTCATCTTGCATTATAAGAATAGAAGTCATCCCCTGTATTTAAACCATGCAGCTGTGACTGAATCCCTTATTGTCGGGATGGCAGGATGCTTCATGTTTGTGTGGCAGCGGTGCTCCCAGCCTTCAATTCAATTCTGGATCCTGCAGTGAACATGTAGGAGGATGGCGCACAGCTGTGGCTTTCTTCTCTGTCTGCGAGTGATTCATCTTGGTTCCTGTTTTTTCACGTGAAAGCATTGTAAAAGTTGTGAATGTATTGCATTTTTCTATAAAAGTTGTTGCCCAGTGGTTTTGGAGGTAGCAAAAGGGCACTGTTTTTAGAGAATTTCAATTTTAGGATACAGCCTGTGAGATTTAAATGTATTGTACATGTTTTGCATGTTACATGAACACTGTGGATTGTGAAATAGAATAAGCAGACTGTTAGCTAGACTTTCATTGCATGTAGAACACTGCGGAATTAGATCTATTTTTGTCAAAGGAGTTACAGTACACAGTGACTACAGTAGCTGCCCTTTTAAAGAATTATTTAATGCTAGTCTACCCTTCATCTCCAGGATAAAACTGCATATATTCCACCAAAAATGTGATGAATACTACACAGTGCAGAACTAGAATAATCTGGTTGTACTGTATGTACCCTTCCTCTTCTATATGCATTTGGTAACGGCTGTTCTGCACCATTTGAAAACATGATTTAAAACCAGATTTAGAACTTTGTAGCATTGACAAAGCGTTTTCCCATGAATTTGAAAATAAGGTACTTCTAGAACTGGTCCTGGGTTTTTAAACCACACAGTCAGACTTGACGGGTCTGTTTTTCTTTTCCCAGGTTTTTAGCAGACAATGGCAGAGCAAGATCCCACCCCCGAGCAGCTGGCAGCGATCGCGGCAGAGAACCAGGAAGGAGAGACCTCGGTGAACTACAAGCCACCAGCACAGAAAACCCTGCAAGAGATCCAGCAGCTGGACCAGGATGACGAGAGCCTGCGCAAGTACAAGGAGGCATTGCTGGGAAACGTCAACCCCACAGTGGGTGAGTGAGTCCCGTATCTACTGTGGCATGGAGTCTCCGCTACACACAGCCTGTTCTGGAAACCATGCTCGATCAATTCTGTCCAGTCCCAGTGATCTGCGTTCTATTGCAAAAGGATCAGGGGTATGGGATCCCGTTTTAATCTTACTGCTGAAACATGTAAGAAATTAAGCATGGTTGAATTATTAACAACATATTTGTAACCATTAAAAAAAAAAAAATTATAATATATGTATTTTTTCAGCATTCCTGTTTTAACCTGACCCTGTTGGCTGTATTTCACACATTAGCTGCAGTTTTAATATCAATTACTGAGCATCCCGATGCTGCTGACAGATTCTACACATGGGTGCAAGGAACTAAAAATCAATTTGCTGCCTCCAACAGTGTGCAATTAAAGAGACCAGACAAGCTGATTAGTCTCCACACTCGTGCATTCTCTCAGCCACAGGGATGTATCTACCTTCATTGCATCTGAGGTATTCATATGATAATCAATATAATGCAAGGCGCTTCTATCCTGCGTGTCCACAGAATACCTTCTTTATGCCGGGATTATTGACTTACCTGGAGGACAGGCTGGAAATATTACAGTGAAGCTATAAATAAGCCTGGGAAACAGGATACAGTAGATAATGGGCCGTTCATTAAGGTTTTCACTCTCCTAGATGCCTTGGTTTTTTCTGCATCTGTTTTGCTTTACAAGGAAGAGGTAACGTGCTGCTGTTCAGCCTGTGGTCTGTTATAATGTCTAATTAAAATTGCAATCACAGCAGCATTGTTTGCTGACATTCCTATGCTATTTTGTTCAATTACTATTAGTTAGAATTATACTTACAATTGCACTAAAAAGATACATAAACCACCACACACATGAACATGTTTACTCTACAGTGCAACTACAGAAGTATACTATACACTTTTTTTTTTTTTTTTCAAACAAATGGGGTCACCAAAAGTGGATGAATACAAGAATGATTGAATGACAAATAAATGCGTAATTGATTAATTATTAGGGATGTGCTTTTGGTACATTTTTATGAACGTTTTAAGTGCTATGCAGGTGTCAGCGTTCATCACACACACACACACACACACACACACTTTCTATTACATTCTGATGTATACTGACAGCCCTGGTTAGTATTTCCCAAGCAAATAACCCCTAAATAAGCAAATAATGTTTTAACATCACAAAGACTTAACTGCAAAGTTTAACCAAAAAAAAAACAAAACACGCACACACCCAAGTTTACATTGAAATAATCACTCAATTCAATTTTTTGATCAGTTAATTTATGGGCATTAGTTGATTTAACCGGTAGATTCATCTTTTTAAGCGTTTGTATTTGTACTGCACTATTAAGATGTACCTGTGCTGGGACAAAACCAATAATTGATAACAAAACACAGCTTACATGTGTTACAGAGTCTATCAAATGCAGATATTCCAGTACATTGTTATATTAACTCTACCGTTCAGGGATCGGTGCCACAAACAGGAAATCCTTTTTTTTTTTTAAATTTCAAATGATTTGCGTAAGTGTGTACTGGTAAATTAAAGCCTATACATCATTTATTTACACTTATGCATTCTGTGAATTAATATTGAAAAAAAAAACTTCCTTTTAAAATCGTGTTATTCATATTCACAGTTGCCATCTAGAGTGTTCTGTTTATTATGGATGTTTGTTTTTTTACTGCATTCAGTAACTCCATCCACAGTAATTCTGAATGTTTTCATTTCAAATGATGAAGCATTGAACTTGTGTTTTTGTGGTACGGCAATTTTGTTTGGCATAATTTACATACCACGGTTTTCTTGTCCGGTTCCTCAAAATAATTCCAAACGTGGCTTTGCCTCGTTCCTTTGTTTAGAGATGCGATTTTATTCAAATATATAACAAACGTCAATCGCTTTTCTTGCCCCTTGTGGACTGAACCATACAACGCCCACTACCGCATGAGCACAGAGCGCACCAGTGAAACGCCAGATCGACTGAAATTTACCCAGTGTCGATCTTTCTGTTGCACCAGATAGGCAATTGCCAAACCCCTTCCTTTTTATAATATCCTCCCTTGCTGTGGCACCACAGCTGTCAGATAAGTAACAGACTGCTGTATATGATGATAAATTATTTGAATACATTAAGAAAAAGGTGAAATTTGTCACGTGACCAGTTATACATCTAGCATATTATTCAACGTTTAACCACTTCTTTAGAGTTTATACATTTACTGCTGCCTCCCAAAGTGACGTGGACAGTCAACCAATAGATCAGAAAGGTCAGCAGTTGGAAATCGATAGCCATAAGAAGACATTTTCACTTCCAATTGATTTTTTCTTGTGAAGGCATTAAAAGCTTTTTTTCTGGAGCAATAGACCTGTTTTTATTTATCGGTACTTCATCCGTGGTCCCAGATATGTAACTGTTGAACAGCTTTCACAAGTGTGCCATAGTTGCTGCAGATTTAATACAGGAGCCACAGGTGTGAATGATCCCTCAAGTAACCTTTATGGTTAACAATAGCATTATAGCAATTATCTGAAATAATCTTCATCACACATATTGCAGTCATCAAGTCATATTTTTATCATGCATTTAATAGATCTCCCTCTTTACAAAAAATAAATCACCAGTAGTCTTGTCATTTCACTGGGAGTGAAGTTTGTAAAATACATTTTGTACTGCTTCCCCACCCCCAAATTAGAATTATTATTTTTGGCTTGGCAAGGATTCTAAGGATTTTTAGTACTTAATGAGCCTGATTTTCCACTCTGGGAAAATTGCCTGTGGTTTGCCCAAAGGGGATACAATAGGCCATTATATCCTTGTATTTTTTTTGTTGTTGTGCTGAAATTGTATCGGGTTCACACAACCAGATTATGTATTGGTTAAAATAAAATATGCAAACTTGCCATTGAGTTTTATTTAGTTAATTCTACAAAAAAAAAGAATAAATAGGTAGATTAATCAACAAGATTAGTAATTGTTTCAAGCTTCACTATTCACTACGCATACTGACCCTAAATTAAGTTATGGTGCCTATGTGGGTAATGAACACACTGACACCATGTTATTTAACGGTGAGCTGCTCTAGAATGGAGAGTTCTCAGAAACTTGATTTCAAACATCCCTGTCGGTTTCTAACTTCGCAGTAGACAGGAAGTGATGTGTGAGTGGCTGAATGTGTTTTCCTTATTAGGTTATGATCGGTTCATACTGTCACAGATTGCCTGTCCTGAGCACCTCCTCAATGTGCTTGTGGGTTTGAGCAGGTGGGAAACTATTTTTTGTGCTGCCAGTTTCTCTTCTAGCAGGATGTTTTGTTTTTTGGCTGTTTCATTCGCTAGCTGCTCTGTGGACGATTTTTGAAAAAGCACAACTGAGCTCGACCACTAGCATTTGTCTCTTGCAGCACTAGAGACATCAGAGTGCACCAGGCAGGTTGTGAAACCCTGGATACGGCATTCTAATATCATTTGACTCGAATGGAATAACAGCGATGGCTGTTCTTAGGGAGACAACCTGTGAGCAAGTTTCCTTAAGGGCACTACATCCAGATGTCAAATATAATCAGCGTGAATCTGAATAAGAATTGCTTGAGGGATAAGTAACGCGTTTTATATGTGACATTTCCTTCAACAGCATCACAGATTCTTCTCTCCTGGAAACATTTGCTTATAATTAAAGACTATTTAAATATTTTGCTAGGAATTGAGATGCTTAACCAAAATAAACAGAAAAAAATATATATTGTGGGATTTAGCATATAATATGAGTTGACCACAGTAATAATGATGGTACATTATTAAAATGTTGATCCATTGAAGTTGAATGCATTCTGCGTGTGATCATCTATGTTCACAGTGCACAAATAGCTGACCGTCCATGAGAGTATTTTTCCAACGTCATATTTTTTAATAGAAAAATGCATTTTTGGGAAAACGAAAGAAAATGGAAAGAAAAAACAAATTCTGCCTGGTGTTACAAGAAAAGTTAAAATAATAAACCTGTGCTAAACCAATAAAGTGTGTTGGATTTGAGACAACTGAACAGGTTATACAAACTGGTCTTGTGTTTTTCAACATTTTGTCTTAAGTTTTACCATAAATATACAGTATTACCGAAAGAACGCAAATGTATACGACTGTTGCTGCAAATGCTGCCTGTAATATATTTACCTTGCGGTACCTTCACTTGGAGGCAGTGGATATTCACTATTTTCAGCTGGTATCAATATCCACAGCTGGCTCTTTCCTAACTCCTTCAATACCATTTTCCTGAAATTGAGTAAATCGACAGCAGAATCTCATCTAATCAGATTTAGATTGGCTTGTAGAATTCACAAGTACAGTATTTATCACTCACATTAATGGGCAGAAAAGGCATTTCACCTGGAGAGTGAAATTGTCCCCCACCGTTTTCACTGGCTTCTTTCAAGTCAATAACCAATCAGCTGCTTCCCCGTTGACTGACATGCTTTCAGCCAGTAACATGCTTTGACCCAGAAGACACTGCTGAGGTGAAATGACCCGGGGAGTACAAGTGGAAACGGATAACCTGAGAATACGCCATAGAAAGAGTGTTTCTGAAGTATTACCAGATCATGATTTCAAATTCAAATACATGTGTGCCAGAACATGCTTCTTTTAAAGAAATAGGAGGCAGGTGTGGAGTGGAAATATATACTTTTAGATTTATGTATTTTCAATATTTAAGAATGTATTGCCAGTAACC
This sequence comes from Acipenser oxyrinchus oxyrinchus, assembly GCA_030684275.1. Taxonomy (NCBI): domain Eukaryota; kingdom Metazoa; phylum Chordata; class Actinopteri; order Acipenseriformes; family Acipenseridae; genus Acipenser; species Acipenser oxyrinchus. Next base: position 6,179,875 of record CM060260.1, read on the forward strand.
ATTTCTCTGTGGTTCTCTACCATGGATACTAAATAAACTGATACTAAAACACAAATATATTGGTTAAAAATCTTACAATTAGCTTAATTCAGTTCAAGTGCATCTACTAAATTGTTACTGTAACGGGAACAGGAACCTGAATCCTAGATTTCGCCACCATCTCTTTTAATTGAATTCATTATGCTTTTGATAATGTGTCAGTCTCCGCATTGAAACCTTGAGAGAGAGCAAACCCAGTGTGAGGCACAGCTAAAGATCACAAAAAGAAAACGAGTGCGGGTGACTAATCCTAAATACCTGACTGGGATAGCAAATAGTCCTTTTATAAATCCAACCGAGAGATTGTGTGCTCCTCTCAGAAGAGAGTGAATATTGATAGCAGGACTAAAGTGTTGTGTGTGTGTGTTTTTTTTTAAAATTTTTATTATATATAAAAGTAGTGATTGGGCAAAAATGACTCGTAGTATGTAACTTGTAGATATTTTATTATATGAAATATGTTGTTTTGTAAATTTCATAATAAAATCTCTTGGTCACCCAGCACAATAAATGCATTAAAAAAAAAAAAGCAAGGCTTGGGATTCATCAGAATCCTGTTTTTATTTAGATATAGGAGAAATATGATCCTTTCGTTTTCCCTTCTCTGCCTTGAAGGCAGCTTCCTCTTGCTGGAATCAGGATATCTCTGTGAGCCTGATCATCAGTGGGCTTGCAGCCAAACCCCTTGGCCTGGTTTTGAAGCCAGCTCTCATGTTACGCTGTAGGAATCCGTCTGACCAGTGCTCTTTGGGAACTGTGCATCATCATCAGATGGGGCGAGCACAGTTCAAACGCACTCTTTAACATTGAGGCTTCCAAATCAAATTCATAGACCATGAGGTCACTGGGTGACAAAGCATCACGTGAGCGCTTGCATTTTTGCAGAAGGCCTGGTTTTTAATAGTGCTTTTTAAATCACTGACTGTGCAGACAGGCTTACTTGTGTAAACAGCAAATGAAATTGTCCTGCAAATTATGTTTGCTTGTATTTTATCTCATTGAATCTTTTGCCCATAAACCCTCCCCCCTCCCCCCAATAATATCTGAGACTAGAGGTGGCAGGTTTGTTCACACTGGGTCGCACGTTTAGTGCTTGTCATATGGACTTTAATTGCAAGGTCAGTTCCACTCCTGCCTTAGCTCAGCCTTTGATGTCAAGAGTTGTCAGCAATCAACTAATGTGCCATTTAAACAAATGTAGCCTATGTGCCAGTTAAAAAAAAAAAAAAAAAAAAAAAATGCAACCAAAGAATTTGATGATCATTGCTGGCGCAAACCTGCACTTTGCTAGCACATGCATGAGCAGGCTGAACTACTCTGAAGAATAACAAAGGGCTTGTCAACAACCTACCTGGTGTTGGATTGCAAGACTCGCTTTAGTTTACTGTACTTTTTATAGTCATCTGCTTTTGAATTGAATAGTAATAGAAAATAAATACAATTATTTATTTTTTTAAACAAAGCAGATACTCGTGTAAATGTAATCATGATCTAAAGCTAAATATTTGTTATGTTTTGGGGGTATTCTGAACTATAGGTTGAGAACGTCTGGTCTAACACGCAGTAGTAATTGGCTGAAGAAACTAACAATTCATAAGAAGTACAGTACTAATGGTTTAGTCTTGCTGTCAGTTTGAAAGAAACCATTCTACTTGTTTGTGTACTGTAACTATGGTACACTGCTTCGATTTCAAAGCTATAAAGTGTGTGTGGAGTGGGGAAGAGGGAGTTGGACTCATTAGGTCGCCGCATGTGTACAGTAGGTGTTGTTAAGATCGGATTACACAAATGCTCTTGTGAAATAGGCCTTAAAAGGCAGCAGTTGGCACTATCTAAACAATCTTGTTTTTGATAACAAAATCAGATCAAAAGCGACTGCACTGAAATAGCATGTGCCCGTGTGTGCCAGCAAGCCTTCATCTGAGCACAGTTAATGTGATTTGCACAAGCTGAGATACTGATGAGAACCAGGAACGCACTGTATTCCATACCGTTACATCCTTGTCTTGCTGTAGTTTACTTTGAAAAGCTTCAATTCTGTAGTCAATGTCATGAGAACGTCAATTGGAAACTCTTCAAGCTGATCTGAGGCATTGATCGGTAACATTTTAACTGGACTGCTATACAACTCTTGTAATTCAATGGTCTTGTCATTCTGTAACAACCCCAGCCTCAACAGGACCCTGCACACACACACACATAGGAAAACTGGTAATTTTTTATATGGTGCTCCAGTTATTAGAAGTAGTTTAGGTTTTGCAAGATGCCGTCTACTTGGGCGATGAGAGTACATTCCTATTTGAAGCTCAAATTAAGTGAGCAAAATTGTCTTGTTGCGAGAACAGCATCTAGCCAGTGCAAGCTGAGGTCAGGAGGATAGCTCTGCAGAGAAATCACAATAGGGGTGTGAGTGAGTGCAGCTGACGTTTGCAATCCGTCATGCACAGTGGCATGGTTCTCTGTCTTCTGTTACTCACAGCAGATAGTGGATGCCTAACTTGAAAGGTTTAGCAACGTTTGTGCTATCTTTTGTTTCACTTTAGCACCCAGTAGTTGAGGAGCCGCTTATCCAAGTGATATGAAACATTCTTTTTTTTAATTATTTTTTCTTAATTTGGAATCGCCGATTTATTTTTTTTCTCTCCCCAATTTGGAAAGCCCAATTCTTTTATTTTAACCCGGCTCACTATTGCTACCCCTGCGCTGACTTGGGAGAGACGAAGACGGACACACGCGTTCTCCGAACCGTGTGCCGGCAGCCGTCTGCTTCTTTTCGCTCTGCAGGCCAGCCACCTCAGAGCTACAGCGTTGGAGGACCATGCAGGCGCCTGGCCAGTCTACAGGGGTCGCTGGTGTGTGGTGGGCCGTCGTGCACCGTCCCCTGGGAACTCCCGTCCACGATCAGCAGTGGAATAGACCTCCAGGCTACAGGGTGTATCCTGCACTCCCCGCAGAGTGCGTTTACCAGATGTGCCACTCGGGAACATTCTTTTAAGCATAAGTTATTGGGCATGTCAAACCCTGGGGCTATAAGGAGGTGTCTTTTTATGTACATGTACGTATATTACATGTACATCTTTTCTTGTATCCAGAGAACCACTTGTATTAGAAATTCTTTATAATGAGTGTTTCTGCATGTTCTTGTTGTTTTTCCAGCTGACCCCAATGCCCCAAATGTACAGGTGACAAAGCTGACGTTGGTGTGTGAAACTGCTCCTCTGCCTCTCACCCTGGACCTGACAGGTGAGCAAATACACATTTACAGTTGAGATCTGAACAGGTATGTTTGTGTTCGAAGAACATATCTTGGATCTGACACTTGAATACAAATAAGTGTAATTTAACGTAAAAAGGCTGCTTTGATTACAATGACCGGACACACATAGATCATCTATTGGTTATAAAGAGATTTTTTTATTTCTATGACAGACACTGATCACAGACTATTTGATGTTTTGTATGATAAAGACCGAACACTCTGAGATACAGGCTTTGTATACAACTGTGCTCGATGATTCTGTTAAATGTGACAGAAATTAACCTTTTTGGCAGTATTTATTTATTTATTTTTTAAACAAGGGGGGAGTGTGCTTGATTCTGCTTGTATTTAAGAGAATAAGAACCAAGCCTTTTAACTTCAGCCCCCATTAGTAGCCTACATTGTGACTTAAACCAGTCAAAGAGAACCGCAGCACCTCCCCCCTGTGGCAGAATGAAGTAATGGCCTAGTGAAACAGTGTGGAAACAATAAAGGCCAGTCATTGCTTTGCAATACAAAGTTTGCTACTGCCTCTTTCAGGGAATTCTTTATATGTAGATTCTTAAAAAAAAAAAAAAAAATCCTTTCAATAAAACAAATCTGCATTAGATACTATAAATTAAAGAAACACCAGACGTGTTGTCTATTGTGTAATTGCCAGAGCATATGCTTAATTTGCTGAGGATTTCTTCATCCTGCTGGGAGTCTGCCCAGAGCACACAGAGCTTGCATTAGCACCTGCCCGTCCACTGTTTAATCCTACAACCACCAGATGTCGGCTGAAAGATTTCATCCATTAAATTAAACTGATAATTAAGTCTTAATCGGCGTAATGGATAAGTCTACCAGTGCATTGCATGTATCATCTTCATTAGCCAAACCTGAGCTGTAGTTCGTCGTTTCAGGCTGTACTGTTCATTAACTCCACATGGCACACTTGCTAAATGGTGCATGATCAACACATGTTGAAACCATGTGATTTCACTTGTGTCACTTATGTTTTCAAAACGTGATGATTGCGCATTAAAGTGTGAATTATATATTGGTCTTTGGGCTTGTGAATAAGTCTAAATAAGCTCAGGTGTGACTAGTTTAGATCATACATTAGCTGCAATGCAATGGTATCCGTTAACCTGATTTTTAAGCTATAACTTTGTTATGCCTGCACAATGTCAAACATGACATTTGATAGCTGTAGACTAAATGGTAGATTGGCATGTCATTGTATTGAGCCCTGGCACCCCATTTAAATGTTTGAACATTCATGGCAGTGTGCTGCCTTAGAAAAGTCAACATGCTGACATCCAGGTGTGCTCTAGCTTCGCAACAGTCTGAAGACATTTTCAGAAAGTGCAGCATTTGCCCTGATAATTGGTGTATATATATTAATTATTCTAAAAGATGGATCAAGGAAATAACACACAAATTGTAATTATAATAAACACTTTTGAGGTTTGGTTAACATGGTGTAAACTTGGGAATTGGAATTAGATTATTAAAACTCCTAGTCAAAGAGCATTTTTATGTAATTGATTTGTTGAGGATTTTGTCTCATTTCTCAACAACATGCAGTGCAACACAAACAAGCTGCTCCTAGATCCTGTTCATTGTACTCGCTCTGATTTATGTATTGTGGGAGGCAGCTGCTAATTTATTTTTTTCTCTACCTTACTTTATAATATCCTGGCCAACTCTTCATTACATAAACACCCAGTAAAAGAATGCTGGTCAAACTGCCCTAGGTCCAAAAATCTGCACAATGATTTTAACTTGCAACAGGGACAATTTAAGACTAAACTTCTGTTAGTTTATTTAGTTGTTTTAAGCTATTAATGCAAGCTTCGCCCAATGTAAAACTGCCTAGTAAGCTGGCTCCAATGTCAATTTATCACCTAAAAAAAAAATGAACTCTTTGGAAGAACTGCAAACATAGAAATGGATTTCCCTAAAGTGTGACTTCATGCAGCCTTGTTTTAAAGCAAGCGCAAAAAGGAATGGAATAATGGATCGTTTAAACTAACAAGGCGCTACAATAATTGAACTGCTCCTTTTCTCAAATTAGATTTTGCACTTCAATATATTGACTCCTTGTAGGTCATAATGGAGTGCAAGTGCTGTACTCCTGGGAGGTAAAAGATAAAGCTGAGTTCTTGGAGCTTCTCAATGAGGTGTCTGTGTTTGCAGGTGATCTGGAAGGCTTTAAGAAGCAGTCATTTGTCCTGAAGGAAGGCGTGGAGTACAAGATTAAAATCAGTTTTAAGGTAAGGAAGTGGACAGTGCCGTTCCATTGTAATCTTAGCACCCAGTACAGTTCGGAATGCATCATTAATTATCCACAATTCAGTCCTCCGTCACTAATTTCTACTTTCTAGTTCACAAGCTCAATGGTTGGGGATAATTAGAAGTGATGTCCCCTGCCATATTTGTAAATTCCAAATTTGGACTACCTTATACAGTATGTGCAAGTAAAAAAATATGTCCTGTATCTTCATATTCTGTTCCACACAATAACTTTCAAGTTTCATTAAATATATGTACAAATGTAAGTGTGACATGCATACAGATGGGCAAATCCACAGAACCCTAGATCGTACAGTGAACTTGAGCTAAAGAGTATACAATATCACAGTAACATAAGCAGTTCTCAAGATTGTGTATTGTGACCCAATATATGTTTCTTTACAGGTTAACAGAGATATTGTCTCAGGCTTGAAGTACGTCCAACAGACCTACAGGAAAGGAGTTAAGAGTGAGTGCCCTGTTACATTGCCTCTGTCACGCCCTATCCACAAAGCTTTGACTAATGAGTTGCTTAAGTGTTTTTTAATTTATTTTGTAAGAAACTTGAATTTGATTAATAGGTTGTAGGTTTTTAACAATCTAGAAAAGCTGCAATCAAAAACTTAAATCCATCAAAAGTGCAGTTATGTTTTATATTAATTTGCTTTTTTTATTTTTTTATTTTAAACTTAGTCCTCCAGGATCTAACCATTGAGACCTTTTGGGGATAGCAGGCACACAATTTCTTAATTATACCATTTACATTCAGCTAAAAACCTAAAACTACCAACATGCACATTTTCATTGAAAGGATCCTGTCATCCATATGTACACAGCCTCAACCCAGTAGAGTTTGGCTTCTTGCTCACCAGAATCTACCCTGCACTTATAACTTTCTCATCCATTTGTGTGTTTTGGCAACACAAAGAAAAATACTCAGTCTCTCAGTCCATTCTCACTCAGCAGTCTGTCCCAGTTCTGTGTTTGGTTTTTTGGGTTTTTTTTTAAGTAAGCAAACAAGACTTTCCAACAGTAGCACATTTCTGAAAGATAAATAAATATTGATACTTTAGTGCTTCAAGCCCATTTTCCTTTGCTTGGATTTTAGTATGCAAGTGTAGATTTTCTAAGATTTAATCTTGTACGTGTTTTAGTTGCGAGTGGTTGTATCTGAACTTGTTCCCAGAATCCTCTGGGAAGAAAGTTACTCCTAATATAAGGATTTCAGTTTGTACCACATTGTAATTTGAAGGAATCGTAGCGCTCTGTTAACTACCAGCTGCTGTTTCCTGTCCGTCTCCTTTCTTTCCCTTTTTGAGTTCCAAATACTTTACATGAGGCCAAGCAAGTTTGTGTTGCTTTAGAAATTCAGATGGAGCGTTGTTTCTTTTGAATTAGTTGGTGTAATACGTAGCACGCAATTCCAGCTGAGAAATGTCTCCGCAATAAAACTCCTCACAAAGTTACTGAAAAGCAGGAGAGGCCCCTGTTCTGTGTCTACATTATAATATGTGAAATTTGTTTGTCCTAACTGTAATGTATTGCTACATCATTTTGTATTTCGCTTTGATGCAGTTGACAAGACGGACTACATGGTGGGCAGCTACGGGCCGCGCCCCGAAGAGTACGAGTTTCTGACGCCGCTGGAGGAAGCGCCCAAGGGCATGCTGGCCAGGGGCACCTACAACATCAAATCGAAATTCACAGACGACGACAAACACGACCATCTGTCCTGGGAGTGGAACCTCAACATCAAGAAGGAGTGGAAGGATTAATCCGGCCAGCAGCATCACCCTCACATTAGGAGAGGCCGAATCAGCAGCTATACAGTACACCACCTACGACTACTACGCCCCCTACTGTACCAAAGTGATACCACAACTTTTCCTTTTTTTTACGAAAGAACAGCATCACCATCCAAAATAATGAATTTGTACTGCAGAGTAAGAACATCATGGCTGGCTAGAGAAACAGAAGTGGTAAAATCCAATGTTTGTTTAAAAAGAAAATGATGGCATGGCTATTTGTGTTTGGCTCCCTTCATTGTTATCATCCACCCCGTTTTTTGTTTTGTTTAGGGTCTGTTTTACCGAGAGCTGCCTTCTGAAGTTATCAGTTAAAGAACCATGAGAGAAGTATTAGATGTATATTTTTTTCCCCCCACAGAGAGAAGGAAAAGGCTTTTCCATACTGCTAGGCAAACTCTATCAAAGCAAACCGTATCAAATTGAAAGACATAGTAGTTTCATACGCATGTATATTGAGCATTTGAGACTGCATTTTTGTGTCTACTGCTGTTTTTTTCCCTTACCTGCTGTTCCAGTGAGATTGGGACCCAGTCATATATTTTCTGTAGCTGGTAAGCTGCTGTAAATACAGTGTTCTACTTGCAGTTTGCCTTGCAGTTTTGGAGGATTTTTTTCTGTCTCTTTTTAAAATACTGTCCCAGTCTGATATCAACAAGTATATATATAGAGGCAGTTTTCTTAAAATAATCCAATTAAACCAATTACATTTTTTAACCATGTTGCCTTAATGTTAATGATGATTACTGTTATGAAAAAACAAGAAAAACAAATGCAAAAATAATAATAATAATAATAATAATAATCATGTAGACTACTTGCCTATATTGAGTTTCCTGTTGATCTGACTGCAAATGAAGTTTGTTTTTCCAGTGGAGCAAAGGGACTGTGTCCTTACTCGGAACAGTGCCAGCCCAAATTAAGTAACTAATGCAGTACCTATTATAGTCCATTTAGTCTGTTAGAGTTTAAAGATTATATAATAATTGTGATAAGAAAGAGATTAATGGGAGAGACTTTCTTCCCTGCTTTTGAGAGCTGATAATTCTACAAAAAATCAACCATGTCACCTGAATGTATTTTATTCTTTTATTAGCTGCTTAATGTGGGCTGACACCTGCTAACGTGTTAATTAAAGAGGGTGGAAGAGGAGATCACTACTGGTGGATGCCACATTCCTGAGTCGGCATTTGACCTGTTGATTAAAGTCACGCTGCTGAGCTGGAGTAAAACGCCTATGGTCTTTTTTGGGGGAGGGTGTTTTCTTAAAGGAACTGTATACAGAATAACATCTCGAAGCTGAAGCTTATTAAGAAGGGGGAAATTAAGACGTGCAAGTCATTGCACTGTTACCTATAATAAAAAAAGCAAGGATGCAAAGTAGGGTGTTTGGACTGAAAACTTCAGTTTGGAAGATGTTATAAATACTGCATGCAGGGCCTTTTGAAGATGCTCTTTTTTGTGGACCAGAAAAAATATATAGTATGTCGTAACATTTGTGTAAATGAATGTGCCTGCTTCATTTTATTTGTCTCTCTTTTTTTCTCATCAAATAAGCAGTATCCCCTTTTTATTTTCAAACTCCTCTGCGCCTTGAAAGGCCATGCCTTCAGATTTCTGAAATGAGAACTGGATTAGTTCAGATTCATCAAAGGGGCTTACTGTGTCTTTGATCAGACTAACGGAATACTATAGCGGAGGATAAAGATGCCTTACATGAATTAAGACCTATTGTTCAATAAAACACACACCAACACTTGCCTCTTATGGATCAGTATTTGATTCAGAGAATCTAGGACAACTTCCTTGCACTCCTCCCTAATAGCAGTGTCATTAATTTCTGTAGATCTCTTCCAGGCTTTGAAATAGGATACAAAAACTACAGTGCCATCACCAGGGCCAGCAAAACGTCAAAAAGGAAAGAAATGTTCTTGTAGCCTATGGTAACTTTTGGAGCCCAATTCGACTTAACGTTTTGATAGGAGAGAAACATTAAGAACGAGAAACAAAGTGAATGTGCCGTGCAATTGCAGCACATTTAAAGGATTTCTCCACGTTTTTGTTTATTTCACAAAATCTTAACCCTCCAGCTAAAAAGTTAATTGAATTTAGTGTAATCAAGCAGGTTAGGTGTCAAGGCAACTAGATATTGGGCTTTTCTGGCCCTGATTCAGTAACAGTGTTTGTGATTGGCTGGGTACATGTCAGTGAGTGTCATAGCCAGTAGAAATGGGACCAATCGAGTGGTTACTTGTAGCTGTGCAATGTTATTTACCCATAAACCCTTTTTTCTCCTTTTTTAAAAAAATAGATTTTTTAATTTGTCTTTTGTCTGTTTTTGCTACTTATTCTGTGTAGCCTGGAGAACAGTTTCCATACTTTATTTGACTACAATAAAGTGTCCAGACTGGATCCATTACAAATCTACCATGGAGTTTTATTTGTATGTTTTGTATATTTGTGTCTTTTGGAAGTAAAGGGGGGGGGGGGGATAAAAGCAAGAGGTTTGAATGGGAAACAAGTGAAATGAGTTTAGTCTTGATTTTATTCTCTGTGCATAACCTTGGTCTGGATGAACAGAGAGAACCTAACCCATACCTTTCATTGGAACCGAAATGCATCACAAACAAATAACTTGTTAGCCTCCTGAAATAGTAACCCCCTACTCTTAATTTGAGCTAAGTCCACATGATCCCTTTATTGCACATGTATAGGGCTGCTATAGTGTGTACTTCAACAGTTTTACTGTTTGTCCTTCATCACTAAAACTGATCGCATTGAATCAGAGTTTCGTGAAGATAGGTAAAGAAGCTGCAAATTTTAAAAAATATCTGATTTTGACAATACAAAATAAATCAATGTTTAGATGAACACACGGCTCGTTTTCAAGAATCCTGTTTATAAAAAAGTTTGACTCATTTCACAAGGATTCGGTTTATTTCATATTCATTTTGCAATGGCATTAAAAGCATTATAAACAAAATCCCATAACACATAACCTAACAACTGTATACCAATCGATGACCACATATCATCCTTAGACACAATATGCTGTCCATGCTGCCACTCCCCTTTAATAGATCATTCTATAAACATTCAAAGGGCTACATACCTTGGAACAGAACAATTAGATATAAAATAGCGGCAGAAAAATACTCTTAATTTTGAATTATTTTTATTAGTTTAAATTAAATTCAAAAAATATGCCGCACGAACCAGAAGGAAATGCTAAACAAAACCATTATACCTAGGCAAACTGCCCATTCCGTGGTAATGTATTAGGCAATTTGTTCATGGTGCTACAGAACACAGGATAGATTGTGATATTGCACGACTAATGGGCCCTCCCACAGCGTGCTTGTTTTATCCAGATGTGGGCCGCTGTCCACTGGGACCCAGTCCTTCAGTTACACTCTGTTCAAAGGGGTTTGGTAAATGTTATTCTCTCATTAAAAGGAAAACAGTTTTTAAGGCTCTGCCTTCATTGCTTTATAATGCTTGCATGAGACAAAAACCGTAAGCTGTTTTAAAAAGTAGATGCTATTGAAATATTTGTATGCAGGCCTACAACGCGGCAAACACCTGCTCAAGAAACCACCTGTGTTACCTGCTTTGAATTCCCTCAAAATTCAGTAAAGACGAAGGAATATTTTCAAGGCTTTCAAAAAGTATATCCTGGTTAATTAAACTATAATGCAAAAAGTATAAAAAAATACATGTTTTTCATAACATGTGTTTTCCATACTGCACACATGAGACTTGCGTAGCAAATGGAACTCCATGGCAGCAAAGATTTATGGAATTATTGCACTAGCTATAGACGTAAACCTTCCATGTCTGGCCTTTTAAGCGAGCACAATCTAGCTCCCTGTGACGCAAATATAAAGGCACTCTTTGGTGGATACACCTCTGTCTAAATCATGAGCCTGGGATGTGGAAACTGGGAACAAATAACTCTACATTTCTGTCTTTTCCACAGCAGCAGACATGTAGCCACAGTGAAAGGGGCCCCAAGTGTTTGGAACTGCCAGTCGGACAGAGAGCAACTGGTCGGACACATGCTGCAATAATAGCAGTGTGCAGTAGAGGGAGCTGTAAACTTGACACCGTTTTAGACTTGTCTAAAGGCTACAATATGCTCTGTTGTTCCATTTGTGATAATATGATGCCAGGTGAAAGGCTGTTTTAGTATAATATGTATATTATGTACAGCTGGTACAAAGTATGGAAACAACAAATGATTTACAGAAGGACTAGGGTTGGGGAGTGTTTAGCCCATTTTTCCTCACTTAGACCCCTTTCAAAATACCCTGGTATCTCTGAATAGAGAATCGTCGCCTCTTTAAAAATATGCTAAATATTTTAATGAGCAAAACATTTCACAAGTAGAATGGTCCCCCGGAATGTTCTCCTTTTTCAAGGAAAGCAGTACAACTGGAGCTGGGGAGTTTGTACTATAATATAGGTTTGGATTACCTAGCAAGGCACTTGTATAATATTCATTCAAGCTCTTTTTCCAACAACTTCCCAGACATGTATTTTGAATATCAAATAAGCAAGCACGTATTTCAGAGTCAATATGCATACGCAAATGGAGTAAATGTTTTTTTTTTTAATGTAAATAATTTTGACTTGGTGAATGATACATAATGAGAATACAATTGCTGTAGCAACACCCAGCCGACAGACTTCATGAACAGCACAGTATTGCAGTATCACTGGAGACTGAATTTCTTTCTCTAAGGAACGTGATGAAATTTTAAAAAGCACAAAATAATTTGAACCGTTAGCGTCAGACTTATACGTGTGGATCGGCTGATGCAACGACCATAAAATCTCTTGACTAATATTTTGTGAATTTGAGGCGGAGCCACAGGTGATTGCTTAATCCACAGTCTAATCCATTGCAATCGTTGCGCACCCAATGTAACTGCGTGTTTGTACCGCTCCTTACAGCCTTGACCATAATCAACTATGTCAATCCGTTTGGCGATATCCTTAACTTTAGCAACCAAATACCTGTGATAACTCTCCATATAGTATTCAAGTCTTGTAAGTAGATGCATAAGGTTTATAGAGATGAGTTTTTGTGGGTGTTATTTAGGATCGTCTTTGAAATGTCCACTCAAATTCAATTGTATACCGTCGAACAGAAGAATTAATCCAAAATACCGGCAGAGAAATACTCTTAATTTTGAATGATTTGTATTAGTTTTAAATAAATATAATTTAGAAAATATGAAGCATGAACAAGAAGGAACTGCTCTAAACAAACATGTTAACAATTCATGCATAAAAGTGTCACACTATATTGAGATGAAATCGGAAAATACACACATTATACCTAGGCAAACTGTCCATTCCGTGGTAATGCAGGGAATTTGTCAATGGCGAAAATCTGGTCTTATAAATACATAGACACATCCAGTACTTTTTAAAAGTATTTTTTACAGCATCAATCAGTGCTAAAGAAGAGGGGCCTGAGACAATAGTGTTCAGATTGTGGTTTGAGAATGGAATGCCCCAGGTCAAAAACCATTAAAACCAATACTAAATACTTCACATTGTTTCCACTCAACTAACCCCAGGTGACTGCACTGATAATGATGTTTGTTCTACTGCAGAGAGCTGCTTTTTTATAATACGGTATATGTGAGAAACTGGTTCTGTTCAGAGCGTTTAGGACCTTGTTAAGCTGGTGATGGTAATTGAATCATGTACAGGAACCATTTGAATCAGGAGAACAGGAAGCAGAAGAAATAAATGCTGCTGGCAATGCTGATGTGTTCATTATAACACTGCAAATGCACTGGACTTGCAGCATGGCCAAAGTCATCTTCAGCATAATTGAGCCTTAGATTATGGGCAAATGACGACTAATACATCAGATAAAGTGAAAACCACACATCTGTTATAAAAGAATGCTGTTTGACAAGAGGCTTCAGATAAGAATGTTTCAAACCATAGATTAAAATCATTGACTGTGTAATTAGGGTGGAGAGTGAGAGAGCTGTTCTGAGAGCCTGCTGAAACAGAAAGCTTTGTATCTGTCATTAAGCAAGATTTGTTTAACACAGCCCTTGTTTTGGAATTAGTAGAACTTCTAAAAATGATCACATGTGAAAAAGACAACAGTTGAATTTCAGTGAATTACGCTGAGACAAGTAATGGGAGTGTAGAAAATTAACAGGAATGGAGAAACACGCACATTCCAAATAATATAACCCTGTATTACATTTTGTTTTTAAAAATGTTGGTGCTTTTTAATTTGGCAATTAAAGTTTTCATTTATTTCCTAAATTAGGGTCCCACAATCCCCAAACAGATGTAGATTTACTGCAGTTTAGTCCTCACGCCACTAAATGTATACATGACTGGTTTACATTCCAGTTATAGACAGATTTAGCTTGAACAAATAATCATTTTACAGGATATTGCTGCAGAGCCTTTACACCTGTAATCGTGTTATGGGGCTGCTTCCCTGCTGTTTTCTTGGGAACCTCACGAGTTCTGTTGAATGAGACACAGCCAGTCTGTGTATAAAAGGGTTATTGTATTAAGTGGGGTAGATTTGCTTGTCTGTGTTTTGCATAAGGATCACTGACTGAAGCGCTATTTGCATTCTGACAGGATATCAGTGCAGAAATTTAACTTGACAGCCACAAACCATATACACTGTACAGGAAGCATATAGTTCTAGAAGTGCTATAAAAGTTCATCTTTAAAGTTTAAAACTTTTTTTTGAGACAGAATTCCATTTGTACTCCATCTGGTGGATATATGCCACTTCTGCTTGTGCTAGCCTGTGGGCACAAAGTGAATAAACTAAACTAAACTACACTTACACTTTGAATGAATTTTTCAGAGTTCTTTGTTTGAATGCCCCATTTGTTGGAAGGCAGTTGAGCAACACTTCACACAAATACATATTAAAAAAAAGAGATCTGTAATGAATTAGAACAGAGTAGCCAAGCACAGTTGGCATGGTAATGGTTATTTTTTTCTGCGGCCTTCTCATTTTGAAGGCTCCTATAAATATACAGAACTCCCTCCATTCTCCAGGTAGCGTGGGCGGTATTGCCACCATTCATTAGCAGTGCTGCGTCAATCTGGTGTAAGAAGGCCAAGGTTAAAAATATAATTGGTATAAATTAGGTTTAAATGTGGATACAATGTACAAAGGCAGGTCTAATTGGGCTGCATGACAGAGAAAAGAGGACAAATAATGTAACCTACCAAATGATTTCCCTGGAAACCACATGAGAAGATATACTGTGTGTGCTGTCTGTTTTAGAAGGTTCTGGTATAAACAAACAAACTACATTGTTTACAGCCCTTCCATTGCCTAAAAGTGCAATTCACAGAATAATAAATAACAGTGTGAATATAAAGTCATCTGGAAACTTCGCATGGCTTCTGTTAAAAATCTACATTTGTTATTGATGATGGAGATGTCAATGCAACAAGAATATCAGTGTCATTCACGCCCTGAATGGCTGTAAATTCTAAATGAGAGCGATCAGAAAGTGTGCACAGTGTGTAAAAATGTTCAAGTGGGAAGTGTGTAATATAGACAGAGAGACAAACAGCAAATAACTTGTGTTAAGGAATGTCCGTCAGATTTGGGTTCTCTTAATACATTTCAGTTTACCTCAACTTTTAAGTCAAGATGCAAGCTTTTCTAGTAGCTCCAAATTGTAAACCAGCCTGTTGTGAATTAAATGTTGTCTCTATTTCTCTCCCCTACACTGCTTCCTTTTTCACTGCTGAATTGCAGGTGTACCTGGACAGTCACTTTCGCCAGAGAAACCCCACAGTTTGTCCAGTCTGCCCAAATACTGTTCCAGCGAATTGTGCTTGAAATCCCTTTACTCTCACAGTTAAACCCCATTCATGCATTACTTTTCATGTTAGTTTAACTGTGAGCTTTGTCCCCTCCCTCTGATAAAGAGTTAATGTTTACTCACAGTGGAACATTCACTTTAAACAAATACAAAATAGAAAAATAGAATGGGGATCACACAGTGTCATATGCTTTGTTTCCAGGATCAATAAAGACATTTACATGGCAAAGTAAAGTTGCAATACAAAGTTAAGGAAAGCTACAGACAGCTGAAGAGAAAGATCGTTGTTTCCGGTGAGATGTTAACCCTGGGAAACAACATAAAGGAGTGAGATACAGAAAGCTATCTGATGAACGAAACCAGGGTCTATAAAAGAGTCAGAATATAAGCAAAACAAATACATTTTTTAAAGGAAGGGAAATCTATTTGATTTGTAGAAATGTAAATATATAATGTTTACCTTGATACCTTGCAATTACTATACTGTGAATAAAGTTTGTTTAGGAGACAAAATAATAATTTCACAGCCAGTTCGCCCATGCTGAAGTGAGGTTACTTAATTGAGCAGTCACTGTCCACCAAATATATTGTATCATATATTCCACAACCTGATACACAATTCAACCAAATTCAGTCATACTTTAATTTAGTGCAGTTTTTTTTTATGTATTAATTCTTAACAGCTAGCTTACTAATGTGTTAGCAAAAGCTGTTCATTTTTGTAGGTTAGATAATAAAATAACTCACTGTAAAACTAATTATGAAAGGTTGAACTATCTTACTAGAAAAAAACAGAGAAGCAAAGCCATGCCTTTATAAATAGTTTATAAATAAGCTACTGCTATTAATATCAATGAAACATTAAAACACAACGTTTATTAAATGTTAGCACACTGCCAGAAAGAACCTCAGTAGAGCTGGTTCATGTGCAAAGGGAGTGAGAATTAGTCCACGCTCACTTCTGATTGTATGTAGATACTATATCATAGAACAACAGTTCTGTGAGGTTTCAAAAGCCTGTACTAAAGTGACAAGTCATCAGTGGCAGGCCAATCAGACTTTGCCATATCAAGACTTCTAAGAGCGATTCCTCTTGCATCATATTCACCAAAGGTTGCACAGTAAAGCACTACAAGTAGTTATACCTGTTTTTTTAAAGGTGTATTATGATAGAATGTGGTTTTTAAATTGGTACAGTGCCATAATGCCCTGAAGACAATAGCTCAATTGAAGAATAGATGAAGTTGTTTATTAAGCAGTAATGGAAGTGAAAAGAACAGGTTGTGTGAAAAGTTTGATGCAGTGAAAGCATTTCAGAACCGCCCTCTATTATTCTGGGTGCATTTAAAACTCCCTTTACAGTGGTATACCATCATAAATGTATAGTTAAGTGCATTTAAATGCACCAAACATTAAAAGCATAGTGAGATTATTAAAAGGCACAGTGAACTATGGAATGGGAAATTAAATGATGGTTAAGTGTATCCTTAATTTCAAACATTCATAAATTCTGAAGTATAACTACAGGAAACAACACAGTTTTACTGAAGTGTACAATCTACACAATGTGTGTGAAAGGGAACCGAAACTGTCAATTTTACTAAAACTAGTAATTAAGACAGCTTCAAAAGTACAGAACTCCGTCAGATTTGTCAGAGTGTCTGGTCTGGGCCTATAACAACACTCTCAATTTTGTGTTTTCCTGTCTCAGCTCCCCTCTCCCACTGCATTCACAATTCTTCTATAAATAAAAATCCTGGCTCTGCCACAACATTAGTGTGACGTGTCTGAGTCCTCGCAATCTGTTGAAACACGCTATCGCCAACCGTACCATTTTTTTCGCCACAGAAATGCCACTCTTAAATGCCTGCACTGTTACCACTGCAGCTCTTTGACAAATACTGATGTCTGCTTTGTCAGAAAAGATTTCCAGTACCCAATTTCATTCACTCCATCATCTTTCCTGGCATACAGCAACTATTCAAAGGGAGCACAGAAGGAACAATACCTCCAATAAAATAAACAGTACACGCCCAAATAAAATGCCTTTATTGTGAACTACCATTTATTATTATTCAAATATTGATGCTTATAGTGGAAAACAGTTGCCCGGAGACTTGAAAAAGTGACAGTATGCAGTGGCTTATTGCTTACAGTCCATATCGATTTTTATTAAACTTATTTATTGAAACTCAATAACAAGTATTCAGAAAAAATTGTGATGGTGTGATGTCAGAGGGCACTATTGCCTGCTTGGCTACAGACCGTTTTTTAGGGGCAAAAGCACATTGCATTATCTGATCGGGATTACCAGTTTCTTGCTAGGTGTGTCACATTAGAATGATTGCTATACTGTATTATGGAATGTACCAAACAATTCTTGACTCACTGGTTTAGTCTTGCTAGTCTTCGGATAACATGGAGACGATTTCCATTTCTCTCACTTGGACAATTGTTGCTCCAAAACATTTGCTTAGCTACTCCTGGGCTCCGTATATATGGGTATGCTATCCCTGGGTCCCATGTTAGAAATGTGGGCGTTATTCTTCACGCCATTAGGCTGATCAATTACCTGACCCTCAATCTACAACAACCTCACAGAGTGCCTGTATTAGCTTATAGAATTCTACAGAAAATGTCTGTTAGGATTTGGTGCATAAAAAATAAATGCATTTTTACATGTTTATAAACAAACAAAAAAAAAGTTTAAGTTAAGTAAAAGCTATTGCTAATAAACTCTTTGGGGTTTAGTTTGTTAAAATCTAAAATATATATTTGCAGTTACTAACAGTGTTAGGGATGGAGGCGTGTATAATACAAACACAGTCTTTACATTTCTGAGGCTGTTTCACGTTTTTAAATCGCTCTCAGTTTAGCGCAGCTCGTAACACAGTAGACCACAGTGCAAAAGGAAGTGCTGGGCATTCACTTCCAGGTGTCTTCGACTTTAATCCAGTCAGAATTCAACACGAACAGCATTCAGCCTAATAAAAGCGCATGCGTACAAGCTTCTATCTTCCTTCTTCCTGCAGCCACTGCCACGTTAGTTGCGGCAGACCCAAAACAGACAACAATAACATATCTGAAGCGATTTGACACACCAAAAAAAAAACGATAAATCTTTGTATACCAGGGAATTTCACTGTGCAGTTGTCGCCGTTTGAAGATGTTGAAAGTATTGCTGTTTTGTGTATTTGCCGTGGGCATCAGCGCTGAGATTGCCGAAGAAGATGATGTCCTGGTACTGAAAAAAAGCAACTTTGAGGAAGCCCTGAAAGCGCACCCCAACATCCTGGTAGAGTTCTGTAAGTAACCCCGCATGTTGCTTCTGTCAGGTAGTTAAGATGTAATTTTAAGTGTTTTTTTTTCACTCATTTATTATAATTTTAAATTCATTGTGATTTTTTTTTTTTTAAATTAGTGGATAGCAGGGTTTTGAAAACGTTTTTGACAAGTCGTCATTCACTGGAATCCCCTGTCGGGACGCGTTAGGTTAT
This sequence comes from Acipenser oxyrinchus oxyrinchus, assembly GCA_030684275.1. Lineage (NCBI taxonomy): Eukaryota > Metazoa > Chordata > Actinopteri > Acipenseriformes > Acipenseridae > Acipenser > Acipenser oxyrinchus. The sequence goes on from CM060260.1 coordinate 6,198,599, forward strand.
CCAACTCAAATATCGAATCCTGTATTAAAAAGGTGTGTAAATGTCTCAATATCAATTATTTAAATGTTTCACGGTAGGATTATCACTCTTTATTGGGCCTACTTTGTGTAATTTGAATTCAGCTGTGCAGATAACTGTCAGAAATTATCAGCAAAGGCTGAGCATAACCTTTTGAACATATTTTTTTTTTAAATATATATTTGCTTTAATTTTAAACCCATATATGTGGTTAGTATAAGAGTTTTAGTATTGGGGAATGACAGTAGGTGCGCCCAGTGGGCTGGTGACCTTTGACCGTGACGTGTTCCTGAATTCCAGCACAGTACTCTGTCAAGGTAGCATCATAATTTCAATGCCAAGATCGAAGTATATGTGCTTGAAGGCATCATGGTCTCAACGTTTTGTGTGACGTTGTTTATAAATGTTTAGTTTAAATGCTGGAAGCCGTAATGTTTATAAATGTTTAGTTTAAATGCTGGAAGCTGTTATGTGAAAAAAACTGACGGTTGCAAAACTCATTGCAAAGTACGGTTTTGTATTAAGCACACCCTGGTCTCTCTCTTCACTATTTTGTTTGTTTTTCACTTAACTCGAAGTGAAAGCTTTCGGTTTCGGTTATTGCACGTCCTGCCCCATAGCAAACAAGTAACTACCACAAATCTGTGATGTATTTTTATAAAAAAAAAAAAAAAAAAAAAAAAGACAACCATTTTGTCTGACTGGTGTTAAGTGACCGCGCTGAAAACTGCACGTAGAGTTGGTGACGTAGTTGAAGCAGGAAAGTTTAGTCATGACTGATGGCCACCCCTTTCAATCAATTGCATTCATGAGATTAAATCCTCCAATCCTTGGAGCAGGAGTCTGGCAGAGTGGTGGGGTTATGTTTACGTGTACATGAACGGCAAATGGGTTACCTTAGTTTTGGAGCTCAGCCTTTTCAATGTATTTATTAAACCCTCCCCAATTGTAACTTGCCAGCTGAATTTGAAGTTTAAATATGTGAACATTCTAGCTGCTTGAACACTTAAGAATGCATTTAAACTGTATAGTAGAGTTCAGTTTGATGTACAAAACCCACAACTGTTTGTTTGTAAAACATGCTTTAGCTGTCCAGTATAGTTTGGGTTTTAAAAAAAAAAAAAAAAAAAAAAAAGTTGAAGCTGCTCAACCCACCTTTACATCAAGATGAGATAAAGCTTAGTGATGTGTACGTTTTAAAAGTCTGAGCCAAGCCCATTGGACTTTAGTCCCTTGTGGTTAGCCTGGAGGTAGCTGGAGTGAGTAATGTTAAAGGAAGAGCCTTGTTCAGTTCAGTCTGCATTATTTTACTATAGATAGATAGATTTAAAAAAAGAAGTGGTAATGGTGTGTGAATTAAATCAGTGCAGCAGATGTCCTTTTGTCCCTGGTTCAGCATTGTATTCCATTACTCATTCAAGACCGCCCCTCTGCCCCTTTTTTTCCTTTTTTTTTATTTGGTTAAGTGATGGATAATTTGATAGAACCAGAACAGCTGCCTTGCATTACTGTATAGTCTTATTCTGTTTCTTCATTGCTATTTTATTTTTTCATATGAAGGCATGTTAATAAATGAATGAAGCAGCTGTCTTGCATGCTTTGTGGAGACAGCTCTTGAGTTCCTGCTACGTCTCCCTGTACTGGTGCATGGCCTCCCGTCAAATGGCAGTCCTTATTCAAAAGCCTGCACTGTAAATCTGTCTCCAGGCTTTCAGCTAGAATACATTGGCACTCTCAGCAGTACTGTTCCTGCTGCACTGCATTGATTTTTTGTTCTTTTTAAATAGAACAAGAGCCAATCTTTAGAACCAATATTTCTGTTTAGTGAACTGAAATGAGAGAATTTCCATGCTTGTCCCAACAGATCTTTAAGCCGTATTAAAATGTGCTTTCTGCTTCTTTGTCAGATGCCCCATGGTGTGGGCACTGCAAGGCTCTGGCCCCAGAGTATGCCAAGGCTGCAGGACAACTGAAGGCAGAGGGCTCTGAACTCAAGCTGGGCAAAGTCGATGCCACCGAGGAGAGCGATCTGGCTCAGGAGTTCAAAGTCCAGGGATATCCCACCATCAAGTTCTTTAAGAATGGAGATAAATCTGCCCCTAAAGAATACTCGGGTAAGTACTGTGTGCGAGACTGTAATTTTCATAACACATGTACAAACCTTATTGTGGCCACTGAATTAGTTGTCTGAAGTAGGTTTAAATAAAATGAACGTGCAAATACACTATTTTTAGGTTATACTGGGATTCCTGTGTTAGACAATGCAACCACTTGGTTTTAGTTTTTTCAGATATCTTGGAATTGCTGAGGTTGTTCTGACCGTTGTTCATTCGTTGTTTTGCAGCTGGCAGACAAGCCGATGATTTCATTAACTGGCTGAAGAAGCGCACAGGTCCAGCCGCCACCACCCTCACAGAGTCCAGCGCGGCCGAGCAGCTTATTGAGGGCAGCGAGGTCGTTGTCATCGGCTTTTTCAAGGTGAGTGACTGGACATCCACGTCATGAAGGTGCTCCAGCTTGTCGGGGAAATAAAATATTGGGCAAATTAGCATTGGCTAATTGGATGAAAATGTACTTACTCGTTTGGTTTAATGCATTGTCCCGTGTAAGTTGTTTGTGAATATGCGTTTCTACCCAACAGCATGGTAAGCTGTAACCACATCCTTTTTTTTTCTCTCGAAGGATGTTGAGTCCACCGATGCCCAGGCCTTTGTAAATGCAGCAGAGTCCATAGATGACGTCCCCTTTGCAATCACCTCTTCTGACGACGTCTTCTCCAAGTATGAGGTGACCAAGGACAGTGTCGTCCTCTTCAAGAAGGTAAGGGGGCTAGGGGCTACAAGCACAAAACTAAAACCTCCTTCAGCTTCCAGCTCTGGGTTAAACTGTGTTAAGCAACATATGTGGATTAAGTCTAAACCTTTTAGGTCCTTTTTTTATTATTTCTTCTACTAGCTTGTAGTGCTGGTGGTACCAGTGTTTTCTCCTAAGGGGATAGTTATTGCTTGGCCGTCAGGATTTTGTAATGCGATTGTCCCCAGTAGAGGGCAGTGTCAGCATACAAGTCAGGCTATTTGTAGAGTATGAGTAGAGAGGCAGGTTATGTAACAAATCGGCAAATACTGAAATTATTGAGATTGTATGCTGTAAATGTTTCAGCGCACTTAAATGTTTAGCTGGCATTTTATCTAACCGCGTGGGACAAATCACTTTTTGTAGGCTGGTGGACATTTGGCCACTAGCTTTCAAAACATGGTGGTCAAGTGAATGTTTATGGTTGCCAACATTTTCAACATACAATGCCAGGAAATATAACTATTAATCAAATGCTAGGGAAGTGAACACATTTCTTTTATTTTTCAGCTACTGTCATATTTGCTTTTGTTTTAACTCCACAATGCCAAGAAAGCAACACAATCAGATTCCTAAACAAACAATGCACTTTTATAGTGGATTTGACTTCAGCTCGCTTGGCGTGAAATCAAATGTACTAGATTACTTTAATTGCCTCTAAACTGTCCCCTCAAACTGGGCTTGAGTCTCGGCTTCTCTCGCTGTCCTCACCCCAAGACCTACAGAATAATCATTTCCGCTGTTCTACCCTAACTTGATTGGCTGGTGTGCGTTCCTATGGAAACAAGAAACGGATTGGCTGTGAGATCAAAGGGGCGGTGCAGATTCAGTTTTGAAGCAGAAAGCCTTTTATTATAGAGCCAAAGTTCTGTACGTACAGCAAACGCTTAATCGCCAACGTGGCGAGTTTACAGTAAAATCTACTGGTCATATTAAAATTAATGGTTGCATTTTAGGACCTGGCAACCAGATTTGAACCACCCTTATTTATATAATATGTTCAGTTTGCCCATTCAGGGGGTGTCCCAATCCTATGATTATCTGTTATCATTCCATTGCCACTCTTAACTGAGGCCAGAAACCCTACACCAGGCAAAGCCTTTGGAACACTCCACAATCTGAAACCAGAGAAATCAAATGCTTACACCCACTGAGAAATATTGGCCAAGAATCTATTATTGGCTTTCTGACCCATGAGAAATGCATTGTGGGGATATTCTGTCACTAACTTTTTCTGGGTTCATACGCTGGGTTCTGAAATTTAAGTCATCGGCATAGGGCATTACTTTCCCTATGTGTCGGTTCTTTCACATCAAAAGATTTAAACTCATTTTAGGCAATACATATAAAGACTAAAAGATATTGAAACTTAATCAGTATGTTTACATGGCATATGAAATCGGTCACATGTAATAAATCAGATATCACGTCATTTGTATAAGATTTGGTAATCGGGTTGGGTTGAGTAATCAAATTTCTTGTATTCAAATAGATGATGGTGCATACAGGAAACGGGCAGATAGGGGCAACAAAGTATGTACAGTACTAAATTCTGCTCACGTGAAAATATTTGACCGATTTAACAGAACCAGATGTTAACATCTTCATTTTTCCACTTTTGCCACTATTCTTTTTAAACCCAAGGGAAAATGAACATGCATAAATCAAGAGAAATCTGATAACTGTCACAGTGCGTATTCTTAGTCAAACCTGATTACACCAAGACACTTTCTACGTCCCATTGGCAGCCACGTGACAAAGTACATGCCAACACTTCTAAGGAAAGTTTTATGGCTCCATCTGGAATACTCATTGCATGTTATATAATTCACTGTAAGCGTTTCAAATAGTTTATTTAATAATGCTTTGGCTAGCTGTAATTGAAATAGCACCTATATGTGAATCATGTCTGAAGAGGCTTAATGTTAGTTCCTTAACCATTAACAACTGCAATAATTTCATTGAAAATGCAACCTTTTGAGGCTCCCAAGTGGCGCATCCAGTAAAGGCGCTCCGTATGGAGTGCAGGATGTGCCCTATAGTCTGGACGTCGCGAGTTCGAGTCCAGACTATTCCTTTGCCGACTGAGGACGGGAGCTTGCAGGGGGCGGTGCTCAGTTGGCCGAGCGCCGCCCAGGGTAGGGAGGGTTAGGTCGGCCAGGGTGTCCTTGGCTCAATGCACACCAGCGACCCCTGTAGCCTGGCCGGGCGCCTGCGGGCTTGCCTGTAAGCTGCCCGAGAGCTGCGTTGTCCTCCTCCGCTGTAGCTCTTGGGTGGCTGCATGGTGAGTCCGCAGTGTGAAAAAAAAACGGTCGACTGACGGCACACACTTCGGAGGACGGCATGTGTTCGTCTTCGCCCACCCGAGCAGGGGTGGTAGTGGTGAGCTGAGCCTAAAAGTAATTGGCCATTCCAAATTGGAGAGAAAATAATAAATAATTGGCAACGACTAAAAAAAAAAAAAAAAAAGCGCAAACTTTTACTAAATATATAGTGGGAAGATAACCTGTCGACTTGACTAATTTTGTCTTTGGAGAAAGGTAATGGTCAAATAGATGAACCAAATAATTGGAAGTGATCAAAATAGATTTGCAAAGTTCTTTTATTTACTCATCAGTTTGGATATGGTGTTTGACCTGTGTTGACAAAAGCAAACCTGCCATTACTACCGGAGGGCCTAGTTCTTGTTTATGTTCACAATGTGCTTGGTACGGGACGCCTGTCTGGTACTCCAACCAATGAGCTCCCAACGTAGGTTATCAGGTGTGTGAACTGTTAGTTCTAATTATTTGGGTCCCTAAAGAAAATAAGTGTAACCTATTCTTTGGGGCACTAACTCACTACTTGTGTCTCTGACTAATATTATTGTGTAGCTAAGCCAGACAATAAGAAAACAAACAAAGAAACAAAAACAGATGGACTTCAATTTTTTAGGTCGCTTGACCTCAATGTACAGGTTTGTATCGTCTCTGGATAACTTTCCAAGGTAAGTAGTGTTTAAAAAGTCCGTCGAATTACTTCTAGTATTCTGGTGTTATTTTTCCATGTTAATTAATTCTCCTCTTTTCCAAAGGTCCTTCACTGTTTCGTTGGCACCTCCCAGGTTATCGTCGTTACCACAGGTAAGTGCTCCAGTTCGCTCATTCCACCCTCCGAGGACCTCTGGTGGTGAAACCTGGAATCGCACTCCTTTTGTTTACAGTAGTTAATAAAACAATCCCACAAGTACTATTCACTGCGTTGTCTCCTTCTTAACTAACTATTGTTGGATTGTTTGTCACAGTTGCAGGTAAATACAGTGACTGTCCAGCTGTATTCTTCTTTTAAACTAGTCCTTGGGGTTTATTTGTTTTCAGTTTTTATATTATAAACGGTTATCACTCGTGTCCTCTGATGCAGATATACACACATAAAAAGCACTCCCTCAACCTTCTCATCACAGACCCAGGTACTTTTGGCCAGCTGCTTAATCCCTGTATTAATCCCCGCATAGTAATCACTCACGGTCCTGCTTCGTAGACTCCAGAGTCCTGCCACTCTCCATATGTGTGGTTACTCCTTGGTGTTTTCTGTATCTGCTATCACAATGTTGTGAATCTTCCAGCGATGCACAGCAGCTGCTTTTAATGTCTTTAGACGAGAACTTGTTAAAAGAAAACAAAGCAAACGGTCTCCTGCACACAGTTGCTCACTCTTGTCCTTTGCAGGGTTTTTATAAAGCAAGTCATTTAACTAAAATGTTTTTGCGGGTTCACTACCCTTGCCATCTGGTTCAGTGGTAATTTACTATTTCCCAGTTTCATTTACAATTTCTTCACTATGTTGTATGCTCACTCCTTTCTTTCCTCTTTACATTTCCTCCTGGTCTTTTATAGGGGAACCTCTTTTTCTTATTCACCCGGTGTTGGCGAGACTTTTTTGGGTACTACCCTTTCTTTTTCTCAGAGTCCATGAAGGGTGAAAAACCTCTTGGGAGATGTTAAATCCACCTCATTGTTTACTTCAAGGCTAGCCAAATCCCTGTTAAATTTGAACCAGGTCCATAAACCCTGGATAATCTCTAGCCAGTATCATTTGGAGGAGCAACCTGGGGATTACCCCTACCTGCCCTCATCTTTTGTTTTCTCTTTTTTTTCCCCCCAAGAGATAGTAATCAGAGTGGTAGGGTAGTATTTAACATCCCCATGAATGTAAGCAATACCGGTCCTGAGATTTATTGTCCAATTTTTTGGCCACCACAAATTCCAGCTCTACCAATGTCATTGCACTTCCAGAATCGAAAAGTGCTTTTTGCCTCATTTCCGTTCACCTTGGCATTTACAATGTATTGATTTTTTTTTTTCCCCCAATGGTACCCCGGGGACAACAATGCTACCACAAAAATGATGTCCTATATTACATTGCATAGGTTCCTCCATTCCTGGATAGTGGCTAGCTATGTCCTAGTTTCTGACACTGTATAGCAACTATATGTACTATAATCTTGGTCATTTTCCCCGTCTAGCACCCTCCATCATCCCATGTCATTTAATTGTTCGTACCCAGCTGTCGACCGCTCTTCAACCCCTTTGTTAAAAGGCAAGCTCTTACCCGGTGTTGCGGAATGGGACCTCCAAGCAGCAGGGTTAACTGCAGCACTCTTGGGAACGTTGGGTTGTTTAGCCAGCTCTTCTGCTGTAATTTGTCGTTCCACCAGAGCCACAAACTGGTCAATATTGGAAGGGTCTCCCTGACCCATCCATTTCGTGAAGTGCGGGAAGGACTTGAAGATAGCGATCCATTGACTGCGTCTCAATGATGTGTTAGGCAGAATTCACCTTGGGCTTTAACCACAGGTTGGCAAGGTGAATTAAATGGGACATTTGTGAGTAGTGCACTGGTGTTGAACCTCCGTGCGTGGTACTTCTGTGCTCTCACAGCCATGGTCACTTCTGCTCGCGCTAATATTTCTATCTTCAGTTGGTCATAATTCTCCGTCTGCGGCATTATAAGCGTCTCCCATGTGGAAAGGTGCAAGTACGCCAGCCCGTTTGTCCTTGGGCCAATTCTCCCCGCGTTGCTACTGGAGACCGGCATTAGTACTTGGTTTTCCCAAATGTTGCAGTATGACCAGTCTTTCTACTCTGGCCTCATTTGATCTCTTCTTGCAAGAGGTAATCAGTCCATCTAATTTACTTTTAGTATTCTAGAGTTTTTTTTTTTTTCCTTGTTTTTAATTTTTTTTTCCAAAGGCCCTTCACTGTCTCGTTGGCACCTCCTAGGGTATCGTTGTTACTGCAGGTAAGCGCTCCAGGCAAGAGTATATAGCTGCAGAACGATGGCTCCCACAGTGTAACTCTTGCAGGGAGCACACATAGGGTAGTGCTGCGTGCGCAACTCGTAATCTACGTCGTGCTTCATTCACCCTCAACACCGCTACCACGTGACGAAAAAACGGTATGGGAGGTGGAGAACGCTGTACATAGTGATTACCCTGTGAGAATTGGTGATACATGGCCAATACCCCACGAACCTTGTGCATGCAGCACTACCCTGTGTGAGCTACGCAATGAGTCAGCGTTCTGCAGCAATACCCCTCTTGCTCCAGTTCTCTCTTTCCACCCTTCGAGGACCTCTGCTGGTGAAATCCGGAATCACGCTCCTTTTGTTTACAGTAGTTAATAAAACAATCCCACAAGTACTGTTCACTGCGTTGTCTGCTTCTTAAATAACTGTTGGATTGTTTGTCATAGGTAAGTATAATGACTCTGTACAGCTGTACTCTTTTAAACCTGTCCTTAGGGTTTATTTGTTTACAGTTTTTATATTAAACGGTTATCACTTGTGTCCTCTGATGCAGATACACACACATAAAAAGCACTCCCTCAACCTTCTCACAGACCCAGGTACTTTTGCCAGCTCCTTAATCCCTGTATTAATCCCGACATAGGATTTCCCAACAGGTCCTGCTTTGTAGACTTGAGTCCTGCCACTCCATATGTGTGGGTACTGCGTGGTGGTTTCTGTATCTGCTGTCGCAATCTTGTGAATCTTCCAGCGATGCAAAGCAGCTACTTTAAGAAGAGAACTTGTTGAAAGAAAACAAAGCAACCGGTCTCCTGCACACAGTTGCTCACACTCGTCCTTTGCTTTTCTTTCAGCCAGAACTTCTGGGTAGTGTAGTTAGAAGTGTGCTCATACAAATTGTTACATACTCAATCGTCCATGAAAAAAATACTCGCAAATATACTAATCGTATATAATGGGAATTAACTATTAAACCCTCCTTTTAATACCATAATTCCTGCAAACCCACATTATTTGTCACAGGTGGTGCAGGCCTTGACTGTTACTGAGCAGATCTGTTACCAGCACCTCGTCTGCTTGTTGGCAAGCAACATTGAATTTGCTAGTTTTGCACCTCATTCTCATATGTATTTGTCAGCAGTGTGCTAGATTAAAGGCTTGGGCTGGATTTGCACACTTTCAGTTGGTCCTGGTACAGAAATCCCGTAATACCCCTGCTTGGTTTTTTGTAAACCACTGTTTTGGATCTCCTTGTGTTGCTATGCATATTGCTTTGAGGGTTAAATTCTTGATCTGTCCAGCATAGTTTGATCATATTGTCTTTGTGATGCTCTTAAAAATGGGTTGACTGCCACACAAAGCCTTATTCTTCAGTACTTAATAAACCCAGTATAATTTTGCTGCAGGCCAGTGATTATTACCAGTTTAGTACTCTGTTTAAAATGTTCTTGGAACTGGTTTAGAAAAAGGTGTGCACTAGGCAGTATCCAGTTTAGAGCCTGATGTTTTGCAATAAGGTTATAACCTTAGACCCCAGGGTCCTGTTTTTCAGAAAACTCCCATCATTCACTTTTTTGGAGCAAGAAACTTGACCAGCTTATACCTTTTAAATCAGGTGTAAGCAACCCTGGCTGTCCCAATCTATTCCAATGCAGGACTTTGTTCCAACCAGACCTTTTATTTAATTGACCTCCAACAGGGTCGATTTAAATACTTTAAGGGCCTGGTTGGAACAAAGTCCTGCAGTGGAATCGATTGGACGAGCCAATGTTACATACTCCTGATTTAAAGGGATAAGTTGGTCATACTTTTAGTGTTTCCAAAGATAAGCAAAGTTTTAATACAATATAAACCACACCAGGAGGTTCTGTAAAGTCTCCATTTTAAATGCATTTTAGGTTCCAGCAACTAAAAACCTACAGTTTGAGGTATACTGAAAATCTGAGAATCCATTTAAATAGTTACGGGGACTGAGGAGGATAATAGCCACCAGTAAATATTGCATACTGTAATGTCATCTTAAGTCCTGTCTATTGGCCTGTTGAGAATGGAAAAAGCCCTCCACCACCACTGCCCACTTTCCATTGCTGGCTTTTATTTATTTTTAGCAGCAGTAAATATTTTCCCAAAGTGGCTTACAGACCATTCTCTTGTCTTGCAGTTCGATGAAGGCCGCAACACATTTGAAGGAGAGGCTACCAAGGAAAACCTGCTTGCTTTTGTCAAGACCAACCAGCTGCCCCTTGTCATTGAATTCACTGAACAGGTAAGATTTAATACAATCCAGGGGTTCCCTAGCAGTGAAATGAGCTTAATATAAAGTTGTTACTTCACAAGAATATGTACTTGCCTTAAGAGTTTGCTTAACATCTTTTCTCCTGATTTTTGCAGACTGCCCCCAAAATCTTCGGTGGAGAAATCAAATCCCACATCCTGATGTTCCTGCCCAAGAGCTCCTCAGACTTCCAGGACAAATTGGACCAATTCAAGAAAGCTTCTGAGAACTTCAAGGGCAAGGTGAGTGGCTAGTTTTGAGATTAATACTGGGATAGGAATTTGTCACCTCTACAAGAAGCTACATTTCAGCAGGAGACTACTTATCACCCTGTATAAGTTGTGATTTCATGGGCTGCATGGAAATCGTGAAAGTAGCCCAATACTGGTATTTTTACAGTATACTTAAATAAAAATAAATTAATTTGTTTTTCATACAAAACATATCGCTATCAAAACTGTACAGCTCTACTGTGTGCCTGCATGTACTATTTGCCATGCACGTAGTGCTGTGCAGTGATTGTCATGTAACTATGCAGTCAAGGCAGGAAATTAAAATACTACACACTGTAACCCAGAAAATGGATGCCTCTAAAAAGGCTAAATGTGTCTAGCAGATCACGTAAAGCGGTATCCCGCACAAAACACATTCCGCAAAATACGATACTTTACCTGTGACACTGCTGTGAATTTTAAAGAATTTCTGTGATGCACGGGGCCTTATTTATGACCCATTGATTCCAAAGGTGCAATGAATTGCTGTCCTTGGACAATCACTTAATAAAGACTGTAGAATGTAATTATTTGCTTGTACTGTAGGTCAAATACAGACCATAGCAACAAAGAAAACGCACATAAACATTTCTCTTCTTTTACAGATCCTCTTCATCTTTATCGACAGTGAATCTGAGGATAACCAGAGGATCCTGGAGTTCTTTGGCCTGAAGAAGGAAGAGTGCCCAGCCGTGAGACTCATCACCCTGGAAGATGAGATGACCAAGTACAAGCCAGAGAATGAGGAGATCACCACCGACAACATCAAGGCCTTCTGTACCAAGTTCATTGAGGGAAAACTCAAGGTGAGCCTTGGAACTCACTGGCTACTTTTTGCTTGTATTGGTACAGCCAAAATACCCAGGCCTCATATTAACCTTTTAATGCTTACACCAGATCTTTTTACATGCATCTGAAGTGTGAATGGAGTGTGCATTCAGAGTTTGGAAGGAATGGCAAGTGTACAATTTAGTCTTGTCAATAGCAACCAGGATGTCAAATACTGATGTATCATTTCTGGACTGATCCAACCTGTCTTCTCTTAAAGCCCCATCTGATGAGCCAGGACATTCCTGAGGATTGGGACAAGAACCCAGTCAAGGTTCTGGTTGGCAAGAATTTTGAGGAGGTTGCCTTTGATGCCAAAAAGAATGTATTTGTTGAATTTTGTAAGTGGTGTGTGTGGTTTTTTTTTTTTAAATGTATTTTTGTATTGGTGAACCGTAGAACTTATTTGGAATAAACCAAGCAAATGCTTAGCTCAGGGTTTGGGTTTTAGTGACCTGCTTGAGTACTCCCCATTTTTTTCTGCACACCCTCTTCAGTATATCGGTCACTGTGCCACTGCTCACGTTCTTGGAAGGGGCATTGTTGCACTATGCCTGGGATTTATTTTGATGCGCCTGTTTATGGCGCTAGAAGTCATAGCAACTAAGTCCAGTCCAAGTATTTTTGGAATAAAATATTCTATGACTTGTGAAGTGGATTAACTAACAGATTATGTTCCTATCTTCCTATTAATAGAGTGCTGCAGCGTCATGGCATGGTATAGTGATGTTACATTTAGGAAACTCATTAAAGATGAGGAAATATAGAATATCCATTTTTACTCCCCTAAAATTGCTGTAAATGGATTTTTTTTTTAAAAATCCAAATTGCATATCATTTTTATTTTTTCTCCCCTCAGATGCTCCTTGGTGTGGCCATTGCAAACAGCTCGCTCCTATCTGGGACAAACTGGGAGAACAATTCAAGGAAGCTGAGGACATTGTCATTGCCAAGATGGACTCCACTGCCAACGAGATTGAAACCGTGAAGGTCCACAGCTTCCCCACTCTCAAATTTTTCCCTGCTGGAGATGACAGAAAGGTAAGGGTTGTGGTGTGTATGTGAACGTGTGGCAACCCAAGCACATGCTGGATGGGTTCCGGTATTCGGTAACTCTTCTTGGTTTTTAGCTCCTATTAACCCTTTGCGGTCCATTTATTAATTCTGCGTCAGGCTCGCCAGGTCAAATTAATTTTCACACGCGCAGTTAATTTTAGACGCGCTGTTTAAAAGTATTTTTTTCCACAGTCAAACGGGTTTAAATGGCCCTGCATTATTATTATTATTATTATTATTTGTTTATTTAGCAGACGCCTTTATCCAAGGCGACTTACAGAGACTAGGGTGTGTGAACGATGCATCAGCTGCAAAGTCACTTACAATTACATCTCACCCGAAAGACGGAGCACAAGGAGGTTAAGTGACTTGCTCAGGGTCACACAGTGTGTCAGTGGCTGAGGTGGGATTTGAACCGGAGACCTCCTGGTTACAAGCCCTTTTCTTTAACCACTGGACCACACTGCCTGCCTGCATATCAAGCAATTTTATTGCTGTAACATCTCAAAAAAGCTCTGCAAATGTCCGTGATAGTCTCTGTGCGCTGATACTGTAACTCCAAGCTTGTTTCCATATGACCGCCCCATCTGATGATCGGGGCTAGTATGACTATTCATGAGATACGCCTTTTTTTTTTTTTTATCGGCTTGTCTTGGCTCCTTTCGTTCCCACTCGGCCATTGAATGGTTCTCGGCTTTTTCCGTTGAAAAAACGACTTTTTTGCGTTTTTTGCGTTTTTTGCGTTTTTAAAATGATGTCGGACAGGGTCCGACAAAGGACCTGATGGGAATAATTGCAATGTCGGACCCAGTCCGACAAAGGACCGCAAAGGGTTAAGGATATCCCACTTGGGGTTGGTGTAGGGGAAAGGGAGTTTGCCCTACTGATCCGAAGCGTTTGGATTGCAGAGTTTTCACCGTTCAGCTGGTCTGTGTCCTGAAACTTGTTCTCAGAATGCTGCATTGTAGTGGCCCTTGTAGCAACGTGGTTTCGTTCATTTTCTGCATTCTAGAGTCTGACCTAAAGAGCAAGGGAATTATATAATGAAATATTTAAATCCTTGGCTCTCTTCACTGCAGAAACCAATGACCTGCCTATTCCTCTGGCACATGTTAAAATGAGAGTGGCATCTTGTTTGGTGGCCAGCTGTACCAATTAATTAGAAAGGATTGACATGCTACCATTTTTTTTTTCTTGGGGGGGTGGTGGATAAACAGCTATGTAAGTGGAGAGCTTTAAAAAAAAAAAAGGCTTTTATTTGATGCAGTTGTCCTGCAGTTTTTGTCCAGCTTTACACTCAAATACATTTTTAGTTCAGTTAACCAGGCATTTTGAGTACAGATATGGTGTTATGACCTTTAAGTGCATGGAATATTGATGCAGTTCTATAAATTGTTTGCTGCACAGGTCGTTGACTACAGTGGCGAGAGAACACTGGAAGCTTTCGCAAAATTCCTGGAGAGCGGTGGAAAGGAAGGGGCTGGCACAGAGGGGGAAGTAAGTATTTGGAGAAACCATCTTAAAAACTCTCACTGGTTTGAGAATGGCTTTGGCTGGATGCTGTTTTTTCATGAAAGTGTGTGTAATATATCATTTGTATGTTTCCCTGCTCAAGATAACTGGAGATCCAATAATTAATTTGCTGCAGTGGCCAGACCAGGGCGTCTTGTAACCCCCCTAGACCCCTCGTCCTCACAGAAGGGCTGCTGCTCTGTTTTCAGTACTGCTCCTTCTTTCTGACACGTCCCACCTGCTGAAAGGGGGATTATGTGGTTGCCTGTGGATACAATCCAAATAAACAAGACCTTTGAGGTCCTACTGAGTGTAAATCAGTCTGCTGTGGGAATGGCTGGGGTCCTGTTCTCCTCACCTGCTCAAGTCTTTCCATTTGAATAAGCAATTTTGTAGATCTAAATATGGCCATATTTACAGGATGTTGATTTGTAATAAAACTAATTGCTGCATTAGGATTTGATGACTAAGGGTAGAGAAACCTAATTTCCTGCAAAAAAATGAAATTTCTGTTATATAATATAAAAGAATAGTATTGGCACAAAAAAAAAACATTCTTGTAAATTTGTTTTAAATGTTTTTCCGCCCAGCTAGATTAATGGTTACGCTGTTTGATGGACACAAGAAATCTGGTCCGCTTTAAGCATGTTGGATATTAAACAAGGCCTGGGCTAATCTGATAACTTGGCATTGTCATGTGGATTAAATGGTTCAGAAACCCAAATTAAAACAAATTTGTTTTAATCGGCGTGTCGGTGGCTGTGAAGTTAAAGGTATTTATATTCAACTATGGCTTAAAGGCACCAGCCTTTGTTGCTCAGCCATGTGCTGTTTACACTCCAGACTGCTAGATCTATCTGAATTTATGGATCCAGAGGTGGTATTGACAGACAGCCACTGCAGACTGTCCTCCATCTGCTGCAACATTTGTCTCGAACATCTGATTACTGTCTGACAGGAAGGGAGAGTAACTGATTAATAAAAGTAATCACATGTGACTGCTTCTGCCATGTTTGTCAGCAGTGTGTGCATGTATAACTGCTACAACTTTGCCTCTCCTCCGACCTTCAGCTGCGACTGAGTATCTTGCTCAGTCCAAGAGGGATCCAGTGTATTCTAGTTCTGGATGTTTTTTTTAGAAGTATAATTCCAAAGCCTCGCTGCCAGTTCATTTTATAGCCGCTGTTTCCAGCCAGAGTGAGCAAGAGGCAGCAATATAGAGGCCTCAGGGAGGGGAGGGGAGGGGGGCAAAAATAACAAGTGATAAATAAGTGATGAGTGATGATAGCACCGATTTTTTAGTTTATTTATGACAAACTCATCACCAGCCTAATGTGGTGACTATGTTTAACATGCTGATTTGCTGCTATTGAATTTTCTTCTTGAAAGCAGGATTTGGAAGATCTAGATGAATCTCCAGAGGGAGCGGAGGATGGCCATGACGATGTGGACCATGACGAGTTGTAAACAGGAACACCGACACATTGCAAAAACACTAAACTTCGGTTTTTGTATAAAATGTAAAAGGTTATTGCAGGAAAAGATTGATGGCAAATACAAAACAAAATCAAACACCTTAATCCAGGGATTCATCAGAGCCACTCATTCAGCAGTGTTTTGTATTTATATCAAGTTCTGGATTTGATTTGTATCTTTTGGGGGGGGGGGGGGATTTCCCCAAAGTGGTTCATTTGTACTTTTCTGTGTGGTGTGTTTTTTTAATTTTATTCCCCAAAAAAAAAATCTTGTTTAACAATGTTTGCTGCCCTGCTTTTTTTTTTAACTTTTTTTTTTCCAACTCTTGTTTTTAATTGTTTGCTGCCCTGCTTTAACTCTTGGTGTTGTAAAATGCACACTGTAACACACGCTGTAACAATGCATTGTACAAGTCTTTTTTTTTTTGTATGAGTCTACAGGTTAGTGCCAACCTGAGATATCGAAGGCATTACACTGTTCATCCTGCTATACTGTATTTTTAGCAAATTTTGTTCTACATGTTCACTGTTCCAGGTACTTGAGCCAATAAGTTGATAAGAAAACCAATTGCCACTGTACCAGTTCTCTTGGAATTAATTGTGAGAGACCTATTTCTAACAGGTTATATTTGGACACTCGTAATAAATTAACCAAGTACCAGTCTTTTGAGAATGAACTTCCCTGGATATCCACTGACATGCATAAGGTGTGTTTCAGAGTTTTCAAGATTGCCAGTGCATTTCAAGAACATGACCATTACACCAAATTAACCTGATATGGAAATTGCATGAAAGTGGTGTTTCAATCTCTAGAAAGAGGTTGTGTGTTCCCCGAAGTTGTTCTGTTTGCAACTTGGACTATCTGAAAACCAACATTTTAGGGTTCCTCTGTTTTGACTGTCCTGGATCTTTATTTCTCGAGGTGGGGTGGGGAGTTTTTGCAAACCATGTAACAATGTAATACAGTGAAGAATATTTTTTTTTGTTTCTGGGGAGGGTGGGGAGTGGGGTAGAGGGGTTTAAAATGGCAGACCTGTGCAATTCTTCAAGCATTCCATCGCACCATGAAAAAACTGGCGGCCAATTAAAGTGATAAAACCAAAAAACCTCTTGGTGTTCAGTATTTGTTTTTGTTATCTGGTGTTTTAACTTGCTGGGTTTTGGGGTTAATATTGAACAAGAAACATTTCATACTAAAGAGTAAATTTGCAATAGTAAGCATAGTCTAACTGTTGAATTATTTTAACATGGCTGTGGTCCAATAGGTGTTACATTTATGATAAAACCTTTTTATACTGCAAGTTGTATACCAAGTATTTTATTGTGTGTAACCCTCCCACAAGCATGTTCTTTACCTCCCCTGAGGGAGCAAAGTGGAGGATGGTGCATGGACAACCCCTGCCATAAATTAAATAAGTCTTACAGCACAGAGGGAAATGAGCTCCAATTGTCTCCAATCTTTTGGGAGCATGACATCAAATGTTTTTCTTTTACTTAATGTTTTTGAAACTACATTTTTAGACATGTACGTGATTAATTAAAGGCATGCTAGTTAAACACATTGAAAAGATTAGGTGATGGATTTGCTCCATAAAGCTGTATTAAACTAGTCTTAAAGCTATATTCAATTGGACAGGAAAAGTTTCTGAATGCATACAAAGACATATTTAACCTAGTACACAGTACTAGATATCATTTCTCCATGGCTGCTCATACCAGTAAGTGCTAATAGCGTAACCACTGAGCGTCTGTCCGTACATTTTCATAAAACTTGGTAACAGCCAGAACTAAGGTTCAGAACCTTATTGAAAAGCAGCTGGTTTGCAATTTAAGTGTATCAAGTTAATGTAAAAAAAGAAAAAAAAACACCCATCTCTTAGCTTGTTCAAAAATTAAATTAGGTTGCATTTCTTTCATAACTGCACCTGTGAGAGCAAATGGGAGTGCAACGCATGTAAGATTTACTTTTTTTTTTTTTGGTTTTGGAACTATTTCAGTCAATAGAAATTTGCGGTCTGTAACTGGAGACAACGGTGAAGAGGATGGTTTGTAATGTCAGTAAGTGCTCTATGGGTCCAACTGCACCTTTAAACAAAGTATCAGCCATACAGTACCATCCTCTTCACTGTGGTCCTGCCATTCCGTGTCTAATTGCTTTTTAGCCCCTATCAATGAACAAGTGACTTGAAGTTCTGGTTATATATGGCAGTCTGGCTCAAGGGTTGCAATATCCACCTTCACATTCCCAGGCAGGACCATCCACGGGGGGGATGTTGGGAGTTGACCCTGACAAGACACTAGAATTTATTTATTTATTTATTTATTTATTTTACCAGCAACAGCTTCACAAATAGCATGACTTAATGACCTCTAGAGTGTTGTCAAAACCTCCAAACATGTGAAAGAGGGTTGTTGACCATGTGTTCTTGTGTACAGCAATATATGTGAAGGTGCCCCCAGTCAACAGCTTTCTTGTTCCCAGATGTGTTTTATCTAGAACTATTGCTCTGTACTGGGCTAAAGGTCAGCAACAACATAATTTGATCCAAGGCACATCCTTACAGTAAATGTTTTCAATGTTCTGCCTCTGCTGTTTACAAGAACTGTGTAAATGTGGTCTGCTACTGGTAGAAGACCCCTGTTGCATACATGCTACAGCTGGGATATGCAATGGGACATAACCTGTAAATTAAGAAGATGGCTAATGTTCATGGCAGGGTCACTTGATCTATGAGGTGATGGTCACCAAAATAGTCCTTGCAGAGGATATATAGGGACCCAGTCTCCACGTTCAGCAAGCACTTGCAAAGTATTTGACCTATTCACACAAGTCTGCGAAGCAGATAAGGGAACAAAAGGAAAGAAGACCTAATTGTTATTTTTTTTTTAAATCTTAAGAAAAACAGGTGATTTTGAGAAAAGCACACCGGAGATAATTCAAATGAATAATCTGCCCAGGTTGTTCCAGATATAAATATATTTTATTCCCCCCCCTCCCCCACCCCCCTCCCAACACGTGCAACAGCAGAGGAATTAAACTTTTACTGAAGGAGAACAACAGGTGGACTACATAGGTGGATTGCAGAATTGGCATACTTTCCCTTGAAGGAGACAACGGTTTTCAGTATGAAGTACTACTATCAATACCCAGTGTCACAGTACAACACTGCAGGACCTGTGAAGCCAGCCAGGACAGTACACTTCCCCAATGACATCGTCTTTCAGGACCACATCAGACAAGGGGACCTGGAGCAGGTTGGGAGGTTCATCAGGGCCAGGAAAGTGACACTGGACACCATCTACCTGTCAGGTGGGTGAATTACAATTGCACTTGTTTTATGGAGTGGAAGAGACATGTGCTGTAAGATTTGTACAAATCAGTCACCCCTTTTATTTATTTAAAGACTGCTTATATATTAGACAAGATAGGCTATGTATACAGCTATAGCCACAAGTTTTGCATCACCTAGAATTTTAGGATTGAAACATAATTTAAAATAAAACCTATATCTTTTATTTAACATCATGTAATCAAAGAAACTACAAAACAACATCGCAAAAGTCTACTGGAAACCATAAGTACCAGTATATAACTAGAAAGTGGTATGTAATTTAATATGTTAACGTAATATCATTCAGCAGGGTTCATTCGACTTTATGAAGCAAAATTAGCTGTACTGCTAATAATGTTTTAGATTTAACACACATGGGGATGTGAATGCCACTGTTTCCGGACTGCTTATCTTGCTGTTTGTTTCAGGCATGGCAGCGCTGCATGAGGCTGTGCTGTCAGGGAACCTTGAGTGTGTGAAGCTGCTGGTGAAATATGGTGCTGATATTCACCAGAAAGATGAGAACGGCTGGACTCCGCTGCACATGGCCTGCAGTGATGGCTACCCTCACATCGCGAGGTGAGTGTTTGACATGCTGGCTTTTTAGGTTCCTGCACTGGTGCTTTCAAAGGGTGCTACTTGAATATCTTCCACTTTAGTTTGGGTATTCTCGAAGCTTGGTTTATGTAATGTTGACAGTATCTCCCTTCTTATTCTCCAGATACCTCATCTCTCTGGGTGCCAAAGTAGATGCGGTGAATGAAGGCGGTGAAAAACCAGCTGACCTCATCGACCCTGACAGCAAAGAACTGATCACGCTCTTCAAAGGTTTAGGCGTGGTCTGAATGGCAAGCTCCTATTGGACAGACGGTTAACTGAAAAGGACTCTACTTGTGTCTGCCCTTTTGACACCAAGGTCACAGAAAAAGGGACAAATTGCAGTATGTCCTCTCAGACTCCCCTACCCCATTAGGGCACATGGGGTGCTCTGCCATTGGTTTACTTGCGGGAGAAGCAGAAGCTGAAACTATATGGTGATTGGCTGGCTATTTATGTGGCAAGATAAGGATGCAAAAAGAGCATTTTTATAAAAAAGGATTTGCAATTTAAAAAAAAAAAAATAATAATAATAATCAAGGCGCTTCTTCTGTGCCAAGCTAATAACAGATTAGAAACAGAGATCTGTGCTCGATATACAGAAGATACTGCCATGTATATTACCACTGTAGCTTGCTTTGTAAAATGCCAGCCACTTGTTTTTTCTGCATACCAGGTAAATCCCCCGTTGACTCCCGTTGTTAAGATGTTTACAGGCTCAAACAGGATCACATGAAGGTCAGTTTCCCTGTGAACAGCATGTCCAAGCAAGCTTTCAATTCATTTTGCACTCGCAGCTCTGTGTATTGCACTTTATGTATATCAATATATGCACTATTTGTAATGCTGGTCAACAAAATTAATCTGTAATTTGGTAAGTAATTGACTAATGTACTTATATAGTATTTTACATGTGCCCAGTGTCTGATTACAAACTACAGGATCAACTAACATCTAGGCACTTAAATAGGCATGCATAATAATAGTTTAACTCTTTGGGTTCTGCTGGTCTTCAGCCAATCAACAGCAGAAATTATTTTTCCAACTGACCACCAAAGGAGGATTTCAGATTTTTTTAATAGATGCACAAACAGGAGAAAGGCTGGCAAGTTGATCCAGAACGCGATGCTTGATATGGAGATCAAGTAAATACAAATACCTTTTTATTATTTCAATTATGTCCATGCCAGATGAATTATCTGTCTTAATTAATTATCCTTACGTTTCATACAAGTGAAGCTATGAGCAGATATCAGCTGTCGGTAACAATTATGTTTTTGAATGAGTTATATGAACGTCTTACCTTTTTATTATTTTTTTTGTGTCAAGTGGAATGCCTTTTTTTCTAAAATAAAGTTTTTATTACAATAAAACAGAGATGTGTCATGTCTTTTCTGGAAAAGTCAGGTATACATAGCATACACGGTTGTCTAAAAGTAAAATGGGATAGCTTTCACGTCTGGTTAATGTGAAATGCAAAGGGATTCACAGATTACTCTATTCTTTAAATGTTGAAAAAGAGATGGTTATATGGGTCATACTGCAGACAAGTCTTCTCTGCATATTTCCACCACCAACTCCCTGCAGGAATTAATTCCTATATTATCCCTGAGTGTTTGCTTCCCCCTGCTGGCCGTCAGTGGTTAACGCTTGTAGGTTATTTAAAAAAAAAAAAAAAAATCTATCAACAAAACTTTATCTTACGAAAGGCGAACAACACAACAGAACACTGTTCGCTTGTGTATTTCCCGGAAGGGGTTGGTTAGCAACGTCACGGCCTGTGGAGGCCTGCAGTTGCGGTGGAAACAAGAGAAAGAAGAAACCGGTAAGTGAAATAAAACGATAGATTATTGTAGAGATTGTGTAAACTGCACCATGACTATAGATTTTACTTCGTTATTGGTTCATACGTTGGCCTGGTAATTTAGGAGGGCGTAAACGACGCGGTGAATGCAAAAGAGAAAGGTGCAGATCGACTGTAAATAAACAATAAAAAAGATACAGTAGTCAAAAGATTGTATGACAATGAAATACAGAAGTCTGCTTAGATTAGGCCTTTCAATGTACATGCCACTAAAAGTGTTACCGGTTAAAAAAAAATCTATTACATGTGTTACATTTAAGTTAATTATGGTTATGTGTCTTGTTTTTCAACCGATTCTTATTTAACCAGACAGTATCTGTGATAATACACCTTTATTTCCATTCAAACCATTGCATTTGCTGAGCCCGCTGTACAGTAAATCAGCTTACTGTTGAATTTATGCCACCCGTCGTCTGAATGTCAAGGGTGAAAAAGTGGCAAGTGGAGTTTTGTCATTTGCAGGATTTTTGCAGTTTTTTGTTTTTTTTAAAAACACGTTTTTTTAAAATTTAATTAATTAATTTTTTTTACAAAAATTAAGATGTAGCACAACAAATGGGCGGCGTTTAACAAATTAGGTTAGTGTGGTATTTGCCAGTAGCCCTGCAGAGACAATTGTAATAGTCTCTAGGCAGGGGCTCCACTCTTTACTAATTAGGTGTCATTTCATAAAACCGTCACCATTCTTGAACTTTCTAAAATAAATTCGAACATCCTATCATTTATAATAATATAATCGTAGGTGTTTATTTGTTTAATTTATGTTTTTAAGATTACTGTGTTTATATATATATATATATATATATATATATATATATATATATATATATATATATAATTAAACATAATATAATTATTACTTACATACAGCTGTCCTGTGTAAATGGGTGAATGTCTTTTATGCAGATTATATTTGGCATTCAGTGAACTTAAATACAAATTTGGTAAGGGTGGAATAGCCCCAACCTTCCTTTTTAATATTAAAAGAAAGGGTACAATCCAAAAAATAGATCTGTTTAAAAACGAATGGGTCTACATGTTGTAGGAGTTGAATGGGGCTACATGTTGTTGGAGTTGAATGGGGCTACATGTTGTTGAATGGGGCTACATGTTGTAGGAGTTGAATGGGGCTACATGTTGTAGGAGTTGAATGGGGCTACATGTTGTTGAATGGGGCTACATGTTGTAGGAGTTGAATGGGGCTACATGTTGTAGGAGTTGAATGGGGCTACATGTTGTAGGAGTTGAATGGGGCTACATGCTGTAGGAGTTGAATGGGGCTACATGTTGTTGAATGGGTCTACATGTTGTAGGAGTTGAATGGGGCTACATGCTGTTGAATGGGGCTACATGTTGTAGGAGTTGAATGGGGCTACATGTTGTAGGAGTTGAATGGGGCTACATGCTGTAGGAGCTGAATGGGGCTACATGTTGTTGAATGGGGCTACATGTTGTAGGAGTTGAATGGGGCTACATGTTGTAGGAGTTGAATGGGGCTACATGTTGTAGGAGTTGAATGGGGCTACATGTTGTAGGAGTTGAATGGGGCTACATGCTGTAGGAGTTGAATGGGGCTACATGTTGTTGAATGGGTCTACATGTTGTAGGAGTTGAATGGGGCTACATGCTGTTGAATGGGGCTACATGTTGTAGGAGTTGAATGGGGCTACATGTTGTAGGAGTTGAATGGGGCTACATGCTGTAGGAGCTGAATGGGGCTACATGTTGTTGAATGGGGCTACATGTTGTAGGAGTTGAATGGGGCTACATGTTGTAGGAGTTGAATGGGGCTACATGTTGTAGGAGTTGTATTGCGTCTTTGCTCTTTTGAAAAAAAGAAAAGCAGAATGGTGGGTGGCCCCAAACACTTTCCTGCTTAGTAAAGTACAGTAAGACCAGACTCTGTTTGATCATGCGTCGCTGCACCAGCCACACTGTCACCCCCAGAGCGCGCTGAGTTATTTAATTCAGTGCTGCGCTGCAGGGAATAAATATGCAGGCACTTTGCATTTTTTAACCTGGTCCTTTAACTGTTTTTACAGGGAAGAAAAAAACCAACAGATTCCTGCTGATATCTAACGAAGGGAAAGTGGATCGACAGAAAAGAAGGAAACAGGAAGGCATTTTGGATCTAAGAAATGACCAGGTAGGTCTGTTTTTAAAGTAATATTGTTACAAACGTGCCATAATGTTTTTTTTTTTTCCTATAAGGAATATAAGGCGCTTTTTCAAGGGTTGTTGTCATTAAAACTAGATGCCAATACACATAAATAAGCCATTCCTAAGTCTGTGTATTGGGAGTATTTTAATGAACAGAAACAGACCTCATCTGAGCTGTTTAGTTAGGTGATAACTACAGGGCTCCAGTTATGGTTTAGCTATTTTTCCTTTCTAAGGTCTAGGATTATAATTCAGTCAGTTCTGTACTGCTCTGATTTGACTTCAGCTGAATGGACCATTCAGCACAGTGAAAGACTTCTGTTATGACCTCAGTGGATCCTTTGTGATGTTTGTTTATCCAAACTGTACTGTGTCATTATGGTATCGCAGAATAAAGAGGGATTTGGAATCAGAATGAAAGGCAGAGAGATTTGCCATTTCAATCCTGTTAACTGTTTTATTTCAGCTCACCTGCTTCTAGATTTGTTTCAAATGGCAAGAGGAACACCAGCCCCCGGTCCCCTACCAACACTGGCGAGCTCTTCACTCCAGCACATGAAGAAAATGTTCGATTTATATATGATGGTAAATTCTCCATTCATATGGACACCCAGATGCCAAACACATTGTCATAGGAATTCTAAAATGAGCTGCTCACTTACATACATGCTGACTGCATGCTTTATTATAGGGGCAAGGTGCATTAAAAGAAACAATTGAATTTAAAAACTGTGGAATTCAATATAGGTTAGCAGTCAGTGTTTTGGCTGTACAGTTGTCTTCAAGAATAGTCTAGAGGAGAAGAATTATTGTTGCTTTTGAAAAGATGAGCCAACAAGGTATAAAAGAAATCCTATATATTGGTTATTTTTCTTGTTTCCAGCTTGGCAGTGTGTCCTGAGAGACCTTGCGTCCTCCAGTGATCGGAGTGAGAGAGGACCCCAGCAGTATGTTGAGAAGACGACAAACCCTGGGCTTAACAGTGAGTATATACAGTACTGCACCCTCGGCTTTCTGTCACAGCACCAGTTCAGTGAAGTATAGACTATATCTGTTAAGGTCATCTCAAGAAATATTTGCTCTAATTCATACTAGATCACATTTTTGCAACCCTGACAAATTTTACATTTACATTACACATTGAAATCTTTCTTTGGCTCCAGCAATATGTCTCAATTCATCTGTCACACTTATACATATACAAATTAATGACACATCCAAAAACAGAGAATGAAACCATTTTAAGGGCGGTCTATTCCTTTAGTTTTTGCTTGTAAGTCTGGTTTGGTGTTGATTTTTTTTTTTTTTTTCAAGAATTTATCCAATATTTAATTTCAATAAAATAAAATAAAAAAAATATTTCAAGGAAATTTATTTTAATGTTTGCTATGTGAAAAATGAAACAGTCCTCATATTTATAAACAAAAGAACCATTTTTAAATGTAATTCGCTAATGATTATTGTTTTGTGTTTTTTCCCTTCAGCATTTACTCCTGTTGACTTGAGTGATGTAAAGAGACGGAACACACAGGACTCCAAGAAATCTTAAGAAACGTGTACCCGCCTGGCCGGGTCCCTTTCCTCTCCATAGGGAGTCCTTGGGAGATTTATTTTCTAATGATATTCTTTGTCAGTCTCACTCTGGAATGACCCCCATATCATCCCACCCTCTTCAGCTTCAAAGTAAAGAAACCAATGACTGATCTTTCTCCTGGCTCTCTTGAAGGTGCATGTGTTTTAGCTGAAATCTTTGTCCCCTTAAAAAAAAAAAAAAAAAAAAAAAAAAAAAAAAACAACAGTTAGTTTTAAAATTAAGATCTGCTCTAAACGTGTTCAACGTTTCAATTATTCGTTTTTTGAGCTACTGGCTTTTTTTTGCAAGCACTGTCTTAAATTGGTCCTATGGCTCAGAGTCTTGCAAAGGAAGCCACCCAGAAACCGTCTTCCTACTTGCTATACAATTCAGTTATAGATAGAAAGAGAGAAAGAATACGACATCATTTTTTAATTTTTTTAAAGCCTCGCTTGACCTGGGTTTACTCAAGTTGTCTAAAAGCAACATCTTATTAGCGGCGGGATTATAGCAACTTTGTTGTATTTGTCTTCTAACTGACAGTGAGCAAACAAGCTTTATCACTGGAATCAAGGCTGTATATGTTTACAAGCTTTCCTGGTTCACCTACTGAAATTGAAATACAACCCCTTCTGTTTGCTAAAAGAGTTGCATGAATCTGTAGCAGGCACCGCTTGCATCTGAGTAAATCTGATTGATTGTTGCAGCAGTTAAGCCAAAAGGTGTGGGGCTGCATTGGTGGGGGAGCGGGTTGTGGTCACCCCAGGGGTTTTTTTTGAAATGTAATGCCCGTTTGTGTGGAATATTTGATTTGTTATCTTTTATACCTTTGATTTTAAAGCTCTTTTTAAAAAGTACCAACTCATGATATGTCAACAAAGCCAATTTAATTTAAATACACAAATAACTAAAATCCATTACATCAGAATGGACTTCATGATGGGGGAGTTAACACACCTGCATATACATGTATATGTTTGCATATTATGTGTATATACATGAAGGCATACATTGCGAATTTACACATGAGCTTCCACTAAAAATCAGTTACAAAGGGGGACTGCTTCCATTTCATCTTGGTGGCAGTTAATAGCTTTCAGACTGGCAGGGGCAATTAACAAGCAGACCTGTGGATGTCTTAAAGGCTAAGAGATGCAAAAAAGAGTCAGTGAACTTTTACTGATAAATTACAGCCATGCTGGTTCTTAATGAGTTTGCAAGTCACCATACTATGCTCTAATGGCCATTTGTATAGATGCTTATTACTATCATTTCTGTGACAGCATCTCTGTCAAACTTGGAGTTGTTCATGCATAAAAATAATTTAGTATGACAGTTTCTGAGACCTAATTTCTGCAAATTATACAGAGATCCTACCGCATTGTAAGCCTTTTTCTTTATGAATTCTTCACTTTGATTCTGGAAGTATTGCACAAAACATATTTGCATTGTGTTTAGGTGTTTGAATAAAAAGGAGACTGTCTGGCATTCGATTTCAGCAGCAGGTCTGCGGCATTGATGTTGTATAAACACTGGAGCTTCTCAAACGCTTACAGTATCTCCTAGTTGGCCGCAGAATTGGAGCCTGGCTTCACAGCATCCGGAAGCCTGTCCCATTTCTAGCCCTTGTTTTAAAGGCAGAGCCTCTTCCATACCTGTTGTAGATTTTCCACTATCCAGCATCAAGGCTCTTATTTCTATTAAATGTGCCCATTATCTCACAAGCTTTTCAAGGCCATTGAAAAGCTTTTTCTAAGGAAGAATCAAACTGAAAAACTCAGTGATAAGAAAAGTTTGGGAAATGAGAGCACCTATAATGCCAAGATGCAACTAAAATGTATCTTGAAGGAAAAGGATACTATTGTAACCAGACTTCAAGGAATAATTTTGGCGCTGCATGTTTTCATGGTTAAAAACTACCTTTGGTACAGTTTGTCCCTAGGACAACTGGACATGTAGTAAGTGAGAAGAGTGCATTTGAGGGATTGTTCAATGGCAATTTTATCCCCCAGGGATGTAAATGTTTTTTGGACAGATGTTGCTATCAGGATCATATGAAAGAGATACAGTTGACACAAAAAGTTAGACATTCGGATGTTGTTTTAAACAAAACAAAATGTTATCGATTGCTTTTCTTAAAAGTGAAGAGAAACAAGTTGTAAACTTTATTATAAAAAGGAAATTCACATTTGTAAACTGGGGAAGTACTGTAAATAAAATGTTTTCTTTAGACACATTTTTTCTTTCTGCGTGTGCGTTTGTGTGTGTGTGTGTGTGGTGGTGGTGGTGGTTTTGTTCTGCCGTACAATTCTACCAAAGGCAGAGTAATCCCATGCCTTGTGCTACCAGAATGGATTACTGCCGCATTTTAATAGATACAGTGTTAGTGTTGGGTTACTCTTTGTTTGCATACTGCACAGAACTACACATTCAGAGCAAGTAGGTCTTACCTTTGCCAAGTACAAGGTTATGAAACACAGCTGGCTGTTGTTAACATTTACGGCTGATTTCACACACCCTAATTGGCACTAATACTTGATGTTAATTCATCTTAATCCAAATGGTGAACTGCACTAGAATGAAAACCTTTGTGGGCAAAGTATCCTTGTTTTCTACAGTACAGTATTTGACAATTTAACAGCTTTGAACCTTTTCATTAATCATTTTTTTGACTATTGTACCATCAAATCATTTCAGTGAAAACTAATAGCAGATAAGCAGCCCAGCATAAAGATTACCACCCTCACATGATCTCAGGAAGTGATTATGCATGACCCCTGTCTAAATTTGATTTAAAGGCTTTAATTACAGAGTATTATTTTTTGATTATCTGTTCCGTGCTTTGCATGTTTTTGACCTGCACTAAAGAACTTGGGATGTTTGGGGCCCAGGCAACCGAGAAAAATACAGCTGGACAATTCATTACCTCCACCATTCACAGCTGTTAAATTTAAACAAAATGAACATTAAAGGAAATATTTATCGAAACATCCAAACAAGCATCAATCAGTTTGAGATGTCCTGTTCAAGTAGTCTTTTACCTTTTAATATGATTGTTAAGGTCATAAGTATAAAATTAAGCAACCACACTGCAAGAGCACCTTGTAATGCTAGCAAACCGTGTTTAAGATGTTTTGGTTTAGTAAAGGCAAAGTTATTGATAAAAAGGCATGGCTGCTTCTGATTCCTAATTACTTCACTACTGTACAGAAGTTCAAACTCCCTCCAATGGTCAGGCTATGTTACCTACAGCAAAGGTACCAAGGTGCAGCAGTTTACCTATGGCATTCTTTAAATAGTTGCATATCCTAAGTTAACATTACAAAACAAGTGATTAAAAAGAACCAATTGCTTTTAATCATTGTGAAAATGTGCTTATTTCCTATTTTAAAAGTTTGAAAACAGGAAAATAAATCCCACAACCTTATTAAAAAAAATAATCAAAATCAAAACAAGCTTTTTTCATAAGTAAAATAAGTAATGTAAGGTCAATAAAAAAAAGTTTTTTTGGGGGTGGATTCTTCTCAAAATAGACTTACTGATATTATTTTCATGAATTAAAGCTTTTGTAACCACACATTTTTAACTAAACAAAAGAAATCAACAAAACATAAATCAGTAAGACACTGATAAATCATTTTATATTGACCACTCAAAGTTCATGCAAACGAAATGTTACATAAGCAAGTTCCTGGATTGTCTATGCAAGTGTTTTTTTTCTTTTATTTCCCCTGGCAGCTGACCTTGGCTTTTCCAATAGAGGAGGGGTAGTAGTCAAACACGAGCTGTCAGTCAGCAGTCTGGAGTGAACTTGAATTTGTTTCACAGATGCACTGCAACACACGCTTCTGAGAAAGGATTTACAACTCCAGGTTTTGTTGGATCTGCATGCATCTGCTGCTTTAATACAGAACAAGATAGAAGACCTTGAAGGACCTACAATGCTTGGGCTTTTACTGCTATGCCTTCCAATGGAGCTTCTACAGGTAAGTAGCACAGTAATCAAGAAGAGAACTTAGTTTATCAATCCGAACTAACCGCCTGGATTGTTTTGCAAACTTGTTTTTGAAGAGCTGTCATAATAATCAGATGTAGTAGTGGCTCAATAAAGTTATAACTTGTTTGGTTTTAAAAGTGGGACTTGACATAGTTTCAAATTCTTGTGTTATTTGTCTTAACAGAAATGATTTCATATTACTGATTGTGGGATTGTATTTTTTGTTTGCTTTTGAACTTTCAAGTGTTATTTGTTGAAATGGTGTTATAAGGTCTTCAGAATTTTTATATCAACAAATGTAGAATTGTGTTTATTGTATTACAGTATTTGTAAGGTTGTATCATATCATTTAAGGTTTGTTAATAATACTGTTATTAACTAAAACATGATTTCCAACTAACATTTCTCATTATTAAAATCTGATATAATTCATATTAAGTAAACATCAATAAACGTTACATTCAACACCTAACTGATGATGAATTAATTTTGCATTTAAATACAGAGTGACAAAGTGCAGCGTTCATTTATTTTCGTCATAACATTTTAATTACAATGGGGGTAATTCTATAATGACTTTGTTGTTAATGGGACGATGTTTAGAAACTAGTTACAATAACAGCAAAACAATGCCATCATAAGTGCTGTATGTTTGTAATCTATATAAAAGTGCACACACACAGAGATACCAAGTTCTTTAGGAATTTGAAAAGCAGAAGAATTCTTTATATAGTTGTGTTCATTTACAGTTAATGACGTACGCTCTGTGGGGTCTCTTCTCTGTATCTAAATAGTGGCGGATCTTAATACAGACAGTGATTATTCCATACTCAAGATGAAGCAAAAAATAACCAGAGAGCAGCACAGGAATGACCATGTTCAGTGAAAGCCTGTGTCCCAGGTGTCTGGGGAGAGTGACCATGCTCAGTGTAAGCCTGTGTCCCAGGTGTCTGGGGAGAGTGACCATGCTCAGTGTAAGCCTGTGTCCCAGGTGTCTGGGGAGAGTGACCATGCTCAGTGTAAGCCTGTGTCCCAGGTGTCTGGGGAGAGTGACCATGCTCAGTGTAAGCCTGTGTCCCAGGTGTCTGGGGAGAGTGACCATGCTCAGTGTAAGCCTGTGTCCCAGGTGTCTGGGGAGAGTGACCATGCTCAGTGTAAGCCTGTGTCCCAGGTGTCTGGGGAGAGTGACCATGCTCAGTGTAAGCCTGTGTCCCAGGTGTCTGGGGAGAGTGACCATGCTCAGTGTAAGCCTGTGTCCCAGGTGTCTGGGGAGAGTGACCATGCTCAGTGTAAGCCTGTGTCCCAGGTGTCTGGGGAGAGTGACCATGCTCAGTGTAAGCCTGTGTCCCAGGTGTCTGGGGAGAGTGTGGTGGAACAGACTGTCGCCCGATGGAAGGAGTATGAGCTTGAATGCTGGGCTAAGATGATGAGCGACCCACACCCCGACACAGGTAATTCTGTGCATTCATTATTGTTGTATTTCAACGTGGTCAATAGATTAGCCTGATATGAAAAAAATATACAGTTTTACAAAAAGAATAAATGCCTAGTATACTTGTGTGCTGTCGATTCATTTCTGCATGTAAACAGATGTGTTCTGCAACCGGACATTTGACAACTACGCCTGCTGGCCAGATTCTCTTGTGGGATCTGTGATGCGTGTGCCCTGTCCTCCGTACCTGCCCTGGTATGAAAGAGGTAACATACACATCACTTTCTTAATGAGCGCTGTACTGGGTAGACCTGCATCATGCTAACATTCTTTCTGTCTGTGCCACTTAAATC
Organism: Acipenser oxyrinchus oxyrinchus; assembly: GCA_030684275.1. Lineage (NCBI taxonomy): Eukaryota > Metazoa > Chordata > Actinopteri > Acipenseriformes > Acipenseridae > Acipenser > Acipenser oxyrinchus. The sequence goes on from CM060260.1 coordinate 6,229,482, forward strand.
AAGCAAAGTACCTATGAAGTATCTTGCTTTGAACTAGGTTATTCTCTTAAAAGGTATAGTTTTAACTGCTATTTTAATTTGCTTATTAACCTTTCCTTACATTCTTATAATGTTTTCTATTGTTCTAAGTTAATTATGTTGCCCCCAATATTGACGTGGGGGTTTAAATATATATATATATATATATATATATATATATATATATATATATATATATATATATATATGTTTATAGTTTTAGCCCAGAAGTTATGATCGAATGCTTTCCAAGTTATAGACAGATTTCTTTCCGATTGTATTGTGTGCTCATTGTCTTCCTTCATCCCTCCAGTGCAGTCTGGCCATGTGTATCGGAGGTGCATGGAGAATGGGAGCTGGCTGCTGCTGGAGAACTCCTCCCTTCCCTGGAGAGACTTCACTGAGTGTCTGGAGGACTCCTCTGTGCAGCACGAGATGGTAGGCAGTAATCATGGGTCCAATACAGAACATTGCAACATGGTAACATAGTTCTGGGAATGTTACAAACTACAGTATGTTGCTATGCTTTAGAACCAACTAAGCTGGATATGAGAGCTATTTCATGTTTATACGCTAGCGATTAAAAACTACTCTGGTGGTTTTAATATTGTTCTATTTTTGAACAGTACTATTACTATTATAATGCTTGTGTATTCCTATGAAGAAACGCCAAGCAGAAACTAGAAGTCCACAACTTTACCAGCAATGGCAACACAATGGATTTTTATCAAGGGTACAACTCCACAGTACTCATTCAGTTCAATGGTAAGATAATGAATTACCGGTGTGTGGTGGTTCATTCCATTGTATATGAAATATGGAGCTTGTCTAAAATCATTGTAGCTGCCCTCATGCTACTGTTGAACCTTAGTGCAGAACCATAGCTTTGCTGAGCTCCTTTTCATGCCTTAAATGAAGTGCTTAAAACTAAATGGGATAAATATAATTGTACTTCTAAAGTAGGTTGTGGGATTTTAGGGCTCTGGTGAGGCTTCTATCTCTAGTTTTGGTCCACCAAAGAGACCAATTTATATTTTATTTGATGGTGTGCCTGTCTTCAAACCCTTTTATTTTAGGAGTCACAGAAAGAGTTCCTGGGAAATGTTAAAGCCATGTACACAGCAGGCTACTCCTTGTCTATAGCATCGCTAAGCATCTCAGCAGGTATCTTCGTTTCCTTCAGGTACATGTTTGTCTGTGTGTTTTATTAATGCATTGCTTAAACATATGCCAGTACATGAACATACTCAAAATAAAACGCTTAGACTGAGACTCAAAAATGTTTTTGGTTTTGCTTTGTGAAGCAGAGCACATACTGCACTGTGCTAATCACAGCCCATAAACAACCCAATGCATTGTATGTGTACATTGCAGTGAATCAATGCGAATGGAGAAAAATAGTCTTATCTGATACAATCTCACTTGTAGGCGTCCATAAATTAATCAGTTTCCTTTCCGTGCTACTTGTTGCTTCCTTTTCACTGGTGAGATTGCAGAGTTATGTTCTGGGTAACTCAGTTATCAGTAATTTGACAGAAAAAAATCTAAAAGTTACAATTTTAGCTAAAGGATGAATCTAGTCGTAAGACGGTTCCTTTTTGTTTGCATGCCATCTTGTGGATATATGCTGCTACTGCACCTACAGAACAGTAACTATGGTTCATGTTTCATTGTTTCAAATACTTACATTTTGAAAATAAATAAGTCTCTTGGAAATGCAAACACATTTATTATTACGATATTAATATAAAATGCACACACACCCCTAAAATATAAGGTTTTTCCATAATAATCTTGCTTGTACGAGTCTGTGACTTACTTGTGCCTTGCATGGCAAATGATTTGCTCCATTTTTGTGAAAGAAAAATAAAAGCTAGAAAACTGGCCAGTGAGTAGCTAGACATTAACATTAACCTGGACAATTCATTTCCCCATGGATTTGTTTCTTATAGTTTTGTCAGATTACTGGCATATTTTCCTTTCACAGAAAATGGAGCAGACAAGCTATCTTGAGATAACATGCCCCTGCACTGGCAGATTCAATTCCTCTTTCTGGTTGTTCCCCAGGAGACTGCACTGCATGAGGAACTCCATTCATCTCAATCTATTTGTGGTGCTCATGCTGCGGGCTGTCTCTGTTTTAGTCAAAGACGGTCTTCTGCACGAGAGATACAACCCCCTGTACAACACTGCCACTGATTGGGAAGCCTTCACTTCAGATCAGGTATCGCTCTCTTTCCAATGGTGTGGCATTGACTCCATAGCCCTTCAAACCTCTTTATTGTCGTATTTTGACTTATCAATGGCATCACAATGGTATGAACCAACACACACGGTGATGCATTGCACTAACATGGTACTATAACAGAGATTGGCAGTATAGCAGTTTTTCTGTAACCCATTGCTTAAACCCTTTATGAAGTAAGTTTGTTTAAAAACACGCAGTGGTTAACAATGGCAGCAGTTGAAGGTTACCGCAGTATTCTTTATATGTAGGTCAATGACTGAAAGGGTGAGATAACAGACAAACTGACAGGTCAGGCAAAGGAACACATGTGTCAATATAAAAAAAGGAACCCCTTTCTTTTATTTAGCTTAACCCTTGTGGTGTATTTTTTGGCCAGCCTAACATACAACAGCACATTTGTGTTTCATTTGATCATTGATTTTATTTGGAATATTTACTGCTTAGAAATATGACTTTATTTAAACTATTGGCTCTAATCACAAATCTTTAAGCACTGTTTTTAAGTACTGCTTTTTGTTCTTATAAATATCATAGATTAGTTTTGAAAAATGACAACTTCTACCCCTCTCTTTAATACAAGATTCCTTACAATAGTCCTTGAAGTTTTGTGAATAGGGCTCTATATGATAGGGAAACTATCACTGTTTAGGTCTGGCAATGAGGGCCGTGTACACGGTTGTTGTGCCCTTTCAGCTGTGACCGATTCCTTTGTGTGTCTCTTGCAGACAGCAGCAGGGTGCCGTGTGGCGCAGGTCCTGATGCAGTACTGCACTGGGGCCAGTTACTACTGGCTGCTGGTGGAAGGCCATTACTTGCACGCCATCCTCTCCCTCTCCTCATGGGCTAAAAACAAATATTTCAGATACTACATCATGCTCGGCTGGGGTAAGAGGCTTTGTTGTAAATGTAAACAAGTAAGCTAAAATGAATTTGAACCAGCATATTGTATTTCCCAGTCAGGATGAACCAAAACTGGATTTGTTTAGCGCATTTTACAGCACAGGGAATCACCCTGGATTGTATCATTTGCATGGTTATACCAGGATTACCCCTAAAATCAGTGTTGGATACAAACTAGAGGGATTCACTGTTGCTGTAAAATGAACTAAATAAACACATTGGTGGCTTATCCAAGTGCAGTGCAAGTTGATAATAAACCAAAAAAAAAAAAGAAAAGAAAGAAAAAAGCTTTTCGCTTGTGCTTTACATTTATATGAGGTTTTGCAGTAGCTGTGCTTCCTAGAATCCTACAAGTCATTGTAACAATAACAAGGAGTAGATATGAAGAATCAATTTAAAGTAAAAAAATCCACTGTCCAACACTCTTTGGACTGCATTTTGGGGGAGAAGTTCTGAAGTTTAGGACGTTTTTAGGTCACTGTTGCTTGTCACTTGGTCTAACATTTGTGTAGTGATAAATTAGACTGTAAAAAGTAAAGACACCTGTACTGATGTACTATACCTCAAAGGCAAATCTAATTTGTAACATTTGAATCAAGTATAAATATATAAAAAATATTTTTGTAGAATAGCTCTCAACGAAAACGTCAATGCAGTTTTTGGATTTTATTTTTCAGGGGCACCCCTTCTTTCCCTAGCACCCTGGGTCCTTGTGAAATACTTGCATGAAAATGAAGAGTAAGTGCTTCAGTCAGCAGGTCATTCATACTGGCTTTGTTTGTGGGCTACCTCCTGTGCAGACTAATATTTAATATTATTTAGGCAGCTATCTTAAGATGAAACATGTGCTTAGAACAAATTGGTGTTTATTCAATTTAATAAACCATGCTCAATCTAAACAGGGCTGTATTTGGGTCTGTAGTTTATTTCTGACTATATGAAAAAACCCAGAAAGGTTCATTTCTCAATTATTTAAATTATGATGATATCCTCCTCAGTTTAGATCAATTTAATATACTTCATTGTGTGTGTGCTTCTATTGAGACTAAGAACATCTCATGTTTTTTAATTGCCTGCAAAAAGGCTTGGCTTTTCTGTGTGAATTCTGCTTTCCAGGTGCTGGAGCCAGAATATAAGTATGAGGATCTGGTGGATAATCAGAGCCCCTGCCATGGCTGCTGTCCTGGTAGGCCTTCCTTGTTCATTGTTGTGTAGAGCTGACAACACAATTCCAGGAAATCTAACATTGTTTGTAATACCATTATTTCATAGGTGTCACATTTTTCTACTGATAAATTAAGTACCGACTACTCCTTCCAGGTATCTCCAGGCTGAACTTCCTCTCCACCCCGTGAAATGAGATCACGTGAAATGAGATCACGTGAAATGAGATCACATGAAATGAGATCACGTGAAATGAGATCACGTGAAATGAGATCACATGAAATGAGATCACGTGAAATGCATCGTATTATCACACTAGGGGGAGCTTTTGAGCTCAGCTTGGATATGCTAATAGTTATGCAATATTTACCAACAATTTTACTTTTATATATACACAGTAAAGCATCACCTTTAATTCCTTATAGTGTATATTTTATTGCACAGTGTTTTGAAATGTATTGGACTACATGGAATTATGTATTTCTCAAAATAGTTGAATATATATATGTGTGTGTGTGTGTGTGTGTGTGTGTGTGTGTGAGTATTGACATTCTGTATATTGTATAATACATGTACATTACAACCAATATAGGGCTGAGTAGAGGACTGACGATTTGATAAATGATTGTGTTGTTATCTGAACGCTTGCATATTAGTGTTCTGATTTTATTTTGTTCCAGATAAATAGTGTGATTTTTATCCATGCAATTGTCTTGCTGCTCTTGCAATTTAATGCAAACAAGCTGACGTACACGGACACCAAATACAGGTGAGATTTAGAAACACAAAGACAAGGTGCTTTATTCATTGAAAAAAGGCTATTTATAGCAATACCAAACACTGGGCTAGATTTGTGAAGGTCATCCAATCTGCAGCTGTTCAAAGCACCAAGAAACCATAGTTTTTTAAAATCAGTTTTTCTTTTCCTTTATTAGCACCAGAGATTCTGTAGAAGATGTTTTGGTTTTTGTATTTGGAACATGCATGTGTCTCTGAGATGAACTCCTCAGCACTAATCACAGTCTGACCTATGCAGTGATAGAGAACCTTAAAATATGTGTGTCTGATTCAGTGATCCCCACATATTTTCTAATGTGTTATTTTTTCTTGGTCAGACTGGCCAAGTCCACGCTTACCCTGATCCCCCTGCTTGGAGTTCATGAGATTTTGTTTGTGTTTGTCACGGATGAGACAGCTGTTGGTCTTCTTCGCAACGTCAAACTGACCTTTGAACTGCTGCTCAGCTCCTTCCAGGTACTCCCCTTGTATTTATACTGTATGCTTTTATTTGGGCACATCTAGCCTGTTATATTTTCAACGGGCAGAATTATATACAGCTTTTCTTTCAGTTTTTTGGTTTTCTTTCAATGCAGGGCTTCATTGTGGCTGTTCTTTATTGCTTTGCAAACCATGAGGTGAGTTCGCTTTTACAGCCCATCCCACGGGGGATTTTATATTAATTCTGTATAGACTTTCTCCAATAAAAATACTATAGTACTGTACAACACTCTCCTATAGTACGGTATATAATTACAGTGTGAAATTTCAGCGTGAAATTCTGTACAGTACACTGGAAATGGCATATAGCTCCAACATTGAATGCCAAACAGTTGCAGGAAGGCATCACAAGCACTGGAACAAACATATTCAGTGTTACTAGATAAATAAGACTTGTTAACCAGAAATTCAGTAGAATAATCCGTTGCAGAACCACAGCACCACCAGTGTGCCAGTAGTGCTGGTGTCTGTGAATGACCATGCTGTGGTTTCTTCAGGGTAACACTACTATTATAATGATATTGAATAGCGTGTTTCAAACTGTTCTGTAAAGGTATCGCCACACCTGCCTCTCTCAGGTCCAGTCTGAACTGAAGAAGCTTTGTGGGGGACTCTGCAGGAAGCCTGGCACGTCACACTCTGGATCTGTGGTCAGCTTCCTCAGCGACTCCCGATATGACACTGAACCCCTGAATGGGGACCCCCAGGCGACCGGCAGAGATGGGCAGGCCTGTATCAAACAGACTGCCATTTACCCCTGAAACCCACTGGAAAACCAAGGCAGAGGATGCAGAACCCAGCTGACAGCACACATTCTCAGGTGTGATGCAGCTGAAATACTGTAGAGCACATACATTTTACTGGGTAACAAATAATATCTTGTAGACCATCCTCTGAAAGTTTGTGTGTGTGTTAATATATCTGTATCATTTTGCTTCCCAGAGCCTGCACAATCCTTTAGATATATTTTAGTGTATTATTTTATATATGTATTTCATTCCACTATTGCATGCAAAAACATTAAGTACAAGATTCTGCAAAGTATGTAAAGTCAAGTTTGTCAGATATTATATTAACTGTGTTATTATGTAAATATGTGAATACACAAAAAACTATCACAAGAGATCTTTATTTTGTTTTCATGATTATGATTTCAGTTTTAAGGGCAAATATTACATAGAGCAGTTATTTGTTAAACTTAGTGTAATAAATGTAACTATTTTAGCATTATGTATTAACAACCATGTCAGGTATTTAAGGAAAATTGTCTCAATACTAATATTATACTGTATATCACTATTTCATATTACTCTAATGTTTCCTGGATCAAGTACATTAAGTAGCACAGGTGGGTTATTTATCAATGAGATGTCGCCTCAGTTTTTCATTTCACAGGTCCTTAGAGGTAGTACTGATTTATAAACACAAGGTGGCATCATCGCACCACAGAACACGACTGAATAATGCATGTTATTGAACTCAGTGTGCTCCTCTGGTTTGCTTGAGTGACATCAACATTCATCATTTTTCCACATTCTATATTTATAATGTACAAATTCATATTTCACCTTGTTTTTCCTGTGGAAATTAGAAAAAATGTCCCTCTGGTTTCCAATTTGAAATGTAGTACATTTAACATCGAGTAAAGCACCATTAAGAAGCAGTGTCAGGTGGTAATAGCACTTTGTATGCCTGTGAAGAAATTCATTTGAGAACTTTTAGGTGAAAGAAGCAACCAAATGAGACCCTTAATGTTCCAGAGATGTCAGCTTTGCTTTCCATCAGGTTTAAAGTGGCGGAAAAGCTCCACTTGGATGGCCTTGCGTGGTCTGAAATCACCAGATGGCTCTCCAGCTTTTATTATATGGTGTTTCAGTCTTTAATGCAAGTGCAGCCATGGCACTACAGTGGTGGCTATGCAATGATTCTGTACTTAGGGGCAATGGTAGTACAGGGGTACAATGGTAAAGTCATTGGTAGAATACTAACGCAGTGCTAACAAGTTCCTACAAACGAAGCAATACATACTGGTAAGCCTGTGAAGTAGCATGATGTTTGTACCAGTTACATGTGCTACTACAGCAGAACTGTCCCTTTTCACCTGTTCCTCTGTTTAGTTCAGCTTGTTATTTCTAAAGCATCTTCTTAACATCTGAATAGAGATGCCTTCTCCTCCACATTGGGACGCTGGAGGTCAAGCCCACCAATGCTGGATAGAGCATAAAATAAATATTTAACACTGTGTCTGTCACAGGTCCTACAGTCTGTAAAGCAAATCTGATTTGAGTTCTGGAAAGTGACTCACAAGCAGCTAAAAGTCAAGGGAGCAACATTGAGGAGAGGACTGCTTTGGAAAAGATGCCAGAGGATCTTCTAAAGAACAAGCACAGTTACATTGATTTTAAAACCAATTTTCTTTCCTCTATAAAAGTTTACTATGCTATTTCTGCATGGTATTTTTTCACTTTTCCCATGCTTTTCCTATATTTTTCTCATGGTTATACTATGCATTTACCATAATTTACCCTGATTTGCCATTTTTTTTAAAATATGCTTTACCATATCTTTCTGTGCTTTACAATGTTTACCAATGATTTACCATGCTTTCACTGTGCTTGATTACACTTTGCTATGCTTTTACCGTGGGAAACTTTTATAACTCAACTGTTACTCAACTGTTCTTCACTTGAAAAAGTAGGTGGTGCTAACTCTGCGTTGCAGCAAAATGCTTGAAACTTGAGCTGAAACTGATGACAAGGTGATTACTCGCAGTCACAGCAACGCTGACAAGTAAAGCATAACGGAGAGATCAACCGGATTGGACCAGACAGCCGGACAGACATTTTGGCATGTTTAAAATATTTCACATGTGAGGTTATTGTTATTATACAGCCTGAAGAAAACACACAGGAATGACACTGGTTTATTAATAGGGTCTAATTATTGATTTTAGTAAACATTAATATTGCTTCTTTTTGTTTTAGTCTCACGTCATTGATTTTAAGCTGGAGCTGCTTGCTTAGCCTGGGCTGACATCCACACCACAGTGCTGTTATTTATTCGTACTCTATTATTAAGCAATTATCCATGCTCATGCGCTCCCAAACCAATCTGCCACAGTGCAAAATGTGTTACCTGTCTTCTTATAGGGTGGGAAACAGCAACTCCACACTTATCCTACCCTTGGATACTGCAATACAAAAAAAAGTAGGGCTGGCCGTGCTCCAGCTTTGATAGCTCCAGCTCCGGTAGCTGAGCTCCAGTTCCAGGCTGCCTCCAGAGCTGATGGAGACCCCCCTGCTCCAGCTCCAGAGGCGCTCTGGAGCTTGAAGTATTCCCATGCCTTCCAGAGGTGTCATGTTTGTCGCAGTTCATGATATTTTATACTTTTGGTCAAGGAAAAGGGTACTCGAATGTTTGCTTCCTTTCCAGCGCACAAGCAATGGAGCGTCAGCAAGCTCCCGTTATCTCAGTGTGTATATTTAAAACTTTTCTTCGGCCTATTAAATTCCTTTCTGATGCAATGTGGTTTGCAATATCAGTGGATATCATGGGTCATCATTTGAATGGTAAATGGTACAGAAAGACTGCACCACTTAAAATAAAATGTATTGTTCATTGGTGGAAAATGTTACTGTATTCCCCCAGTTTGCAAATACATGCACATTTCATTCAAATAAATACAATAATAACGTCTAATCTGAAATGTGTTTCTACAAACAGCAGTGCGACATCTTCAGAAAGTCGATGGAATCTCATACAGTACACCGTACGATACAAAAAAAAGCTTCTTTAAACTAAAAATAGAGCAAGATTGGAAAATTCTGCCTGTCACTCAACACTACTCAGTTTCATTGCAAAATCAGCTTAGAAAACGTGACTTATTTATTGGAATGTATTTGTAGTTGCTAAAATATAACCTCTTGAACTAACTAGGCCAACAAGAATACAATGAATTCAAGTAATAGTTGGTATTGTACATGGGTGTTCTCGGGCCAGTTAGTAGAGCATTGGACTGATTCCCTGGGTAATTTGGTTCAAGTCCCTCATGAAGCACAAGAGTTAATCCCTTTTTTCAAAAAATATTGCTCAATGTGCCTTATAGACCTAAAAGGTGTGGCTTTGAATCCAGTTAAAGTCACAAATGAAACCAAGCTGCTGCCTGAGAGAAGAGGAAGGCGACAACCAGTACTTTTTTCCACAAGTCTGTTTTAAAGATTCTTCGTATGTGCATTCAATCATTTTTCAGCTGTCATTCTATTATTGGATGCACACACTAAGAATCTTTAAAACAGACTTGTGGAAATAAAAGTACTGTTTGTCTTTCCTCTTCTCTCAGGCACCTTCCAGTCTCCCCCCTCATCTCTTACCTTCTCTTCATCTGCTTCACACTCCCTCTACAGGGCAGATCTTCTCCTCCTCTATCTGTGGAAACAGCAACTGTTTTTCCTGCCTGACATCACAAATGGCGCCGTGACTGTCATTTACTGTCCTGGATGTACCTTATTTGTGTAAAATATCTACCTGTGGAACAGGAAAACTGTACATATTAAACGGTACTGTATGTATTAAACTGTACGTATTCAATGCAAAAGACCTGCCTCGTCAATATATTGCAAACGGAACTCAGTTTTAACAGGATCTGTGGAGTGCACCTGTATATGAGATGAACTTCCCTTTTCAGAGAGTGCACACTTCTGGAGTTGAGAATCGTGGATCTTATTGTGCAATTGCAGTTGCATGCCACTGAAGATGTCTATGAGGTGAATACCAGGGTAAATGCTATGAGTGTTAAAACTTATCACATAAAATAAAATAACCATGCTGGCTTCCATAGGAAAATAATTCCACTTCTGCCACAATCTAGCAGGTTTTTTTGGTAGCCCTTAATCATCAATTTCTAAAGACTTGGAACAATTTAATTTTGACTAGTTAAGCAGTATTATTTTTCAATTTAAGTAGTAATTTGTTCAATTAAGTAATTTGGAACTCCCTGTAGACCTCATGGACCAGAGCTGACCACTCCTGATTTAATTGAACAAATTAACTTGCTAAATTCATCAACAACTTACATTCTTCAAGAATTGATGATTTAAGGGTTACCTATAAATCCTGCTGGATTGTGGATCTCAGGGACAGCGTAACCATATAGGCAGAACAGGCAGCCGCCTAGGGCGGCAAATTGAAGGGGGCGGCAAAAACGCTACATAATTACATTTTATGCTTCATATTTCTTTAGTCTTATCATTTTCAACATCTTGGATAACCATGTCTTGTTCTGCAAAACATATTGCTGATGTTACAGAACCATATCATGAGCAGTGGTGTAGATCTGGAAGCACAGAAATGCTGGTGGGTGAGGTGATCATGCCGGCACGGTGTCAAGCCAAATCTGGATTCCCCTGGGAACAGGCTTGTGGTTGTTGAGCCCGTTGCTAAGCAAAGGACGCATTGAAGTTCCTTGCGTATTCAAATGGGGCGGCCATTATTGGATTTCATTTAATTACCCTGACAATGATTATTATAAAAGGGTGTTGCTAATACAGGATAAACGTTTTACTGATTTTATATCCCTGAAATTCTCTGATGACTGTCCTGGAAATCGTTAGATTTATAGCTAGTTGCTTTTGGTAACAAATCTTGTCAAGTCAGCCCTTAAAGTCACTAGATTTGGCGAGAAATTCGCTAAATTGGCAACAGTGCTTGAAGGCGCAGAAAAAAATATTTGATTTCCGCACGGCTTATTATTGCCTTGACACAACAAGGAAAAGAGATCGCTTCATTGGTGCCCAGGCACTGAAATTAGAGTGGTTGTGTGCCATTTAAGCATTCTTTAATTCTTTAAAGTTAATTTTTAAGTCACGGATCTGCTTATAGAAAAAAGGCTCCAGCTCCTCCGGCTCCAGGTCCCGGAGCTGACTCCAGCTCCTCCGGCTCCAGGTCCCGGAGCTGGCTCCAGCTCCTTCGGCTCCAGGTCCCGGAGCTGACTCCAGCTCCTTCGGCTCCAGGTCCCGGAGCTGACTCCAGCTCCTCCGGCTCCAGGTCCCGGAGCTGGCTCCAGCTCCTCCGGCTCCAGGTCCCGGAGCTGGCTCCAGCTCCTTCGGCTCCAGGTCCCGGAGCTGGCTCCAGCTCCTCCGGCTCCAGGTCCCGGAGCTGGCTCCAGCTCCTCCGGCTCCAGGTCCCGGAGCTGGCTCCAGCTCCTCCGGCTCCAGGTCCCGGAGCTGGCTCCAGCTCTTCCGGCTCCAGGTCCCGGAGCTGGCTCCAGCTCCTTCGGCTCCAGGTCCCGGAGCTGGCTCCAGCTCCTTCGGCTCCAGGTCCCGGAGCTGGCTCCAGCTCCTTCGGCTCCAGGTCCCGGAGCTGGCTCCAGCTCCTTCGGCTCCAGGTCCTGGAGCTGCCTCCAGCTCCTCTGGCTCCTCCAGCTCCAGGTCCCGGAGCTGGTTCCAGCTCCGCCGGCTCCAGGTCCCGGAGCTGGCTCCAGCTCCTCCGGATACAGGTCCCGGAGCTGGTTCCAGGGCTCCAGAGCCGAAGCATGGCCAACCCTTTTGCTGTGCTATATTTGACATTTCTGACAAGGATAAATGTGATTATTGTCACCTACTTTAAAAGGGAAGATGAGATCATATCCATTAAATTTGCATGGGTTTCAGCTCTAAATGGACTACTTCTTATGAAACCTAATGAATTTTTAAGCCAAAGTGCAACTTAAGACTCTTAGTATTTATGTGAATTGATTTTACAGCTAGATTTCCAGAAGTATTTAACTAGTGAACTGCCGTGTAACACTTGGCATTTCTGACCATGAAATATGTCATTTATTTTAGCTTAGTTTTAGATACAATGTAGAGGTTATATGGCATCAAATGGCATTTTAATGTTTTCTCCCCCCGAGTGGTTCTGATAAGGGTTATTGAAAGTGATTAAATATCTATCATTTGAAGCAGCACAAGCTTCCACAATTCAAAGTAAAAAGGCAGCCATCAGGTCAATTTTCTTCCTAAATACATACTTATCAATAAATGGTGTTGACAGCAGAGCAAAACTGGTCCAGGCTGCATAGGAGGCTTACAGTATGAGGGACTTTAACGTTAAGCTTTTTATATCAGGCTATTTTTATTTTTTTTATAACTTTACATTTTGTATAGGGTATTTCTTATTGAGATAAGAATTGTCATGTCATGCAGTTTGGGCAAGAGGACCATAAAGCAAGGCAGAGCAGAGCACGTGACAGATTAAATTATTAATACATCACAAAAACATGTTTGTGTGTGGGACGGCAGAGAAAGTCCGAGTTGGCACCTTGTGTAGGTTTAGTAATTTGATAGCATCATTTTGACATGGTTTTAAATGGTGGGCTGCCAATTTAAAGAGTCTTAGCTCACCAGCTTTCCTCTGGGAACCACAGTGGTACGGATGTGGTACGCATGTGTAATTAAACGTGACGTTTTATAGAGGAATTGGCAGTTTAGTATTTATATTTTTAACTGTGTGGAACATTCTAGACATACTGTACATGCCAATGTAATTGTGTGTTTGTGCTTTAGCCCGCAGACTAAAGACACCACTCGGGTTTAGCAGCAATATCAGAAAAAGCACATGTGCTCACTATTGCTTTGGGATATAATATGTGATAGTTATAAGTGGGTAATCAATGAGTAATTGCTGCTGGAGACAGTAAGGGGTAAGAAACGGGATTTTAAAGCCAGTTTAAAACCTTTATTTTGAAGTTTATCTGAGACTTTGTAATTCTTCCCAGAATGTAAAGCCTCATTTCCTATGAAAAGTGTGTAAGTATAAAAAATGTAATTCCCGGAAAGTGTGTATTGACTTGGTAACGCACATTACATTGCAAATAAATAAATTACAGACATGAGTAACCCTGTAGGGTCCTCTACATGTACTAATGTGCAATGCACTGTTGTACATTCGTAGATGTAGAGCACGCCACAGGCTTCCAGCAATATAGCTTTCATTAGCTTTACCACAAAGTAAGACTGATGCATATGTAGGTCACTGTGAGTTAGATTCTGAGAATTTGAAGAATGTGTGGTATAGAATGTGCTTGCCAAACTGGATTAATGGTTCTCTTAATAAATCTCATGGGAATAATAACAATAGAGACAAATGGAGAGGGCTTGTCAGTGTTGGTTTATTACTAACACAACAAAGACTGCAATGTATAAAAACCTTAACAAGGCACACATGCAGCTTGATAGTGGTGACAGGTATTCATTGTAGTGGTAGAATTGGTGTTCCTGGCACTATGTATGATTATGCATGACTCTTCGATTTCAATCACCCTACTTTCACCTACTACACTTCCCCTATTATTTCATCTCTATTCTTTCACAACCTTTTACATCTACAAAATACATATCAAAAATAATTGTAATACCTTAGATTGGCCACCATGCTGCAGTAGAGCACGGCTTCTTGGCAACAACTGGTGGGCAGACACAATGGTACAAATCTACTTGAAGAGATATCTGTTTACATCCTTCCAGACATTTAGAGGTCTCTGTCTCTCTCATCTGGGTAATAAAGATGTCATATAAAGCTCTGACTGATATGGAAACTGTTTTTTAGCACAGTGTATTTATATTTATGCTTATCCCTCAGCAAGCTATGATAACACCTCTGATTACCTATTGGTTTGAGCACCCTGGCTGGCTGAAGGCTTACCTACTGGAACATCCATGACATATGTTTAGGTAAATAAACCCCTCTTAAAAAGTTATACATGATACACAGTATGTCATTTGAACTAACTTTGCAACTGTGCAAACATTAAATAAAGTATTACCACCCTGTTTCTGTGAAGTGCAGTTTGTTGGGGACCAGTAATAATATATTGAAAAATCCAGCAATAATCATGTTTTGTAATTAAAATATCCCATATATGTATTGTTGAAGGTAACAAATTCAAACAGTCAAGAGGACAAGGCTAATGTCTTTACTAATGAAGTTATGGATAAAAGTAGTTCTAGCTGAACCAATATCATTACTGTTACCTGTTATTCATTTACAATTGCTCTGTCAGTCTTATATTTTTCAATTTGATACTTGCCTTCAGGTTTTGCTGTAGTACTTTTAGGGTTAAAACATGTCATTGGTTGTAAAGCATGCCAGTCATTTGGGGAGGCAGCTGGTTGGTTAATGACAGAAAGGAAGGCGATTAAACTGTGGGAGAAATTTTGCTCTGCAGGTGAAATGACCAAGAGAAGACATTCAAACAAAGCTTTCTTCACCTGCTATAGTATTTCAAAACTGCATTGGTCAGATTTACTGCATATAACGAATAGAAGCGCACAATAGATACATTTTTTTAAATTATTTTGATAAATATAACCACTTTAGGTTACACATCTACACTTATGTATAACTTTTCATAAGTGGAGTTCATGCAGTCCTTATTGCTTCTGGGTGGTTGAGTGGTTCAATAGTAATTAGACAACAATATCTGAAGCTTTACACTTATTGTAAATGGTGTGATTCAGCACTGACCGAAACTAGAGCCCACATGATACTTAAAAACATATCTGATATTCATAGCAGACATCTTCTTATCTCAGTTCAAAGCTATGCTGTTTCCCCATAGTTTCAGCTGCAATGCTACATAAAATAGCTGCAGACAAGCATACAGGATTTATACAGTATGCTAAAATGTTGCTGTAAATGTTGTCTAGTTATAATAAACAGATTCCTTACTGCTGCTTCCATTCATTTTTATTCATTGAAAGCAAATTGAAGAAAGAAATTCCAAATGTAAATGCAGAGGTAATGAAAGACTGGAAATACATGTGTTTGTACACATGTACAAATGTATTAAAACACATGTATTAGAAAATACTTTGAACTTGGCAGGTGTGAATGATTCATGGCATCTTTTTTTTTAACATTGCCTGATGCTGAGAAGCTAATTCATGCATTTGTTTCATCTAGACTGGATTACTGCAATGCTCTGTTATCTGGGCTACCAAATCATGCCTTATTCCGTTTGCAACGTGTTCAAAATGCAGCTGCCAGGGTGCCAAGTAGAACAAAGAAAAGAGAGCACATAACTCCAGTATTGGCTGCACTTCACTGGCTTCCAGTACATTTTAGAATTGATTTGAAGGTCTTGCTGATGACTTACAAGGCACTCCATGGTCTGGCTCCTGACTATCTAAAGAGCTTCTGTGCCAACATGCACCTGTCCCTGCTCTAAGGTCAGCCGACTCCAGTCTTTTGCTTGTTCCAAAGATTAAGACCAAAAGACAGGGTGAAAGAGCTTTTAGCAATACGCACCAAGATTGTGGAATAGATTGCTATCTGACATCAGAGAAGCAGTGTCACTTAATGTTTTTAAGTCAAGGTTAAAAACTCATTTTTTTAGATTAGCTTTTGAATCCTGATTTTATGTATCAATCTATTATTATTTTAAACTTGTTCACTGTATTTCTGTTTTTAAACCACATTGTTGCTTTTTTATTGTATTGTAAAACACTTTGAGACACTGTGTGTGAAAGGTGCTATATAAATAAACTTTAAACTTTCACACCAAAATGGAGAACTCCCAGCCTTGTTTAAAATACGTTGTTCCAATCTCTTACTTTGTTTGTTTAAATTAAAAAACGATATCTGCCATCCAGACTTTCCTTTGGAGCAATTAAGATAGTAACAATGCATTTAACTCCTTAATCTCCCAATAGAACTTACCAGAACCTACTGTGCCATACAACCCTTATGAAATGATCTCCAATGAGCCATTGGTAGGATGGTACCACTGTGAATAACATCTGCAAACTTTATTGTGATATACTAGTGAAAAGGAAGTTCTTGGAAGTGCTGGACATGTTCAAAGCTCTCATTATGTCTGCCCTCGCCTAGCAACTGGGGAAGGGGGAGGTCATCTGAAAGTAACCTTTACATGACTGTTTACTATCAACTGAGCAGCCATTACCAATCCAACCTGTGTCACGGCTTGTTTTACTCTTTTGTCTGTATCCCAACTCACAGTAGTTGTCGCCCCTGGCTAGGGCAGCAGTGTGGAGTAGTGGTTAGGGCGCTGGACTATTGACTGGAGGGTTGTGGGTTCAATCCCAGTTGCGGGACACTGCTGCTGTACCCTTGAGCAAGGTACTTTACCTAGATTGTTCCAGTAAAAACCCAGCTGTATAAATGGGTAATTATATGTAAAAATAATGTGATATCTTGTAACAATTGTAAGTCTCCCTGGATAAGGAAATTCCCACACAATTAGTTTAATTGTGTATAGCACACACCTGTGACATTTATAATATCTCTACTACTTATACCCTGTTCATGCTACCCAAATAATGTGTGTCCATCACATTTTAATTGGAAAGGAAATGAATGGCAATGTTACATAAAATAGCTGTAGACAAATGTCAAATTGTAATTTTCTATTAAGGGCATAAATTGATAATGCCAGAAATAAACATTTTCAAACCAGTCATGGGTAAAAGAAAGACATTATTGACATTCATTCTTTAATATTAAAAGTGCTCGCACTAGTTTGGATTTTTGTTTTCTTGTGCTTGAGTTTGACCCTTACTGCGTGCTCATTTTGTGAAACATGAAACCAATCATTCCGGATGCTCGTCTGTTTTCACCTTGTTACATCTGCTGTTACTGTATGTTGTGTACATTTAGTCACGGAAGGTTGCTTCTCCCCATTCTAACCTTTCAGTGTGTTTTTTCTATCTGTGCAATCACAGTGTCTAATACAATTAGTCTGAGTTTAGTCCAGAAGGACTGACATAACCAGGGGCAACAAGAACCAATGTACACACTGCCTTGTTGACCGACCACACTGTAATCAGAGCATAAGGTGAGCCACAATTTCCTCTGTTTTACTGTTCAGATTGATATTTATTTAGTTGTGGAACAAGTCAGACAAGTTCATTCTTTTTTTTATTGACAGGAGTTTTTTTTTATAACACATTTCTGAAATTCCAATTTTAAAAGGTAAACATCAATCAAAATCCCAGTGTTATTTCAGTGTAGGTTTGTAGGAAACAGCATACATTCAGATGAAGTAATATGAATAATAATCCCTAACCCAGTAGCTCACCTAGTAAAGGCACTACCCCCTGGAGTGTGGAGTGAGTCATGTGATCGTGAGCTTGCTGGTTCAAATTCCTATCTTGGCTAGGGGTCCAACGCTGCACTGACATTTGCTTTCTATTGAGCAAGGTAGGGAAAACCATCTGGGGTTGGATCACCTCACCGTGCAATAGCAACCCCTACAGGTTAGGACTGTTTGCCTTTGCATGATGATGAACGTAAACTTATCCTTCCTATATAAATTACTTTCTCTAGTAAAGCCAACCAGTACAAGGCCAGAAAATACACACTCCGATGCAAGTGTCTAATGTGCGGTTGCTTAGGATACCAGTTCATCTGGTAAAGGAAACCTTCAATTAAAGATTAGGGGAAGGGTCTGTTTGTTAAGGCCTAGGCAGTTAAAGTGCTGGCCAGGGTTTGATCCTATTTACTGCAGGCCACAGGTGAAATGAGTTTGATCTTCTTAACTAATCCCTCATTGGACAATAATCTGTATCATATTTCCCTACAACATTTACCACTGCCTGTGCTATCCATGCTCTGCAGCTAAATATTGGAGGATTTCAGACTGCAGGACTGCCGAGACAACGCCCCTCACTAGCATTAAAATGCATTACAAAGCAAGTAATTCAAAATAAACAATCCCCCACAGATAATTCCAAATATTAAACTCCACAACCCCAGGGAAATAATTTTCAGTGGAAAAGAAAGGCAATTTTCCCTGTTAATGGTTTCAAGAATGGCTATTTTCATTCATACAAGGTTGACTAAAATCTGATGTTATGCACAATGGGGCAAATGAGATTTGAGAAATGATATATGAAAATTAAAAAACACAGCATTGCATGGTAGGCATTTTTTAAACACTAAAAACAGTTTGTTAACTTTTTTGGTATAACAAAAATAAAATAAAAAAGTATAATTGTTGACACAATTACAGTATTTAGCCATGTAGTGACAGTGTGCTCTTCAGTTTCTATTAAACTTTTGGCTAAGCACATGAGGCATATTTTAGGGTGACTTAATATACCATTTTGTAGATCAAGATTAGCCTCCTTGTATACTGTGACAGCATGGTACAGTTTTTGTAGAAACTGATGAAATCAAACATGACAGACAAATCTATTATTTAGGCCACAGAAGCTGGAATATATGGCAATTATTAGTCTTGTATTCACATATGTTAATAAAATGCTTTATTTAATATAACTGATTATACATGAAATGTAAATGAAAAGGAGAATTCTATGACAATAACAGTTAAATATTGACATTTATTAAACCTTGTCCTAGCCACTTGATAATACTGCTAATAAGGATTATTAGTACTGGATATTTATGGCGCACACAGTTAAGATAAAGAAATTAATGATCTCAATGTCACTTGATATCAGAAAGGAAACTTAACTCATAAAAGACTCAGCAAGTATTTGTTTAACCAGCATCAGCTTTTAGAGGGACTTAACTTTTCTGAGTTGGCTTAGAGTCTGCAAAGTATTTAGACAATGATAAAGTGATATTTGGGGCTGGAACTTTCTTTTCACTACCTTTGAGACCAGTTTAATTGAATTCATGCCTCAGCAGCTTTCTTGTGAAAAAAAAAAAAACAACGACAACCTCAAAACAAATCTGTGATCTTGGATTAGCTTTGGGAGAAAATCAGAGCTAGTCATTTCTTTTTCAGATCTGCCTGATAGGCTTTTTAGCCAGAGCTATCAGTTCAGTAAATAAATAAATTGAGAATTGGAAAGTGAATAAAGTTTAAATGCTCTTTTTCTAGTGACTGCATTAAAACATAGACTAGACAACACTACTACATCACACATATTTTACACTGCACCCTGTGGTCTTTGGCCTGGCCTTTCGATGCCCATAAGTTAATTTGCAGATAAGTGGAGAACCTGACTGTAGGGACGCCATGTGCAGGGGGCAGGATATATGACCTCCCCTGTTAGACAAAGCCAAAAAGCAGGTAGAGTCTGGGGAGGAGGAGGCGAACTTTAGTGCACAGCGGGGACATAATGGTTTAGAAATATATAAATCCTTTTCTTGCCGATCATTGGACGTATTGTTTATCGAAGGACAAATAAGATACTAGCTATTCTATTACACGATTTGATCTGGTATTGGAAGCTCCTAATATATGCTTGATGTTTATGTGATTTGATCAAAGGTTAAAGTGAGTTCCCTACCGGAACCACAGCTTGATTCCTCATTACTAGGGCTGCCGTCTTTCATGTGGAATCATGATCTCGGTCATGGCTCTCTGAATCCATGTTGAAAACACATACAGTACATGTGTGTGACAAAATGAGAAAGGAGTGTTGATCTTTAAAATCCAAGGAGCAACATGACAAAAGCTGAGTGACGCACTAGAGGAAGCACCAGCAAGTCTATACTGCTGGTTTGAGACTGCAGAATGAAAAATAGCCTTTCCTGGTACTACAGGGGATTTTTAATCATCACACTACTCTACATTGGTGTTTCTAATGGGTATAATCACGTCTTCATTAATATCATTATTCTGCCTCCTATAATTACTGTCCTGTGGGTATTTTACAACAGCTGTCAGTGAATATATTGCAGGAAAGCTATTGGGGAATTATTACTGTTAGCTCTGATACGCTGTACAGTGTGCCCTAGATCTGTCTGTTGCCAATCCTGGCTTCTGCTAGCTCTGTCTCTAGGTCTCACTGACTTTACCTGCTTCTACACAGACTCTAACTATAGACCCTCTGGAAGTCCCTCAAGCTGCAGCCGTCTATCAAAATGACCCCAGGAACAGGAAGCAGGAGTGCTAAATAACAAACAGAAAAACTGCAGTCTTGTGATGTTTCAGAAACACTCTCCTGCATTCACTTTATCCTCGACCCTTTGAGAAGTGGACAGCTCATCCATGCTAATGAGCTTGTGAAAGGCAGTACAATAAAAGGGTCGCAGTGTGTTATTAGAAAAAAATGAAAAATGCTTTAAATGGTTTTAAATTTTTACTATGCGAATGCGGAAACTTCTGGAATCTTCCTGTTAATCAGGGTCTGCAGCAGAGCACGACTAGGTACAAGTCCATTACAGAGAAACAATCCAATACAAATTCTGTTGTGTGCAATGTGGTTCTGGAGCCCTTGAGATGGGGGTGAGGGGGCAATGGTGGATAAAACAAAGGTAGGTACTTCGATTGGGAACTTGGTTTCTAGATAATTTAACCCATAGTCAATACCTTTTAAAGCAGTGTTTCACGGCAACATGTGCATTTTACGCACAAAATGCGAATGTGTGTCTATGCCTTAAATATGACATTTCCACCAACTGTAAAAGAAAGTATAGTTATGCAACTTAGGTTAACTTTCTGAGTCAAAGAATGTGATTTTTTATGGCCTGTTTGGAACTGATCCCTGGATCCCTGGTTCTGATGTTTTCTCAGCTCAAACAACTCGAGCATGTTGCTTTGTTTATACATAACGTGTATAAACAAAGCAACGATCTTAAACTAACACCGAATCCATTCAAAGCAGATTCAGCAACATTGCCCTTCTTGTTGATCTAAAGGCCCTATAATCATTCTATATTTATGACTGCCCAAACTATACCTGATCTGTAGAGTACTTAAAGCCATACTGCACAAATGGCCTGTAGCTAAAAAAAAGCACTTAAGTACGGTCCTAAATGTGTACAAAAACAAAGAATGTACAATAATTAAAAATAAAACAAGCAGCCTTACTTGAGCTACAATCTATGATTTAAACGCTGGTAATAAATAAGTTGAAACTTATTACATTTCACATGTAGCACACCTTGATATACTGCATGCCCGGCTTCTGTCACTTTATATAATAATCACCATAAGAAATAAGACATTATTGCAGTTATCAGCAGGTGCTAAACATTACCAAAGGCATTGACGGTTTAAGAAAGCTGAAAATCTTTCATTTATAACATTACAGAAAAGTTTGGGGAAAAAAAAATAGATAATGTATTGTTCTCTTTTTGCAGTGTAAAATACTTTAGCTTTATAAATCAGGGTTTGGAATTAGATCTGCAACTTATGCCAAAAAGTTATTTAAATGATAACTTCACTTTCAAGTGCTGCATGAAACATGACACTCCTGTGCCCTGTTACACTAGACTGTTTATAATTTTATGTATTTAAATGTAATTATATGTCTGATTCTTTTCGAAGTTTACAATTGAAGTAATCAGTACTTAATTAAATGTTAACCCAGCCCAGCAGTCATTAACTTTGGAAAGCTTAGTTTATGTACATGGCATACTGATGATAATCGTTGATCCCCATTGTCTAGTGTATTCAGTAAACTATTTTAATTGTGCTGACAAGAGGAGGTAACAAAAAAGATTCAATTGAATGAGCATAGAAACTGAACTGCTTCCTTGTCTCCTAGGAGAATTGGGTAAAACAAACAGACATGTGAAACAAATGGTTAAAAGATTAAAACACATTTCATTTTCAGTCTTAATCATAAAACTACAAGTGAAACTGACCACATGGTAGCTATGGGGACAGCATATCCATGACCTTTGGGATATTCTGTGTTGACCACAGACGTGTGCTGCTATTGTAATTGCTTTGAAATGTGTGGACATTTTCCTGCTGCTCAGCGACAGAGCTATAAAATAGTGAGAATGTAATAGTTCATGTAAGATCATTCATTATATTGAATATCTACCATATTATTGGAATAAAGAAAATATTTACACAGCTAATATATATTTTATATCATTGTCCACCAGACTATACCATAAAGAAAATATGTATTCTGCCATGATTAATATAAAGTCCATAAGCAAACACCCTACAGTGTATCATTTTGTTTGCCTGGCAGAAAGGATACATTTGTATTAGGGGCTTTAATCTTTCCATTTTCTATTGGTCGATTAATCTTCCGATCTAAGGTCAATTAATCGATTAATCACACCTGTTTGTTAGTGACAAGTAACCACTTTTAGTGGCGTAATCTGGCATTTTCTTTTGAGCTGTATTGCCCGTTTACGTTTCCTTCAGCCAAAAGACTAAAAATACACCAAGACTGTATATATATATATATATATATATATATATATATATATATATATATATATTACTGTAAATGACCAGCTGCACTACAACCTAGCATACGGTACTTAACAGAACTGTTTTTTGTATACCGTAAGGGTTCAAGTTTCTGAGTGCTATTTTATTATTAGTTTATTTAGCAGACGCCTTTATCCAAGGCGACTTACAGAGACTAGGGTGTGTGAACTATGCATCAGCTGCAGAGTCACTTACAACTACGTCTCACCCGAAAGACGGAGCACAAGGAGGTGAAGTGACTTGCTCAGGGTCACACAATGAGTCAGTGGCTGAGGTGGGAAGTTAGCTGAAGAGAATTTTAATTGCTCTTTTTTTTAGTTAGCTGAAGAAAAAGTATGAGATGAGCTGTTCATTTTCTGATACTATTTGAAAGAAATATGTTGATTAAAAAATCTGCTTACTTGCGACTAAGATGAAAGGAAAGCACAGGAGCAAATATTGCAAGTAGCAGTGTTTTTTTCTTCATTCTGAGATTATGAAATTTTAGGTATACCTTCCAGTTGCCCTTCTGCCAAAGTCTTTAGAAGTACCCTGCAGCATTTTTCACAATGTATTTTTTGCGCACTGTTTTTGATGCCCACTCAGGTAGACCAGATTAATCAATCAATTATTTTTTATTCGATCAAAGCCCACAGGTGTGATTCACTGATTAATCATTAATCGATTTAAACTAATTTGCATAATTTTTTTTTTAATGAAGAACCAACATGGAAAATGTAGACGCCAGCACAGTTCAATTTTTTTCTGTCTCATGGGATTATCATCAATCAGATTGAAACAAGTAGCCTGCACAAAATTACATTAATTTGATTGTTTTCTCTCTCCAAAGTACAGAGGAGCAGATGGAACAACTTTAGTGGTGCTATTAATTCTGCCGCTTAGTCATACGGCAGCATCCTTTTCCAATAACATCCATGCTTTGTGTTGCCAAAGGCTTTGAGTGTTCAGAAGAAACTTCGAAAAAGAACCAATTGTACTTTCTGCTAATAAACGTTCCGAAGATCATTTAAGTTCGGGGGTAGGGGTGATGGGGGTGGGTATTCAAGCGATCATAGAAGACAGAAGATGTAGACCGGGATATCACATACCTTGACAAGCCAGAATGTCTGACAATGAGAACAAAACAAAGAAAAAAAAAAGAATTAACTTCTATGCAATATTTCAGTTGTCTGTTCAGAACCAAACATTAACAATAATCAATACACCTACAATGTGTTTATTTTAATGATGACATTTCACAGGCATTTCTTAGGATTAAATAACTAAGTGATAGACTTCATCTAAACAGTGCAGATCTAAATACCACCATTCTATCCCTGATGATTTATAAACCCACTTACATGCAATACAAATTTCATGGGCAATCATGGGCGTTAGGCCAAGCCACTGTCTACTATAGATGAGTTGGAATAAAAGGTATGCACAGAAATGCACTGAAAAGGTTAAAAAAAAAGACTGGAAAGATTTTCTTGAAATTGCTTTGTTTTTGCAATAGGTCCTTCTAGCTTCCAGCACACCCCATGATTAATAGCTTTGCAGAAAAGTATGGAGTACACAGTAAATTCAATTGCATCTCTCGTAGATCATGATAATGTCATTGCATGCTTTATAATGTAAAATATATATATTCTATCCAGACAACAACCAGAAAAGGCTCCATTAATAAAATGATTTCCATCTCAGAAGGGGTGCACAGTAAGTGAAAACAAGTCAGAATATTTTTCATTTCTCCTCATTTTATGCATGGGGGTTGTGCAGTTTCAATAGTTTATTGATGGGTTTTCTAAAAATGCATGGGGTGACAAGGAAAACATTGACAGGGTTGGTAAATTGCACTGTTTTTTCAACAATTAAATATTTCTATTACCATATAGGATACCAAATATGTACAGTATTTCCCAATGGATTAAAATACAGTAGTATAGAGTGTATAGGTGTTCCTTATACTATACAGGCTTTCACACCACATTCTTTGGCTTTGGCGTGGCCTTTCAAGGTACCCCTGCCCCAAAATTAGCTTTCAGATAAGTGGCTTTCAGACACATGAGTGTATTCGATTCTTTTTTTTTTATGGCTTCAGAGATTGTGTAAAATATTCATGAAGTGCATAATGTGCTGTATGATCCGCTCCACACTTCACGACCTTGGTGTAGATTAGCACTTTATTCAGTGATCTTATTTGGACAGGTTATTCCTCTGATAATTGCAATCTGTCATACATGTGAGCAAAGCTATGAAACAAACATAGCTTCATTCTGTATCTGCTAACTATTTATACAGTTTATCATCCCATCATCTAAAGCAGTTATTACTGATAATACTGCAATAGTGTGACTCTCTGTATGTTTAATATTTACCTGCTGAAGATTGATAAGGTTGTATTATTATTATTATTAGCTTATTTAGCAGACACCTTTGACCAAGGTAACACAGAGACAAGGGTGGGTGAACTATGCATCAGAGTCACATGCAACAACGTCTCACCCAAAAGACGGAGCACAAGGAGGTTATGTGATTTGTTCAGGGTCACACAAAGAGTCAGTGGCTGAGCTGGGATTTGAACCGGGGACCTGCTGCTTATAAGAATGTTTCTCTAACCACTGGACCACACAGCCTCTGTCTAAAGTGGTTGTTGCTAACAAATTTCCTTTCATAAATCTTACCTGTCAGGTACCCTTCATTGATAATATTAGTCTCAAATGTGCGGTTTTGAAAGAGAAATATAATAGCGTCTGTTATAAATAAAATAGGTTTAAATCCATCTCAGCTCGCAAGTGAAATGAGTGTGGTGGTCTCAGCTTAGCCCCCAGTGGAATTTGGCCCTCATCACAAAACCACTGTGCAATTTGATACAATTTTCAGTCTCTTCTGGAGCAAGACCCAGGCTTGATTTGTCAGGGTTAAGGTGGTTCATCCATAGCTTCAAAAACAATAGTAAAAGCATAGCAAAGTGTAATGAAGCACAGTGAAAACATGATAAAGCATAGGTAAGCACTGTAAAGAATAGTGAACATGGCAAACCAAGGTAAACTATGGTAACTACATAGCCATGGTAAAAAAAAGCAATGCAAAACTGCAAAAATACAGTGGTACACTTTTATAAGGGAAAATGTACAATATCTATGTTATCAAGTAGATACAAAATGTGATTTGTGCCTTAAACTAGCAATGGCTGCAATAACAAAAAAAAAGATTTTATGAAATGTGGCAGAATATACAGTTGCTTCTTCAGGTGCTCAACCATCATTAAAAAGCTCTTTCAATTACAAATGATGTTCCTACAAAAGAAAGATGTCTGCATCAAGGACACTTGTGGGAGCTTATTCTAAAGAAACACTGTACAATACCTTTGAGACAAAGAAGCCATAGACCGCAACATAAAGGTCACGAATCCCAACCGGATGAGTCATTCTCGGTTGTTTTTAAAAGCTAGGTCTATATATGATCGAATTTGTTGAGCAAGCATGGGGGAACAGGAAATGATTAAAGACAGGCTTTTGTGATCTCAGAGCTTGGCTGAAGTCTTTCTGAGTTAATACATGTCAAAGAAAGACAAGGATCCACTACAGAATCGTTAAACAAAGCCAAGAACATGTAACACAGAAGAGATATTGAACGGCTGCTGAGATCTTTTATGAAGCAGGTGACACACTCATCACTTGTTTTACCAGCATTGAAATCCAATGCTAGAATGAGAATCAAACATAGTCATAAACAAACAAATAAACAACCAAGCCACAAAAATGCTCCTACACTGGAGCTCCAGCAGATGATATTCAAGATTAGGTTTATGGGTACTTTTAATCAAAGGATCTTATCATCTAAATAAATTTGGACTGAAAAACATAAAATAAAATAATAAATGATTGGATTTTATGTTCCTCACTGGAGGACTAATTTATAATTAACATAATGGAACAATGACCCTACTGTACCAGTAACCCTATACTAAATCATTCATTATGCATGTGGGTTTTACAATCTGAATTGGAAGCATTCAGTTTCCACTGATACAAACAATACAACATATTGACATTAAGATATTCTTTTGTTAAAAATAGGTCATAGGAATGTAATTTAGAACAACTACAAATGTCATTACAGGTATATAATCGTAATATAAAATGCTATTCAGTGCAAGTTTCATCATGTCTTAGCAATACAATGATTGTGTATCATACAACTAATCTTTGTGCTTGTTTAATGTACGTATGTATTTATGTGTGTTTCTATGCATAATAAGTTAAACATTTGGAGTGTATTTTCTGTAAAAACAAAACTAAAGAGAATGAATGAAAAGACTTGTGTCATTTTGACCTTGATTTCAGTGAGCTACATCCCAGTTCACGTTTGAAAATAAATATAGACACTCAGCCTGGACTAAGCGGTTGATTGGATCATATACTCCACCGAAATAAGTCACAGCTGGATCTGAGTGTTTTTTTTACAGCACTAGGCTGCATCAATCACCAATGCGTTGTTTTCCCAGGATCAGTGTTGAGGCACCTTGTGGATTTCCTGGTATAGTAACAAAGTGGCAGGGTATAAGTTGATCAAATCTTTTTTTCACAGAATGTGCAATGTATCTCATTTTTATATATTTTTTTGCCTTACCCATAGCATTCTAAGGTCATCAATAATCTCTTGTAAAGGGATAACATTTAAGCAAAGAATTTTTTTTTAGTATTCAGAAATTGGGATTTTTAACATGATTTGTAACATGATTTTCAGCTTTAACATCACAAATTAACATTGACAGTAAATTAAAGCAAAAATTGTGCTCTAAGCCATGTTGAGGCTATTCTCAAAAATATTCCTTAAAAATAGCAAACATCAATGAAATAGTAAAATAAAACTAATTCAATTCTTTGGCAAATTCTTTGGTGAAAACGCTTCCATTTAAGACATTGATACATTTTTTTTAAATAACTTTGCTCCTTTCTTTTAAGTATTTGATCTTATCTTATTAAATGAGTAATTTCGAAAAAGACAGATTTGCACTGAATTAAACATTTGTGACTAACTGCAGACCAGCAGGCTGTTGCAAACTCCTGAGTTTCTGTTAAACTGCGGCATGAGCAACTACAGTACACCCACATCCTTTCATACATAGAGCCATTAGACACAATCTAATCAATACAGCCTGTTTCTTTGAAAGCTAAATAGAATCATATCAAATAATGCAAAATACATGTAAACTTATTTAGCAAAAAGGATTGTATTCAGACCATTAAGTCTAACAAAGACTTTAATTTGACAAAAACGAATTCTGCTTGCCAGGATTGTGTTTTCTACTCCCATGTTAATGAGAATGGGTGATGAAGAATACAGGCGTGGGTTTTCAGCTGCAAACAAATGTGATACATAAAATGGTGTTTACTGTATTAAACATGAACCAAGCTGAAGCATTAGCTGTCTATTATTCCTCTGTTCAGCGCCAGTACCAGAATTCAGAGCTATATTCCAGCTAGATAAGCTACCACATATCTAAACACCTTTATGCCAGCCCTTATTAATAAAGGTGTTTTATTAGATTATTACACTTGGTGGACATTATTTCTTATATGAATCGTCTACTATCTATTAAATACCAATTAACAAAGATGAAAAACAATTGGAAATTAAACTAGTTGTTAAACGTCATAATAAAACCAAGAAGTAAAATAATATGGGATCTGGAAAAAGATATGGTTCTGTCTTGAACATAAGAAAAGAACGCATATTTCATTCTATAGCATATTTCATCATATGATGAGAAACACAGCTCATGGAAAACATCCTCATTACGAAAAATTGAAATGTACTTTATAGTGAATAAACTCACACACCTGGCAGGGATTCAGTGTGCTGCGACTAAAAGCAATTACAGATTCAATTTGAAGAAATTGGGAAGAAAACCTGCCCCCATAACGAGCAATGTTAATCTTACTAGGCAATTAAATGGTGTTTGACTGTCTAAACTTTATGATTAAATATTGTATTGGAAAAAAAAGGCCATATGAGCAATAAGTAGCTCATTTACAGTGCCACCCAAAAGAAAGTTACAATCATAAAAACACGGAATACACATGTAAAACTCTACACGTCATACACATGCACAGGGCTTAAACATAAATGTCTGGTTTATCATATGCCGATTAGCAGACATCTTGTGATAATTAGGTTTCCAAGCCCATGGCTGGGAAGCCTATTGTTGTTGTTTAGATTATTATTATTTTTTTTCTTTCCACCAACAAAACCTTAAAAGTTGCATAAAATGAAAACCATTGCACAATGGGAACTAATGTCCACAGCTGAATGAACTCGATTGGTCACATGGTTTGGCAGCCATATTGGATTGTACGACAAATTTTGGACAATTTACAAACATCTTCTTGTCGGAAACCACTTATCGCAGAGTTCTAAAACTTGGTATACATGGTTAGGGATTTTCCAAGATGCACTGTGCTGATTGGTTCAGTAGCATGGTGGCCATGTTGGATAACCTAATTAACACACAAATGTCTTCTTCTCCAAAACTGCTAATCTGATCGAACCAAAACTTGGCATACATGATCCAAGTATGGTTTTCTTTAAAGTTGCCTAAATGAAGTTGCCAATCAAATTTCAGCATTGCTCCAGTTGCACATATTGCTCATAAAATGAGTGAATGGCAACCAATGGATGGCAACCAATCAAAATGCTTACATTTCACAATAACTCCTTGGAAGCCATAAAGTTGCTTGCAACTTCTAGTTATTATTAAATATTATTATTATTGAGTTTATTGAGGAAGGACTGGAAAAAAACTAGATATAAAGAAAAGGTGCTGCTCAAATAAGACGTCTTGAAATAAAATCTGCTTTAGTCTGTAAAGCCACACAAAAAGTAGGATTCATTCCTTTTTTTACCTCACAAATACGTTTCTATAATAGTGCCATGACTGGTGCCACATTGCATATCATGCCAGTATGTCACCACTGCAGAATTGAACAATCTCTTCATATTCTTCATAATTGTGTGCAACAACAGGACTCAGCAATTCAGTGAATAAATACACCATAGTGAATGACATTGTAATGAGAAAACGACAAGTAAATAAATGCATGCCCAGCGCATTCCCATGACTTATCTGCAGTCTGCATGCAGTGTACGTTAGAATGGATGTGGCAGGACCGTGTGTGAGCGTGCAGTTCTGGCTGAATTTTTTTGTCTAAAAGCTTGTTCTACTGTTTGTATAATAATAGTGTATATATATATATATATATATATATATATATATATATATATATATATATATATATATATATATATATATATATATATATACTGTGAAAGTCTACAGCCTGCTTATCTCTTCTTAGTGAAAACCCCTGTGACATACCTCAATTGTGTAACACCTTTTAGACACCCAAAAATATATATTTGAATGTGAAAGGCGAGTGTCACAAACCAATAAATAACTGGAGACTTTACTACTTAGGTTTCCCCATCTGAATGCATTGTGCAGCTTTCTTTTGTGAAAAAAGAAAGTCACTCTGAACCATGTCTGGTTTTTTTCCCAAGGCTACATCTGAAGACGGGTGGGTTCCTGTTACATGTTTTATAACAACTTTAAAATGCCTGAAATAATGTACAATCTTTATTGTTGTTTTGATTTGGACTCCGATATCCGAGTTTAGTCAAGAAATGCCAGCTACCGACCGGAGTGTGTCTAACTCATCTAAAAAGCCAGCAGCCCCTTCAGTAACACCGGTAACTATAGAAAACAACGGAGAGGCTGCTAATTGATAGACTGAGCTCAAGGTTCTAAACGTTGAAGCATAGTCTGTTGACAATGAAAGTAAAGATTTGCCAGATAAAATTATACCTTAATTGATTTAATATGAACAAATAACACATTTTATTTCTATTTATTTTAAATATATAAATGTCTAAACAGAATACTGAAAGATTGTTTGTGATATACTTTTTTTATTCGTCGCAATAGGATGTCCCAGTAAACCACAAGCCCTGTTGAATAAAAACGTAAACTCGAACAATCATCTATACACAAAGCACACATGGTTGTATACAGAACAACTCAAATAAACAAATCCACCTTATTTTCATTCTCCAGCCATGGGGCCACTTATACACAGTACACAGTTGCATTGGCTTTATATGAAACCAAACTGCATTTTCACAGAAAACATTGCATACTGTATCCATGCGCCTATTTGTCAGATAATATGGTAAACTCAAAGGACCTGTCAGCAAATTCTTCTAAAAATGTGCTATTTTTACTCTCCCTACCATTTTTTTAAGTAAAGGCTTTTCCACACCATCTGCATTTGAAACAGTTGTGTTAATATTTGCTTACTGCATCCATCTGTTGGGACTTGATTCGGATATGGTCAATTATATTCAGCATGATTTGTCAACAGACTGAGGCTGGCTGATGGATTTGTTTGAAGTGGCACTAAATCAGATTGTTAGCTCCCTGTGATTGCAAGCCCTGCCTTTCACATTTTCAAGGCCATTCATCAACTGACACATCGATATTAGGGAAAACACCTGCACCACATAATTTACAGGTACAGATCTCAGCAATTTAAAAAAAAGTAGAGAGGTTCAGCAGTTTTCAGGTTCAAAAGGAAAAACAAAACTGTTGAGTAACTTTATTGGGTATACTGTGGGCTGAACTTAATATTTTTTTGGTCTCTGAATAGTTTGTTACTGGAAAACACCATTAAGTAGTGACCAGTTGTGCTTCTTACAATGTTAAACTGCCCACACAGAAAACTCAAAAATGTTAACCATTATGGTAACATTCAGCTGTGGCCAAACGTTTAGTATTTTAGGACTGAGACATCATTTAAAAAAAACTAAAAAAACTATATGAACATAATTTAGGTATTTTATTTAACATCATGTTACCGCAAAAATCTACCAGAAGCCATAATAGTAGTACAGTATTTAATGTTAGATTATGAAATTTCACATTTTAAAACGTAACAATATTCAGCAGGTTTCATTCAACTTTATGAAGCAAAATGAGTTAATTCATAGGGTGATGCATAACTTTTGGCCATAGCTGTACTCTCATACCCTTTACATTAAGCTGCGTAGTACAGAACCAGTGGCTTGCCATTGTAGAGAGATTGTTTTGCATATTGGAAGCATAACCTAAATACCAACATTCTTCAGATTTCTGAAACCAAAAACAAACTTGGTATAGCTTCAGTTAGAACATGTATGAAACATGGTGAAATCTCTTTATTTATGCGCAGTTAACTAGAGCTTCCGTTCTAGTTCAGTTCTAGCTCTGCCAGATTCTAAACACGTGTATTCCTTACTATAACTTTCCAACTGTGTTTCAATCATCTCTTCGTGAGCTGCTAAAAGCAATCTGAAAAATTGACGGCATCTCATACATTTTGTATGTTGTCAAAGAAAAAGAAAAAAGAAAAGAAAAAAAGCTTTCAATCTCACAGAAGTAGCCAGGTGGAACATCTAAAAAATATTGTCAGCTCCTCGTAATAAAATTGACACCCTGAAATGAATTTTAAATGGAAATGTTTGATATGCCATAGAGAGCATAAACAACCCAGGAAAGCCAATGTCTTACCTGCCAGAGAGAGTTGATTTGTAGACCTCTCCCCACTTTCTACAAGTACTGTACAAGAACACACAGCTTGTGGATTTAGGCCATTCCAACTTGCAACCAAACTACTGCAACCTTAAGACTTTGTTTATTTTAGATACTACCATGAAGAACCACACTGTTAATGCTTATTAGTTTCTCTGAGAAATGACTGTAATTCTGTCAGATGTTCATCCCCAGGCATCACTTCTGTCTTTCTTTGGCCATTGCAAATAAATGCTAGTGGATCTTAAACACATCAGGATTATAGTGTATAGTTGAGTTGAAGGTATCCCATTAGGTTAAGCTTCATTTGAAAGAGTAAGTAGTGGGGTTCCGAAAAATATAGCGTTACACGTCCCCACGTCCTGACAACTTTTTACACATATAGCTTTAAAGTCTGTTTCAAAGCTATTTTCAAAATGGCTGCTCTAGTGCACTGATGGTGTAAGGATTATTGCCCACATTGTCAAACAGGTAACACAGCAATAACGATCCATGATGTGGTACGGAACAGAAAAGCTAGAGCACTTGTTATTTTTTTTTATTTTTTTTTTATCGTTTTTCCTGCAGTGATTCAGAGGACAGACCTAAATCCCCAGTGCACGAGAGTGGACATTTTGAAAACAGCTTTGAAACTGACTTTAAAGGTATAAGTGTAAAATGTTGTCAGCATGTTAACAATGAAAATAAAAATGACAGGTACGTTTTTCAAACAGTTGTTGCAACACATGGGGACGTAGAACGCTTTATTTTTTGGAACCCTGCTACTTACTCTTTAAGGAGCACTAGTTCAATTATTTTAAACAACTGACTTACAAACTAACAACAAATGGTTAGTATATAACATATTTATAAACAATTAAAACAAAATCAACAATTAACCTATTTTACAGCAGTTTTAAAACAACAAAGGATTTTTCAAATATACATTAGGGAGACATTTTTATCCTTGTTTGCTCTGCTTTCAGAGTTTTATATTGACGTGGGATCCCAAATGATTCTTAATCCTGAAGTACATGTTATGTTCACTATTTTACATAATCTTATTAACTGGAAGACTTGAAACAGTATAGTCTTTAATAGACAGCCCCAGCTCCAGTATTGTTGATTATATTGCGTTGGTATTTATGCCTCTGACTGTACAGTGGATACAGCAATTCAGCCACAATGGGAGCTGAGAGGAACACTCAGTTAGGAGCAGGAGGTTCAGAGCTATACCCTTTATTTGTGTTGATGCATTACACATTTAATCTAATATTTTTAAAAAATATATAAATTTGATCGTGTTCAATACCTTATGTGACTAAATGAGACCTCAGCTGGTAATAAATGAAAGTATAAATGAATGATGTTGATACTAGCTGCTGTGATAAACTGAAAATAATTCTTTCTGTGTTCCAAATTAATCTGATTCCACAAGCCAGCTGCCCTTTGTATTCTGCAAGTATGCTTCCTGTATTAAGGTGATAACGTTTCAAATGATATTACATTATACAAACTGGCAAAGGACCAACTTGGGTTTATTTGTTTAGACTGTCTAGACAGAAATTAGAAGATTCCTTATACTGTATTAAAAGTATAGTTAATAAATGTGGCTGATAATTATAATGTGAATCATTTTATAAGACAAAAAAAAACTATTATTACATGAAACATTATATATGAAATTAGTGAAATTGACATGATCCGGTTCACTAACGTAAGCTATTTTTGAACAAGATTCTGAAATCTAAATCACTTCATTCTTACTGAAGGATGTTTGCTGTTAATGTGATGGTGGTTTTATTCTTTTGAGTAGTCGTAGTAGTTGATTAATTAGATCTTTGTACTGGAATGTAAGCGATCATGTTCAATGTATCATTGTTTCTACAGGATGACTGCGTGGTCAGTCCTGGTAATATTTAGCTGTGAAGTTGAAATAATTGTTCCTCTGATTCAAGGCAGTGTTGATATTAATAATAAAATAAACGTGGACACCTCAAACACCCACAGGTCTTTAGTCTGATAACGAGTTGGAGATGAAAGGAATCCCTTTAAAAAAAGAAACAGTCTGTAGAGATGTTGAGCTTTGTAATCATAGCTCACTGAAGTCTGCTTGGCATACCACAGTGCAGTAACTCGCTGATACACTTTGAAAAATAACCTCCTCCAAGGCCTGTGTCTTGGAACAGACACAAACTCTGGAATATCGACCCTCTATTAATATCCCCTGCAGCGGTCATTACCTGCTGTACAATTAAGTTTGTCTTTCACTGGGTGCGCTCACCTTCTGCTGTGTTGGATATCATTGCATGATTAGAACTGTATCCCACTACAGTTGACATATTGTTCTGAACCAGGCTGATAAACAACCAAACGATACCCAGCAGGGGTGAACGGCTAGTCTTCAGTCTGCATATTGTTGATAAGCCTTAAGGCTGGGTATAAGAAGTGCAGTGTAATGATTCTGACATTTTTGCATGCTTCTGTATTGTATTTTATTGAGTGACCAGGACAGGGATGTGAAGTGGCAAGTGCATGGTCTGGGGTTAAGCTCTCGACCTACTAGTTACAGGAAATCTATGCTCCTATCGAAATAAATGGCCTGTATCTTTAAATTACAGTTTGACTAGTTATGCAGTGGAATATTAGGCGTTCCTTACAAAAGAATATGTATTGAGTCATAGGAGTTTGCAAATGTGCCCTTCCAAACCCATCTCTGCCTTTATCTTCCTTTTACATTTTTTTTTTCAGATACTGAATATATCAGTATGGTATGTTTGCTTTGGTGCTATTTTGCATGTTCATATTTTGCTTGTGCATCTAGTTGTTAATGCTAATTTGAATGTAGCATGCTATTTCTGCCTCTATAAACTTTGTTTCTATGGGGAATAAATGAGAAGTTAAACAGTACTGTTTGTTTTCATGTAATTAGCCTATATTGTATGTCTCTGTTTTACTATTGTTGGGTTTTATAAAAATAAAGGATTTAACCATGTACGAACACATTATATAAAATGCATGCAACATAGACATCAGTACATCCATTAATCTTAATTACTGTTGCACATAGAGCACTTTAATGAACACTTTTATTCCTGATATAGATCAATGGATCTTAATAATCCGACAGAGATTCCCTTTTACTAAGACTAATAAAAGACTAACCCAGCCAAGAAGTCCATGTTTCCATGGTATCCTTTATTCTCATCATTAAAAGTCATATTGGATTTGACACACATTTGTATTTAATAAACTGGGATGGTGCTCTCAATGCAGAGTAACTGTTTGTCTAATTGAAAAGCCTGGTTTAGCCGAATTCTACAACCTGGATTTGAAATGCATGCACCTTACATGTGATGATTATGGTTGAATCTCACATTCAGAATAGATTGTGGCTTGATGGGTTCAAATAAAAAACAATTATTAACAAAAATGTGTTCAAAGACGATTAGAGATTGTTATAGTGGATATAAAATCACTTATGGGAAATATAAATTCACTTATGGGAAATCCAGACTTTAATGGAGCAAGATGAGAAGATGAATTCATTAACAGAGCCTTTATTTATGTCATAATGAATTAACAAAGCCATTTGTGTTAAGATTAAGTTCTGATGGCTGGTGTTAACTGTTTGGTTCTGGTCCAATTTAAGCACTTACATAAAGGTCAAATGTAGATTTCAGCTCTGATCTTGTAAGAATGGGTAAGGTGAACCACAATTAATGTTATGCAGCAGAGATCTGGGATCCATTAAGAGTATTATAATGCTTTTTTTTATTAATAATGATGGTTTTACTCCTGAGCTATAAAAAACACATCTGCATCAGTTTATAGAATAGTGGGCATTCTGTTTTGTCATTCACTGAACATTATAATGAGCTTTCTAAACATTTTTGGCTGGTTTCGGAGACCTATATTAGCACTAATCTTGGTCTACCTAATGTTATTTTAGGTAAAGTAATCCAAGATTAGTACTAATAAGAGTCTACAAAACCAGAAATGTAATTTAACTTCCAAGCTTTTCTCGTTATATTGTGCAAAAAAAAACAAAAAAAACAAAGAAAAAAACTTTTGAATTTAGCCAAAATGTATTTACTATAATGTCATCCTAATTTTCTGCTAGAGATTCATATTTACTAATATGGTGTCAATTGTTTCAAAAAGGACATATTCCACAACTGGACACTTAAAATGTACAAGGCAGAAAAGAGCAAACATGGCCAGCTTTAATGCAGTGGAAATATTATGTGAAATGCCAAGTTCAGTATGAATATCCTGGTGACACTGTACTGGCATGAGTACAGGGAGTTTGTTATTCCATCTAGTTCCCTTAGATTGTACTAAACGCACATTTTTCCAAATTTCCAGCAGTGATCTATACTTACTGTATGTTGCATTGCGACGGGCTACATATTTTTAAATTAGGTAGTCCAGATTGTTTATTTTTCTTCAGAAGTTTGCAAAGTGGATATTATAACTAATTGGACTATTAAAAAAAAATGCTATCATGTGCAAGCTCTGTGAAATGTGTCATTATGTCAGGAATTATACAAATTGTGCACAGATTATATATATATATATATATATATATATATATATATATATATATATATATATATAGTGCGTCATAATCTGCGTCTCAGTTGGGGTTGGTGCGTTGTGGCATTTGATTAAGCGGTTTTGCAAGCTAGAGGGCAGTACCTGACTAGAAACTGGAATTGCAAGGAACATTACTGAAATACAGGTGAAGCTTTGTTATCCTGATATCTGCTAACACTGCAAAATAAACCATATATTCATAATGAAGGAGAGTACCCATTTATAAAGATCACTATTAATAGAGTTGTGTATTAAGAGGAGGTTGCTGCAGGAGACAAGGGGTATACAGGAGTGGACAGCCAAATACAACAGACCAATTAGCAGTCTGACTACGTCACTCTCCAAGGGAAATGATTTATAACTTGCAGGGGTAAAATAACACAACATTTATTTGGATAATTAATTTGCTGTGTATTTCCCATATCGTCTTACTACACACATTTGGAGGTCACTGAAAGTATTAAATCATTCCCTTGTTACGTAAGGAGGCTATTAACAGAGTTATTTGTTATTGGGTAAGCATGTTGGAAGGGGTGTGGCATCATACTTAGTGTACAGATAAGCTATGACAGATGATTCATAATGCGGGTTCTTTTAGTTTCCTGGAGGGGGTCTTGTACTGGTGTGCTTATTGTTACTATGTTTAATCTTGTCCTAAAGGACATGTTTGGACAGAGAAGCTGTCTCTAGGAAATGGGTGCAGCTTCTATATCTTCTATATCTCTCAAGTTGTTTCTGTGAGGTGCTCCTTTCTAATGTGATTGCCTTTTACTTTTAGTCAAAACAATTATACATGGTTTTCTTCCAGGGCAAGGACAAGAGTTTCTGAAGAAAATTACAAAGTGTGTGCTGATTGTTAGAGCTAAATCCTAAGTAATGACAAATGCTTTGGGTAGAATTCCCTACATGGACTTTAAGTATATGGTAAATTATTAATCAGTGGTGAATGCTTGCACCATTAATATTACAGACATACTTTTATTTTTAGATTCTGTTTGACACATTGCTGTGTTTAATGTTGTTGTTTATAGACTCATTATTTGAACCTTCATTCTGGGTTGTTACAAAAAGTAGCAAAAACAT
Source organism: Acipenser oxyrinchus oxyrinchus (assembly GCA_030684275.1). NCBI lineage: Eukaryota > Metazoa > Chordata > Actinopteri > Acipenseriformes > Acipenseridae > Acipenser > Acipenser oxyrinchus. The sequence continues at coordinate 6,267,513 of CM060260.1, forward strand.
TTTGGGCTAAATTCTCAACGCTATTTACTCAAAATCATCATTACTCCAAAACATAATTTGCATTTCTAAAACAGATAATAAACAATTTTGGACTCTCACAAAGCCCCACATTAAATGAGTTGTTAAAAATCGTGCAAATTACAATGAAGTAAATGGCTTTTAGTAAGTGGCTTTGAATAAATGGCTTTGAGAATCAAACCTGTTGAGTTTCTTAGAAAAAAACCAAACCAAAACAAAAAAAACTGTTCTTCAGCATTCTACTCTATGCGAAATGTAATACAGTTTCTAGCAATTATAATACGATTTTCCATTCATGTAACCATGCCAAAACACCTATGGCCAAAAGTTTTGCATTAACTTACAGAATTAACAAATGTTGCTTCATAAAGTCAAATGAAACCTGCTGAATGATGTTACATTAACATATTGAATTACATATCGCTTTAGTTTTCCATATACTTAACGAATAACTGACAAAAATTGAAAAGTGTAACGTTTCGAAATCTAACATGAAATACTGTACTACTATCTTGACTGTAGCTATATCATTTTGTAGTTTCTTTGATTTCATGATGTTAAATAACATATCTAAATTATGTTCATATAGTTTCATTTTTAAATTACATATATGTATATACACTGCTGTGCAAAAGTTTTAGAAACATTCAGGAGTTACAATATATATCGATGCTATGAGCATCAAGAATTTACTCAAAGCCTCCACTAGTGTTGTCCACTATTATAACAACTTTGACTGTTATTAATACAGCTTAGTTTGGGTGAGAAGAAACCGAGCTTGTCATTTAGCAATCTTTAACTCACATTGATCAGAATCTTCAAAAACTTGTGATCACAACAACTCAAAGTAAACTATACATGAGCAGCTAATATGAAGTGTTGTATTAGCTAATCCATCACCTTTACCAATGGGGGCGGAAGTGTCAAAAAAAAAAGAGTACAACTTTTTTAATTTTATTTAATATGTATACTTGACATGACGTTCTGTAGATGGCGCGGGTTGATTCTATGGTAGTATATATGGTAGTATATATATATAGATTCTATGGTAGTCTATATATATATATATATATATATATATATATATATATAATATTTTAAGGTGAGTCCAGGCCTTTTCTGTCTAAGTTCTTAAATATCTACTACACTGTAAAAGAGGGGAATGTTAATATTTAGGCAGCCCCTCTGGGCTATGTTGAACCCTAACAGCAGATAGCTGCTGGTGAGTCAATAGGTAAGGACAGCACAGTGCTGATATACACTGACAAGGGAGTGCCAGCTGAATGGACTGTGACATTGCTCAGAGGAATGAATCGAAGAGCAAGAGTAATCTGCACTAAAAGCAAAACTGTCACCTTCTCTTTCCCTTGGGAAATTGTAAGCATAACATGAAACTGAATCCACATCGCTGACACAAAAAACCTTTTAAAAGTGTTAAACTGGGTGAGTCCCCAAAACAAACTATGCACAGGATAGCGTGTGTGTGTGTGTGTGTATACAGTGGTGCCTGTAAGTACTGACAGCCAGTAAGTTAACACATTCTGTGTAGAGCATCACTTTCTTTTATAAGAGATGTCGTCTCAAATGATTTCTGTTTTAATAATAGACTCCCTACACAACACATATTAACTAATCATAAATGAAAAAAAATGAAGATTGTTCTAAGGAACTACTATGAAACAGAAAAAAGAGGTGGTGTTTTTTTAAATTTAGAATTGCCTTATGTTCTATGCACAGGACTACAGTATATCAATAAACAAGATAAGGTGTGCTTGAATTCTGACAAATCCGTAACAGCGATGGGTTGATTTCTCTTGCATGATCTGTAATAATTGAATATAAATGTAAGGTAAACATTACCTAGCATTTGAAATGGTTGGCATTTTGCAAAAAGAACCCTTATTAAAACAAGTTAACAAGTTTAAGAAGTACCCATAGTGCTACACTTTTGAATGTCCTGCATAACATTGTAATGTGGTATTAGTCTTGCAGTATGTATTGCTTAATTATCCTTTGGGTTTATTTGTAGTAAAAGTGCCTAAATAAATGCAGTTTTTTGTATTCCAGAGAAACATACTTTCAGCTGTATATGAGATCAGAACAGAGTCCAGAGTTATTCAACTTTCTTCAAACTGCAGGTCAGGGCAGGTAACCCTTAGAGTTGCTGTCCCTGTGTCCCAAACAGCCTCCGACCCTGTTCTGCTTTCACTGCTGTCAGGTTGCAGACGTGCAGTCGATAATACTCTAATTCAAAGGAGCAGGATCTATCTGCACTGCAGTGGCATCTCACCGCAACGGTCTATGTGTGTCAAATTACAAAAAGAAAAAAGAAAAAAGAGAAAGTCTCAGGAAAGTACTGCATTAAGGTAAACCTGTTCTTATGGAGGTCCACAGAAGAAAAGAGCAATGAATTAAACAAACATAACCAATATATGAGACCAGAAAACATCAGATATCGAAATACAAGCTAATGCACCTACAGCTATAGCTAAACGTTTTGCATCACAAAATTTTGGATTGAGACATAAAAATATGATATGTTCTAAGCAGTGTATATCAATATAGCTATTAACGAAGTCCATTTTTAACAGGTAGTGCATTTACACAAAACATTTAGTATGTACTGCTGTATTTAAGACTTCCAAACCCATAGACTGTGAATAGCAGCCAGTTTGGAAACTATTAAGTTCTCTAATGGCTGAATACCTGAATATATTGCAGATGAAAGTGTGAACAATGTGAGTGACAATATAAACAGTATAGTGGCCAAATACACTACTCTTGAACAAGTACACAGGGTGTTGGAGTCAACAAATTATGAATGCTTTGTCTAATTTTAAAAGTATGTACATGGTTGTTCCATAACAACTATTTTTCACATTAATTTACATTTAAATGCTCAGAATCCAATCCTGATGATTGAGAACTAGTCCTCCATGGAGTCTGTATAAAAGGACTTTTTAAAAACACTGACTACAATGGCGTTCCTGGAAGAAGCCACATACTGCCTCTTAGGAGATTGGGATTTTACCACTGAAGCTGATAGGAATTCCAAGAATAAAATAATAAAAGCTCTTGAACAGAAGCACAGACAGAGGAAATTCAACTTTTGTGACCACCGGCTTCTCACACAGTGACACAATAACGACATCTAAACTGATCAAGGACTTAGAAAACACTTGAAGACTGGTAAGCTGAACCCTGGTGCCAGCTTGTGCAAACCACTTTTGTAAAGCATCTAAATGGGTTATTATTTTGCTTTGTATGTTGTTGTGTTCCATACATTTCAGGTAAAGCCCATTGATTCTTTTCATTTAGCCACTACTCTGTTCACATCAGCATTTACAGCCCAGAACAACAGATTACTGTTTCAATGGGCAGTACAATTTAAAATATGCCTTTTAAATGAGTCATGTTGCAGCATGAAGGCCGTATTTCAATAGATATTCTTTCCAGTTCATTAATAAAATCAATAACCTGGAGCATGTACTTACTAAAGGGTTATTTCTAAAATGTCAATGGGATGTTAAAGATGGGAATATTTTGTTGAAGCATGGCTAACCGTGGATGCAATACTCATAGGGACTTTTTGAGATCTTCCCTTGGCTGCTGTAGCATCTTAGCCTACAACAACACCCATCTTTTTTCATCAGCCAGGCTCATTTTAAATTCCAGCAGTGAAATACCGCCTCGGAATGTGATAGAGATTTATCATCCTTCATCTTTGAAGATATTGGACAGCCACAAAGAACCTTGAAGACCTGCCAGCTTTTCTTTAAAAATCTTTCTTTCTTTCTTTTACTGTTGAAGGTAGCACATGAACGTATTATCTAACGTACAGTACTTGGCAAGCGTAAACATCATAAAAAAGGGTTACAAAATTAAGATTCCATGAGTGTTTCCACCTGGCCCAACTCTCATGATTTATGATTGGAAGGGATGGAAGGCATCGCGTTGAAAGCACAGTGGAGAGAGGCTCAGAACAGACTGCAATATGGAATATATCCACAACATTTTCAAGCCTTTTGAGGAAATGTGACTAAATCACTGCTTTTCAGCTGCATTTCATTTGTGAACATTTTGACAGGTTTGAACTTCTATGTGCTTTTCCTTCATAGAAATAAAATACATTATGCGGATATGTTGCCCATACAGTATTTAATGCTGATAACAGTTGAATTTAAAAAATAATTTAAGCCCTAAAGCATACACATTACAGAATATTGGAGAAACCCCCATCCACACCATATACTTCACTAACTACATCCATGGTCATGCATCTATATATAATTCCTTCATATCATCTACAGCTATGGAGAGAAGTTTTGCATCACCTAGAATTTTAGGATCGAGACATAATTAAAAAATAACTGTAGCTTGTGCTCCAACTCCAGTACTAAGAGTTAAGAGTTTTCTACAGGAAACACTAGAACACTACTGGAATTATACTCAAGTTTAGTAAGCCCCAACCTATTTTTTTAGTTTATTGTTTTGTTTTGTTTGTTTGTTTGTTTGTTTTGTTCTCATTCAAACAATAACAACATCATTTCCAGTGCTCTCTGCGTATCATAGCACATCACTGGACTTTGTTGCTTTCACCTGCACTTTGGTAGGATTTAAGATCTCGGAATGAACTAGATTGATTTTGGATATACTATAATTGCAGGAAAGTGTTGCTCAGCAGAAAACCTAACTCAAGAGACTACTGCTTTTAGAGGCGCTCAGCAGGTTCTGACATCATCTAAGCAACTTATTACTTCATAATGAAAATATATTAAAAATATACCTTTTGAGGGATGGGCAGGCTGGTTATAACATTATTTAAAAAGTTTTGCAAGCAACATCACAGATTAAGCTTTCTACGTAAAGCAGGGGGAGATGCTGTTGGCACAGATGTTCAAGTTCTAAAGACGATAAACAAAGCAATTGAGTTTGCAACTGGTACATTGAGTTCTACCTGGGAAACGACAACAGGCTGACTTAACAGCATTATATCAGTGGTAATGAAGACAGAGAAGATGTAACAAGGTGTTCCTCTCCAAAAACAATTGCTTTATCTTCAGTTCATGTATGTCAACAGCTGCATATATTGCGACAGATTCCACAATGTCCAAAGTCCACAATGCACGCCATGATGCATTTCTTTCAAACCCCAGAATGTGAGTCGTGCACACAGTAGAAAGGATTTATTTTAGCAGCTTTATGCATAACTGCCTCTTGAGATGTTGTAGCCTTTTACTTCTGACTTCTCATTCCCCTGGACAGGTAATCTTTGATCAGTGGTCTGATGACAGCTGGTTAATCCCTTGATCTGTAATGTATCTCTGAAGACCCCTCCCTCGGTCATCTCTCATCCCTGATTTGTATTCTCTGCTGAATGCTCTCCCCACTCTTTTAGTTGTTGTGGTTGTCAGTGGGTTACTCTGTTGATGGTGTCTTTGTATCTACAACATGAAACCTCTCTCCTGTAAAAACACATTATAAGCAGACTGCCTGTAATAATAGACTGCGGTATACCAACAGACAAAGCACAGAAAAGACTTGCAATGCAAGCCTGGGTAAAAATAAGAAATGTCCTTGTCTAGTTGACAAAGTCATTATAGAGCATCCACATTGCAGTTGAAGATCATTTGGGAAGGACACTTAAATCTCACATCACAATCTTCCCCCTGGAGTCTTCTCAACAATATGGCTGTATCAATGCCAACACTTTGTCCATCTTAATTACTGCTCATGGACGATTGGCTTTTCTGCACTCCCACTTCTCCAAACCCATTTACAGTACTCACAGCCATATTAAGCTTTTTCTATACATTACCCTTTGAACAACTTTTCATATAATTCCTTTTTAATTTAATTGCATTGTTCAGATCTTTTCATACAAAGACTGTCTATTATGCTCACTGTGCTGCTTTTGACTGCTGGCACAGTGACTGTCTTAATGGTTTTAAACCTGATTCATACGTGACTAACTCACCACATAAAACAACCTCCTCTGAGTGCCACTAAAGCAGGGAATATCTACCGAACTCACACTCTTCTTTAAATACAAATGCTTCTGTGCAAAAAAATGTGCACGATTCACTATGAACCTGGATGTTCTTCAGTAGTTAAATTACCACACATTTAAGGCAGTAAGACTTCCACTAACGAGCAGGAAGCTGTGGCAGCACTAGCTCCCCAAACCACTGACTTGATGTCAGCTTATCTTTTAATTTTCTTTTCACATAGTCTGATTTTAAGAAATGTCCTTAGACACTGACATGCCCCCCTTGAATTGGATGAAATCACCCCAGATTAGCTGAGTTTAGGGGAGGTGATTTCATGTGGTGAGTTGTAGTCCTGTGTGAATCACCGTTCAGCTTGCGATCATTTGTTCTGCCTCAGACTTTGCCAGCTAATGATTCCTGGGGCACAATGTTTTAATATAGATATATATTTTTTTTTAGAGTAACCAATTATTACTTGTGTTTATTTTTTCCCCCAATTTGAAATGTCCAATTATGTTTTTTTTTCTCCTCACCACAGCGAGTCACCACATAACACAGATGTTCTGAGGGTGTGTGAGCGTCCTCCGATCTCACAAGTCTAAAGCCAGAATTGCTTTTACGCCGAGCTATCCAGAGCAGAGGTGGGCGGGCTCAGTGTCTGGCCAGTAGGATTTGCTGTTTTGCGAAGTGGGGAAGGAATCCCTGCCGGTTTCCCACCCCCCACCCCACATCAGAGCCAATGTGACGCCCCCTTCGGAGTCCCGATTAAAGTTCGGCCTCTAAAGCTTTATGACTCATCCTGCACCCCCAGCAGCAGTGCTTCAACTAGATGAGCCACTCGGGGACCCCAATAATTTCCATTTCTGGTGCAAACATACAGACATAGATACATGCATACATAAATCAAAAACATCTCAAGCTGCTTCATTGACACGGAAGCTGAACCTTGTTGGTTTTATTACTGTGAACTGCACAGCTCCCATACATACATACGATGTCGATGTAAATTAACTTCGGCTAAATTGAATGTACAATGCATCGCATGTTCAATCATGAATGTTTTTAATTGTACGTGGTCCCAACCAAATAAATAAATAATTAAATACATAGATACATACATACATATATAAACATAATGGTTTTGCCATACCACATGCGTCATATGAAGGAACTGCAATTAGAAGCATAATATTAAAGCAAGTGCATAAAAAAGTATATTTCAGGAGTTAAAAATCCTTAGCCTTTAGTCAAAATCTTTTTTCTTTTTTTTTTTAATCCCTGATGGGGATGGGCCACTTGTTATTCAACTAAAGCTAATGGAGATGAATTGACAGAAAAATATGGGACTTTTCTCCAGGGGAGCATTTTGGAATTAAAGACGTCAGTGCATGGAGTAATCTGCCATATTTAATGGAAGCTACATTACTTGGCCCAAGGTAAGAGGGTTAATCCGATGTAGCAAGCATACTTTCATTAACGAGATAAGAGGTCTTGGATGATCTGCTGGTGTATTCAGTGTATTCTTCTTGTATATGGTGGACTTTCACAGTGCAAGGTGGATCTTGTCAAGTAAATATATTGCTGTCTTCCCATTGCTCATTCCTTCTAATAAGGCAGGGCTGCACGGAATTTCTCATGGAAATGGTGGGGATTGCTTTCTTTTATTAAGGAGTTTTGCCTTTTTCAAAGGTCCTGCTGACACTGTCAGTGTCCATATTGAATTGCTTGAAAAGCTTGTTTAAATTCATTTCAAGGTTCACAATAAAAAATATGTTAGGAATTAATCAGAAAGGTGCTACTTTGGTCATGTGATGATTTCTTTTTTGTTTAAACTTTTCATTTGAACCTTTCTTTTGTTCCTGGGTTTTGTTTGATTCTGTGTTTATTTTGTTCCATACTGTTCCAACAGCGCTAAAACTGCAGCTTTTTGACGATAAATAGCCTAGTCTGTGAGGCCATCCTGCTACACACCTACATTTTTCCTAATTGGTTTTGTAATGACATGTTTACAGACATTTCTTCCCTTCCGAAAAAAACAACATAATAATAATACATTGACATAATATTCTGTGTGTTTTTTTAAATTTTTATACAAAATCCAAGGGACTGGCAAAGGGGCTGGTTCACAGATCAATCGTTGAAAAGGACTGCACAAGTTGATATTTTATGTACATTATAATTAAAACCAATTCTGTTTTCTTTTTACACATCACTATAAGTCACTGTAACTTATAAAAGTCAGCATCTGTTTTATAAACAAAAAGAAATGTCTGAATGTCTGACCAGCTTGTCTGTGAAGATGATTATGGACTTTGCTCAATCAGTTTCACAATGTCATTTGTTGTTTGGGATGCCTAGTTTTCGGCTTTGTTAAAATTATGCATATCAGAGGGGACTCATCTAGCAATTGTGGATTGTTTTTCAGTGGGTGTCTGTTGGGATGGTTGTGGGTATCCACTGACAGAATGGGAGGGACGTAGGAACTACCTTTGCAACGCCCCACGGGCACCCAAGATGAGGTTACAATATTGATAATTACTTCTTTGTAGCAATGGTATCACCTATGACAGTGTAGAGCAGAGGAAACCCCATGACTGTACCAATGATGGTACAGCCCATTGACGCATATACACAAACTGGAGTGTAAATGTAAAAGAAAGACAAAAAATGCAAAATAAAACAGAGTGGAAAAAGGGCAGTAGCATGCACCAGAGAATGTACAAAAATGTGGAGCTCCTTTTCTTCAGTGCCCAAAAAGATTATTTATTTCATTTCATATTTTTACTTCTACAAAGATTATGAATGTTCCAACTACCATGTGACTAGGCATACTGACATTTACAATATATGTGCCAATGCTTGGCTACAACTAGAAAGTGGCCCTGTCTGTCTATGAATTACGGACTCAAGGCTTTAGTGTTCTAAAGGCTTGATTTTGCCATTATCTATGCTTTGATAAATACACAAACCCCATTAATCAGACACCGGCCTATATACTTGCCAATTACCGATAACTTCCCAGGAAATGAATTGGCCATTTACTCCATTAACAAAAGCTGACCTATATGTCTTCATCCATCCTTTCAACAAAGGTAGATGTGATTAACGAGTGGAAGAATCCAATTATAGTGATGTGCTTGAGGATACTTATAATTGTTTCTGCTGTGGAACTGTAAATACTTTTGGAAAAACTTTAAAAAATAAACTAGCATAGATAACGACCCCCACTTGTTAAGTAATAAGGGGTAATTTGGCTACCTGTTGGCTACCTGATAATTTGGTCTCTATCCCACTGCGAAGTAACTGGAAGCTCTCCATCTCTATGTGCATGGAATGTCAGAAAACATTCAGTTTATTATAACTTCATTATCTATCTTTAGGGATTGAGGGGAAATGCTTTTAATTGCTTTTTACATTAAAAAATTTTAGCATTGCAAATGCACTCATAAGGTTATTTTCATGGGCTCTTAAGTGTTTCTGTATTACTATTGTTGTAGCATTACTTTTGATTGTATTATCATTTTGACATTTTTAGTGCTTTTTATAGCTTTTTTGGGAACTGTTTTTGTATACAATTTTTTCATAACCATGAACGTATGTGGAAAATCTATTTGTGTTGGCAGGGTAGTAACTATGAAACATACTTGGAGGCTGGAGGCTGTGTGGTCCAGTGGTTAAAGAAACGGGCTTGTAACCAGGAGGTCCCCGGTTCAAATCCCACCTCAGCCACTGACTCACTGTGTGACCCTGAGCAAGTTGCTTAACCTCCTTATGCTCCGTCTTTCGGGTGAGATGTAGATGTAAGTGACTCTGCAGCTGATGCATAGCTCGCACACCCTAGTCTCTGTAAGTCGCCTTGGATAAAGGCGTCTGCTAAATAGACAAATAATAATAATAATACTTTTTCTCTGTTTTCCCTCACACAAATGGGAAACCAACTCCAAAATAACCACAGCCACACTTTTTTGAAAGCAGCAGTGCACTACAGCCTTCTCATCAGAGATTACAGGTACCGTCATTCAAAAAGAAGCTATTCATCTCTGAGATTAAATCTGTAAATTACATTCCTTTACATCACGTTACACTCTTTTACATCACGTTACTAATGCACCTCTGCCCTAGGGTTAGTAATAACGACAGCTTGCATTAGCATAGGAACATTGCTGCTGATATTTTTGTTTCCCTGACTGGGATTTGCCTGTCAGAACAATATGTGTACTTCCTGTGTCGTAGGTAACATGGCCCCACCTGAGCCTGACATTCTATTCTGGGCATAAGAAACTATGTAGGTTCAGGTGAGGTCACTTGTAACATAGGTGGTTAATATACTTCCATTAAATTTATAGCAACCAGACTGGGTAAATTGACTTCAGCTTGATGTAAATGAAAATAAATGGTCTAAAACAAAAAGATCAACAGCAAAACAAGACGGATCTTGAATGTTGTGTAAATTAATATATGCTGTGTAGGATGTCTCCTTTTGTGCAAGAGATCTTGTATACATGAACTACTATTAAAACATAAAAAAGGGGATTTGTCTTTAGAATTGTGGTCGTGCATGATAACAACTCTACACAGGATGTAATGTACTGGCAAATTCTTAAGAGGTATTTCTCATTCATAAGAGAGCTAGATCCCACTGTAATGGTAAGGGAGAATTTTTCAAACATGTACGTTTGTGATTTTAAATGGTTAAATCAACTTATTGGATTTGAGGGATTCTTTTGTGCAAGTATGTGGCCTTTAGAATATGTGTTGAGTGTTGCTTTTCCTTTGGTGTCCTAAACATTTTTACAGAAAAAACAACACACTTACAATTGACCTAACCAATACACACTGCATTTCACCCAGATATCCTTCAAATATTAATTAATGTCTGCCTGCAAAAATATGATCATCTGCAAAATAATATATACTAATTTGCTATACTCCATTAAGAAATGTGTTCTAAACATTTTTAATCGGATTTGTACAATTAGAAAATCTCCACTTTTTTGATGAATATGATATTGTTATGATTTTCCCATTCTTTGATAGTGGAGTACTTGTAAAAGGAAGGCTCCAGGAAGGAATTTATTTTTTCATTACAAGGTTATCATGCATCCTGTGTAACTCCCTTCCCTTTTTTAAATATACTGTCTGAAGCCGAGATGTCATTGACTTTTTTTAATTTGTCAATTAAACAGTTTTACAGACTTCTTGGAAAGAAATACATTAATTGATTATGACTCTTGGACATACCGTACCGTAGAAGCTCCTACAGTATGTAGCTGAAATAGATTTTCTGTTATCAGCTGTTTTTGTGTGCTCAATGAAAGTAAATGAAAGATGATTGTCCTGTGTTTGTGCTCTGAAGCTCTTAGCACTTGAAATCCATACAAAGGTGCAACACTGGATGATGTAACTTATTAAGGGAACTCTAAGCTCTAATTAGATGAAATAGATCAAACCAGTTGTTATCAGTCATTTCAAATGAGTTGCTTCTCAGAGTGGAAAGGAGATACAAACCACACTGTACCAACCAGATAAGATGTGAGACATAAATCTGTGCACCAGCGCATTGACTCACAATACTGTGTATCTGTATTTCCTGGTCTGACATTACCTGCAAGCCATTCCATTCACAGGCACCCATATGTAACAAGAGATGACTTTTGGATAACGCTATGTCATTTAGTTAGTATGTGAACCAAAGAATCCAGTTCCTTACATGTCTGTTTTAGTTTTCAAGAGACATAAGCTTGCAGTAGAAAATGACTGGCTCTACCAAGGTGACATTAAATATGGACAATTGTTTTTTATAGTATCTTAATAAAACTGAGATTTTTCTGGTGTCATCTAATGAAGGGCACTTGGCAGTAGAGAATGAATCTACCATCGTCCATAATAGTAGGTCAATAAACATCCAACTTGATCCGGAGAAGAAAGCGTATACTGCCTTTGATTCAGGAAGTCGTGGACCCACAAAGTGGAATCACAAAGGACTGGTAATCCATTGCAGTCCCATGGTGTCCTATAGTGCCATCTGAACAACTGTGCAATAGTACTCTCGTACCAAATCCATTGTGTTTCCATTGCTAGTAATGCTGTGAACTGCTAATAAGTGTTCCAGAGTTTATCTTTTTACGCAGGTTATCCATTGATCGACTTGAGAAGGCCCAGGAACATCTGCAACTCCAGGAGTATCTGCAGATAAAACTTCCCCAAGGAGTCAGACTCATACCTTCAAGCTTCATACTGCTGTTTTTCGGAAAACCTATAAATCAGTGTTTGAGTTTGGCTAGGTTGAAGAAACTATAATTTATATATTTTAATTGTATAAGAGAAAGGGAAACAGGTAGTTATATTATTCAGAAGATTCGTCGAGGAAATATTTAAACGGTAGATATTAGGTTTGTTACAATTATTTTATGAATTATGATGAATCGATAACCCACATTATAACAGTTTCCCAATGGTATTTTTTCCAACCTTACGTCTACAGTAAATGTGCCTCCAGCACAGTATTGTAAGATATACAGTGTAACTAAATGACTAATGAGGAAAAACACATGTCAGTTTTACTTTGTTTCATGTTATGATTTTCCCTATTTCCTGTCCCTCGAAGTGATATTAATTTATGGCTAATTATATTTGGTGATGCCTTCATAGAGAACACGGTTGCTTGGGTGTCATCTTTCATTGAGTCTGCTTTTAATTCAAGTGCCTTAAGGATGATTCAAAATGCTGTTTTTGAAAGAGAAAAAAAAAACATAAAATAATGATAAGTTCGATCAGAATCTAAAAAATACTCTTTTGGCAGTTTAATGTACAAAACAATTAGGTTTACTTTAATTTGACCAGACATTTGAAAAACAAAACAAAACAATAACGTTATCTATTATATTATGTACAGTATGTGTTGTTGGGTATCCCTTATACTGTGCTGTTTTCGCAAAAAATCCTGACACAAAAAAATACACACATTAGATTATAAAATCTAAACAATATTTCAGGATGCATTAAACTTTTCTAGACTAATACTTAAGCCAACAACAGCCTGTAAGAGCTTTATTAAAAATTCTAGAACTATCAGCATTGTCACTAATTCCTCTGTCCAACTGTTGAAGATCACTTGGTTCTTTGTATTTTATAGAGTGCTTCAGTTTTGAATAGGCAGGCATTTAAAAGATAACACTAATGTCTTCATGTGTAGTCACAATGGGTAAAGATACCCTTTGTAACCATTGTGTGTTGTGCCTGAAAACACACATGTAAACATTATTATATTGTCATTCAATAAGCAAGGACAACATGATTAAGTGTAACAGTATTTATTCATGGGGATGATAGGAAAGATGTGGCCCAGGATCTCGATTTTCAGCCTCAAAAAGGTTTCCTCTGCCCCAGAAAGGGAGATGCAGCTGCAATGGAGGTGGAGGAGGGAGGATGTAAGAAACTTCATGACAGAAGGATGGAGGGAAGTCCAAAATTTTAAACGATTGGGGTAAACCAATGAGGGAAGAAAAGGGGCTGTCATCTCGCCACCAGAATAGCGGCTAGCCTTAAGAACACAAGAACATGAGAAAGTTTACAAACGAGAGGAGGCCATTCGGCCCATCTTGCTTGTTTGGTTGTTAGTAGCTCATTTTAGTGCCTTCAGTTAGAGGGTGATAGAAAGTTACTACGTAGCTGAGTATGAATGCATCTTTAGGGTAGTGATATGATACAGGTTAATGTTCTGAAGATGTAAACACGTTCCGGTTGAGAAGCTGCATATTAGCATATACTGTAAACTAGGCAATAGTGTACTGTACACATACAATATTTCTCACTTTATCAATTTCAGGTTTTGTTGACCAGTTCGGTTATAGTAGCCTACAGATGCAATATGTATTTGTGTGGAATGTAAATTATAATTATTTACAATTATGTATTTTAGTTATATGAATGAACATGCTGGTTGTTATCATTATTTAATAATTAATTGAATCAACTCAACAGTAAATATTGTAGCTGATGATTCTGTAATTACGTCTATGGCTATTGCATGGTTATAAACCATCTATAATGCTTTATTAACATTTTTATTAAGCATCTATTATGTATTTATAAAATATGTATATAACATTAATAAGCATCACCTTACTATAAAGTGTTACCAACATAATTATGTTTTTTTTGTTGCAAATACTGGTTAATGTAATCTCTATTTTACTTGTAAATGAGCAGGAATAAACACTTAGATTTTTTCACATACTGCTGTTCCCCTAAACAAAGAAATTATCAATATCTGCCAAGAAAAACTACGTTCTTCGTGTGTAAGACTGATTATCAATGCTTTACATATCATTTCTCCCTGCAGTAGAGTGGGTGTGTGGCTGACCTGGAGCAGAGAAAGTAAAATGTACCAGGAGGAAGTAATTCAGTGTAGTACTTGACAACTATTCATACCCCCAGTAAGAGCTGAAATTAAGAAACGCAGTCAATGTTTTTTATAGTATAATATTTTAGTGCTTCTATATATATTATGAGGGAATGTTTAATTAATAGATATTATTGAGCAACTGAAGTTTTATAATGTAACACAGACAGGCTTTAAGGGTTTTTACAGTAACAGTAATGAAATCAATAGTTGCAATGAGTCAAGCAAGACTTACCTGATGGTAATTTTTAAACTTGGTATGAGCCATGACAAAATTAACATATTGCTTCAGGTTAATCATCAATTTGTTTATCGTTAAATGTTAATGGTTGGTTCATTAGAGTTTTCGTATCATCAGCCATGTGTAAAATAAATGTCAGTTCATTAGTCTTATTCACTGCTGAGCCTTTGCAGAGTTGGTGAATTATCACGTTGTCATGCATCCACACTCATTATGCAGTCTCTCTCTGATGTGTTTTACTTGATCAAGTTTTGAGAGAGCGTATCTCAACAGATACGAATGATTCAGCAGTTTTAATTCGAAAAGCTGGGTTTTAGCTGTGCGTGGAAATAGTTGATATATCTCAACACAATCTATTGGAATTACTTTTTTTAAATTACTACATGCTTCATCTTCTCAGACTAGAAAATAAGACATCTTTACAGGAAAGCCATCTCAGCTCAGTGTATATACTGCTGGATTACACAGACTAATCTAATTACAGTTCCTTTCTTTAATCAAGTGAGAAAGAATTGGGAACAAATTCTCTTTTTCAAAAGTGACCTGACAGAGGCTCACAAAAGCTTTGTCTCCGTCAACACAGTAATGGACCTGTGTACATTATGATGTTTTATCTTACATAAGTTTTTTTTAAATCCATCCCAATGATGAAAAATATATGAATTAGACCTTGCAATTTACTTGCAGAAAAGGAGAAGGTATCTAGAAATAATATTTAATTAGCCTTTAACTACTCCCATGGTTTATCCCTTTGAAGACACCTTAATCTTACAAAGGCAAAAAAACCCACACAAAAAACATTGAAGACACATTAGAAATAAAAGAAAACTAACAATAAGAATATCTAGTGAGTCTGTGTTTGATTTCCAGTGAACTGCACTTTTTTTTTTTACCTTCCCCTAACGGAAAATGTGCAAAATAAACTGGAAAATAATTCCTGGGTTTCCATGACGATTCCTTCTGGGAAGTGCATCCAGTAAGTGATATTGAATGATTGTATTTGCCCTCCACATATCGCCTCTACTGCATTTTCCACTAGAGTAGACAGGGTTATGTCAAAAGAGTGTGTTTTGCAGTAGCTTGGTTATTTTAATGTGTTAATGAGAAGACAAACAAACGCCATGACACCTTCAGACACAATGCCTTTTGAGAAGAATAATTTGAGAAAAGAAATTTGGAAGAATTTAAAACTTTTATTGCATTTTTCATGCCATTTTGTATTAAGACTTAATTTATCGGTTTGACAATGAAAATATTACAATGTATTTATTTTAAAACAATGCAACACATGTTTTAAATTTCAAAATAATCTGTTTGGCATCCATTTGGAATTTAGTTTGAATGCAAGAATGAAATTAATCTTATATTCATGTTTTTTAAAATCTGAGTAATTTGAAATAAGACATACAGCTAAGCATACACTCATTTGAATCACTGTGGGGAACTCAGGATACACTAGCTTTAATTTTTATAGCTGGCTTTCCTTAGAAGCCATTAGGGGAGGATTTTTTTTTTTTTACCAAATGACTGATATTTTCTATTAGCGCCTGTTACACTGCACTTAAGATGCATTTTGACTGTCTCCAAGCACGTTCTGTATAATAGTTCCCAATATCTTTTTAGAGATTGACAAGAGCTGGCTACTATTCTTCATAGGACTCCATAACCCTCGTTGAAAATGACAACCTGTCACCTTGTGTTATGCACTCAGATTTCAAAGCAAAACATTCTCTTTCCTATCAGCTGCAAACTACTGTATATTCTGTGCCCGTTGGTTGAACATAGCAGCTTTAACACTCAATGCATTTTTCCCCTCTGTGGTTTTAATCCATCACAGAGGAATGTTGTGGGAGTGCAATGTCATAGACATAATATTAATCCATGGTGCTGGGCTTACCAAAGACTGATTCATATAGCTAGTGGGAATCTGAGACTTTTATCAATGTCCTATGGCCTTCATTTTTTTTTAAGATTTAGTTATTTATGTAATTTGTTATTACAATATGTCAATGGCTGGGAAACTTGCAAGCTGATTGGCTAAAAAACGCTCTGTAACCCTTCATAACCTACCTGAAATCTCATCATCAGAAACTGGAAGTGACATTACTATGCACCAAATGACTGCTTCGTAACTACTTTCTCCCAGTTGAAGATTACTAAACATAAAATGCACCAAAAACGACAGGGGATTCTGATCATTTTAAAAAATATATATATACTGTATATATTACAATATTGAGCAACAGAAATCCGAACTACTCAGAATTATAAACATAAACATCATAAAAAGGTAAGGCAAAAGGTAAAAAAAAAAAAATACAATGACATTTGAAGCTACTGACTTTAATTGTCAAGGGTTTGACTGTGGCTTAAATCTCTGTCACTAAAGGGGTTTATTGAAGCTGAGAGTTTTTCACATCCTACCAATGTTCTTGTTCTTTATGGGAGTAGCAACTAAGTTCTTGTCTCATTAATCTTTACATTTTAAATCTCTTTTGTTTCTGTCTATCCTTGAATTGCCATTTGCGAGGGGTAGGGGTTGTCTTGGTTTTCAATCTATCTAAAAACCAAACTTGACAGCCAAAGACAGTTTATAATTCCTCAATGGAAGAAAATTGGCAATAATGAAAGATTTACAACCTGCATGAAAGAGCGAGAAGGGATGCAAAGCTGTTGAGCTTGCCCTGTGGTGTGGGTTGAGTTATGGTTCCTAATGTGCTGGGATGGCACTGGCTTTTATTGAATACCATACAAAGATGATGCAGAAAAAAGAAATGTACAAAGAAATATGAAAGCTTGATCGTAAAGCTGTCAAAAGCTCCTGCGGTTAATCATGTATCAGCTGTGTATTTTGTACAGAAGTTGCAATTTCAAATGAATGTAAAAGCATTTAAAGCGCAATCCAAGAATATGCAACTGTTACAGTAAAATCACTATTTCAGATTGGAATTGCTAAAAAGATTCTTCTGTAAACTGAGCTCATTAGAAAAAATAAATCATCAAAATGGTTCATTCAGAAAACTTGAAATTGACGGTACAACTAGTATCATGATTCCGAAAAATTAGGGTTGAACAAAATATAATGCTATCCGAAGTTAATAAAACTGAAAGACACGTCAAGTAATATCTTTTTTTCTTACTTTTAACTTAAGAAAGTAAAAAATAAGTACTCTTTGTATTACTCATGCCTCGTCTATTACATACATTAATGGGGTCTATTGCATTGATCTAAAAAGCAAGACAATACAAATAGGGATCATCTATCCACTTCTGTTTAGATTAACTGAATAGACCTCAATGAGTTGCTTTAATAAAATCAGCATTTCCAAGCATTGATACTGTTTCAGATTGCAACCATGCTTTCCAATAACTGTTTAAGACAGCTGCAGCAAATGTGCTGACACCAGATAACATCTCGGTTATGCATGCGTAAGACTCCCATTCACAGAACAGCACAGTGCCAAGCTATTCTTAAAGATCACAATCTTTTGCTTTTAAATTCTCTTTAAACTAAAATGGAATGGTTCTATATGGCAGATAGCTTGAGTCAATGCAGTGGAAAATATATGTATGGATATTATGGTTCCCTGCATTCTTGCTTTGCACAGGGCATTCTTAGAAACAGGATTATCTGGTCCTCTTGATTGTGTAATAACTGCACAGCATGTGAAAGGTTAAAAATCATATTATAGCCCCAAAAAATCGCGTGATAGCCAAATGTATTGTGAAAAATCTGTAGGAGTCAAGGGGTGTCTGATTGGTGAAAAGCAAGGCATTTATCGTGTTCACCGTGTAGTGTTTGGCAGACAGACACAATCATTTTTTGTGAAGACCCTAAAGAGCAGACTGACACAGGAAACAGAAGACTTGATAGATCGAATGATTTGTTTTTTTCACAGCAGCTATAGATAGGGATCAAGTGACCCTGTGCTCACCCTGTGTATATATCATTGATGGTCACTAAGCTACCTTTATATTTTTTATTTTTCCCTTACTACTACACCCAATGTAATCATGTTGACAAGCACATTGATTTAGGCCTCATTTAGCCCCAAGTAAACAACTGTTCTGAACATCCTGGTGCAGTGTGTCACTTTAATTAAGGATCATCATCGGGCAGAACATACAGAGGCAAAAACACTTCACACGTTTTGCCAGAGTAGGTGTAACTGGAGCTCTGGTGTTTGTTTCTAAGAAATTCATACAATTAATTCTTTGAAACTTGGACAATGTTTAAAAATGTGATAAATTTGGGGTGTCAGATTAGCTTAAGGAATAGAAAGAAGACAAGCGTTGAATTGACAACAGAACTGGCAGGAAACACAGGTGTCGTTGTCCATCCATCAACAGTCCAAAGCACCTTTGACCATTGTTCCATAGTCCAATTTCTGTGTTCTTGTGCATATTTTAGCCTTTTAGTTTTGTTTCCCTTTCTTAACAGAGGAATTCTTACTGCAACACATCCTTTAAGTCCTGATTTCAAGTGTGACCTTTATACTGTTGATTTGATGGACAATGACACCTGTGCCTTCTGCCAGTTCTGTTATCAATTCAACGCTTGTCTTCTTTCTATTCCTTAAAGATATTATCTTCAAGTATTGCTCATCCTTGCAAGCTATTTCACTCAATGTTTTTCCTTCTTTATGCAAATCAAGGTTGTTATAATAGTAGAAAACACTAGTGGAGCCTTTGGGAATATTGTTGATGCTCATAATGCAGAGTAGAAAAATGCAACATGTCTATGACTTTTGCACAGCAGTGTATATATATATATATAGATAGATAGATAGATATAAATGTTGTAATGTTGCAATCGCGGTTCTTTTAAACTAAGATTTTTTGCAATTCTGCCCTTTAGAAATGTTAATTGTCTTTCTGTTTTATTGCTGCTAACATTTTTGTGGACATTTGTTCCCATCACCATCAAAAGTGTACATAAATATTTATAGCTGCACTGGCTATGCAATTGGGCATTAAAAAACAGGGGCTTGATGGGACTGTTTATTGTCAATGAGAAATGCCTTGAAGCAGTGGGAATGTATACCCTTAAACAGCTGTTTATTGCACTTGTTATGGATACCAAATAACCTTACAGTAATATTTCTTAACAGTCTGTGACCAATAACTGAAAACAAAAATATGAACAAGAACAACACTACCAGTGCTGAGTAATAAATATGAAACATAATTGGATTCTCAAACAATTGGTAAAGATTCAAGCATTTAATGTTCTTCAAATCCATTTTTAAAGGCCAGACCTCTATTTTAGGTATTAAATACAAAACATGCATTTCTAAAACCACAAAACCTGCATATTTGAATTATTATTGATCTAAATACCCCCTTATACATACTGTTTCTCTGAGCAGTCTGGACAAAATGTGTTCTATTGTAGATATGACAAAATACATTAAAATGTTTTGTTCTGTATCAGGAACTATTAAAAACTTCAGTCCCCACTAGGGTGACCAGATAGGAAGAGTGGCTTTTTTTTATTCCTTCACCTTCCTGTGTGCATTGCACTTAGGCAAAAACAAAAACATAATTAAAAAAAATACTCCAAAGTGGTTAACTTTCTTGTTTACTGTTCAGATGACGACGATGTCTATCAGTGCATTTGCACTGGCTTTTCTGTGACCTGCTGTACTGTACATAGCATGTGGGACAATATATATATATATATATATATATATATATATATATATATATATATATACCTTACTGTATGTGTGTGTGTGTGTGTGTGAGTCATTGACTGTATGGTCCCCTAGTTTAATCAAGATGGTCATGTTTTATATGTGAACTTTTACAGCAGCAAAATTCAAAGTAATTCTCAGTCCCACCTTATTATTTGACACCTTCTTCTTGGTTTCAATTCCAGATTCCACAGCAATTTATATAGACTTGATTGCTCCTCATTTAACGATTCTTGATTAGTGCATGATGTCATCAAAAATATAAGCACAAAATGCTGGATACAGTTCGCCAAGGGCTAATGTTTTCAGCGTTTACAGGCAATACTAATTAAAAATAAAGCAAAACTGAGCTGACTGTTATATCTAAAAAAAAAAAAACTCTTGGAAAACTAGAAGTTAAAGCGAAGTAATTCCTATTAGCCATAGAAGCGGGCATATACTCTGCAGTAATTATGAAAGAATTCAGTTCAGAAATCCTGTTATCTCCTTTCTCTTTCTTTTGAAGAGTCCAATTGTGGTCTTGCTTAACAGGGCTTATGTACGGTGGCCCTGAAGTGCAAAACACAACAACATTAAGGAAAATGCTGCAACATTAAGAAAAACAACTTATGTTAGCAGTACTTCATGTGCAATTCTCTGGAAATATTTTTCACAGCTAGCTAATACAATACAATATATTATTATTTATTTCTTAGCAGACGCCCTTATCCAGGGCAACTTACAATTGTTACAAGATATCACATTATTTTTTTACATACAATTACCCATTTATACAGTTGGGTTTTTACTGGAGCAATCTAGGTAAAGTACCTTGCTCAAGGGTACAGCAGCAGTGTCCCCTACCAGGGATTGAACCCACAACTCTCCAGTCAAGAGTCCAGTGCCCTAACCACTACTCCACACTGCTGCCACAAAGGATTTGTTAAATTTCCTGTGCATCTTATTCTGTGTACAGATGTCATCCACAGAACTTGTTCAATTCCACTAGAAGCAACTGCACTGTTTTATGTTTATCATTAGTTCCTGGTTACTACTAAGGTCATTTGTCTTGTGTATGGTATATATCTCCTTTTTACAGTAAGAGATTGTATACAAAACACATTAACTTATACATAGCACAACTTTTCAGCTAATGAAACACCCTCATGAAACCTTACAAGGACAAAACATTATTACAGTAAACATTTAAAATAAAATGTAATTAAATAAACACAGCAAGTTTACACTAAACAGTTTGATGGCAGGTGCAGCTTAAGCAATGAAGTGGTTGGACTCCACTACTTCAATAGTGCCGATGCCAGTCATGTAAACATTCTCCAACCCACTTGAAATCCCAGACAAGCGTTCAGATGTTTTTAGATTTATAAATGATGGCTTCAGTACAATGAGCATTATGTACTATAGCTCTTTTCTATTAGCATGTGATGCGCTGTCTTAAATAGTGTGCTGAGAAGCCGCCAACTAAAATACCACACCCTCTAGCAAAGTAATACAATGAATGTATAATGTCCTATTTCTGATGCATTTCTGAATTGTCAAAGACTTTTCTTTTCTTTGACCAGCTTTGCAACCATCTGAAAGCCAGCGAACTACCAGCTTATACCAGTCCTGATTATTGCTGGACCATCCTTGAGGGATTTCAGTACCAGTATTGTGAAAGGGCACCATGCCTGCGATAATGCAATTTCATTAGTTTTGTGCTGGTAGCTTGTGTTAAAGAAGCCCTCACTCTATCCTATGACACCAAAACAGCTATCAAGCAATGCTTTCCCATCTGTGTAATGTTCAAAGCTATGCCATATGTTTTCCATTGTAATTGTACGCTGAGGAGCATACTTTGGCAAGTACATTATGATCGTCTCATCTCCGTTTGAGTTACAAAATACAGTGCTCCATGGTCCATTGTGGTGCAAAGCCCACAAATCCTGCGAAATGTCTCTATTGGCATTACATAAAAGTGTGAAACTCTTACAGATAATTGTGTTGGCATCTGGTTATGCAATTTATAAAATATCACTGGTAGTTTGTGTGCTCGCGTGTGTGAGTGCATGGGTGTGTTGGGAGTTTTTTGGTGGCACTTTTTTATCACCTGCATTTGCCAAGGGCTGACACTTGCAATACAGACTAGCTATATATGATCTTGAGCTGTGAAAACTGGCTAGGGCGGATTGTGAAGGTAAGTGTGTAGGTGATAGTTTGTGACTGAAGATGAGGAGACTTTGTAACTGCTCTGCTGGAGAGTGGCACTTTTGTCCAGTGGTTAAATTGGGTTGGGTACATCGTTGACCTAAGTTTAGGTCTCCAGCTGGAATAATTCTTGTCCAACAATATTTAATGATAGAATTGCTGATTCTTTTTATTTATTAATTTTTCTTACATCTTATGTTATCTCATATAAGCTTTGGAAACGTGGCAGACATTATCCTTTCCTAATCTTCAGTGGTACAAATGTAATTGTTGTCATTTGCACTACACAACCGATTTGTACTGAAGTGCAGGTGGCACACTGTACCTTTGATAACTGAAATGGGTTTAGTCAGATCTAAATCCTAAATGGCAAGCTGTTTCAGTCCTGCTGTCTTTTTGCTCATGGAGGTGTATTGTCTAGTGCTGTTGTGCTTTTCAACGTTCCTAAAGAAAACAGAAATGATCTGACAGAAGCATCCTTCTTCTGAGTATAAGCTAACGCGTCTTATCTTGAGGGGATACGTTACCAATTGAGATTCACTGAGTTCACATTTATTTTCAGTGGCTTATTTACTGTAGGTACTATTGGACAATTAACTAAAACTAAAAAGGGCACATTTAAAAACAAGTGTCCATTTGTGATGTATGAATCATTCAGACAATACGAAACTCGTATTGTCTGAGTAATTACCATTAAGAAATTTGAAGTTGTTAGGTATTAGTTAAATGGAATAAAACATCTTAGTTACTTAACACAAAAGAATGCAGACTCTCGGTTTGCCTTGTTTACACAATTATTAAGTATCAATCAATACCAATCTGGCTGTTATTTAATATAGAACCTGTTGTGATTAAACTAACTAAAACTCATTTATATTTTATAAGCGATTATTTGAATTAGCTTTCTTTTATGCATGTAATTCTACATTTTTTTAACAATTATTTTTATTCATTTTCCAATTTTTCTCCCAATTTTTGGAATGTCCAATTATTATTCAACCTGGCTCACCGCTGCAACCCCCGAACTAACTCGGGAGAGACAAGGCCGTGCATTCGCATCCTCCAAAACGAGTGCCATCAGCCGTCCGCTTTTTTTTGCTGTGCAAGCCCACCATGCAGCCATATCAGAACTTACAGCATTGGAGGACCAATCAGTTCTGAATTGCGTACAGGCCAGCCCACAGGCACCCAGCCAGCCACAGGGGTCGCTGGTATGTGGTGAGCCAAGAACTCCCCAGCCAACCTAACCCCTACCCTGCCTGGACAGCGCTTGGCCAATTGTACCCCACCCCCTGGGAACTCCTGTCTATGGTAGGCAGTGGCATAGCTTGGATTCGAACCAGTGATCTCCAAGCTATAGGGCACATCCTGCACTCTGGGTGGAGTGCCTTTACTGGATGCGCCGCTCAGGAACCCCCTTTCTTTTGCATTAGTGAAGTGTGTGATCTCACAACGAAGGATTGTGTTGTTTCTCATAATTAGCTGAGCACCGTAGTTGAGTCACTGACATACTGTTAAGAAAACATTGGACATTTGAACTGACATTTTGAAGCAGCAGACTGCATGGCAAGAAGCCAGAGGGCATCAATAGAGCTTACATTTAGCACCTGAGCAACAGCTGTTTGTTTAACAAAACGCACTATTGGCACAGTGTAGGAACATTTCAAGAACATATAAGCCTCCACTAACGGCTGGGTGATTGATTCATAATGAAAATCAAAAATGTTATGTCCAATTGCTGTTATTACTGTTTACTGTTCACTGTCTTCAAAGCATCTAGTAGGCTTACAACTGTTGCAACCCTATCAAAGCAACAGTTTCTTGATTTGCCTTGTAATAAATGCTCTGGGAACATACACTTTGAATATCACTTACAATAATACTTCAGTTGTCTCACTGGGGGACTGAATAACAATACTGCAGTCTGATAGTGACTTTAAGGTTAGGATTAGAGTTTGAGGTAAAATCATGAAGTGTGTAGATGCTCCTTGAAGCATGGATACTCCTGGAGTCTTTGGCTCTGGATGAATCGTCAACATTCGTGAACAGAAAAAAACTGTAGAAGCTCTTCCTTTGAGCAGAGAGACTGGGGAATTTTGTTCTCAACAGTGTGTTTGCTGTGCACACACAATGCATTTTCAAAGTGGCCAGGGAGGCTTGTATGCTGATGTGGGCGTTGTACTGAAGTGGACTCTATGTGTAGGCTTAATTGAGCTGAAGAATACTTATCTTGAGAGGATAGTTGTGTTACATGATGGTTGCATCTATGCCATGGTTAGGTTCAAGCACGGCATTGCATTGCCTGTACTAATCATCAGTTCTTTGTTTATCATGTGTATTTTATTACAGATTCAGAAAAAAAGAAAAAGAAAGAACAATGCAATGCAACAATGTGTTTTTAGTCATATAGAAGTGGTATAGAAGTCCAGTATGACATATTAAACACATTTGCTGTCTCTCTTGTACTGCTTGCTGTGATGTATGGAGGTCTGGAGTCTTACAGTGAAAAGGAATTGCAATGGTTACTTACATCACAGCAGGACACAGCCTCAAAAACACTTTGTGTGTGGTTCAAAAGTTCATAGTTCAAAACATCTGGAAGCTTTTCATTAATCAGCATGACCCCCCTCCCCGACCGCAAAAAGAAAAGGGAGTGAGGTGAGAAAAAACAGCTTTCCTGGATTATGTGTGCTTTGAGTAAGTCTTAATCTTACTGATTGGGTGCTCAGGAGGAGATACATTGCAGAGTACCAGAGAACAACACACTTGTGACCCAGTTCAATTGTTACTGCAAGGCATGAGGAATAACAATCATTTATCCAGCAGTAGTAGTAATAGTACACTAAAGAAACAGTATGTTAAAAAAACAAAATCTGTTGATATTACACGAGTAACAAGCAATTAATAACCAATGTTTCTTGTCCATTTAACTAGTAAAAGGACCGTTGAAGATATTGATAATTTATGTTAGTATTTCTAAATTGAACAGAAACTGTATTGCCCTGAAAGTAATTGAGTACTTTTGTATATGTTTGTAGATTTGGTAGTAGTCATTAGATTTCAGAATGGTGTCCAATGTTTAGATCATTTTAAGGTAAATGCTCTCATTAGGGAACAAAGGCTTTGACTTTGGATGCTTGTCATTCACCAACTTGAACCAAAGAAAAAAAAAGCAAGGAAAACATTAATACAAAATCAGTTTCGTTTGGGGATCGTGTTCATGCACACCTGTAGTCCTAAGTACTTCTTTGGCATTGTACAATAACATTTGACAACCAAACTACACTCATGTTTCAAAGGTTTTTCTGGACTAAAATGACATAAATTATATGATAATCATTTGATAAGAAACAGAGCTGGTCTTTCATACATGTTCATATTCACAAGGCTGGTATTGTGCTGTTATTCACTTTATATCACCTTATCTTGTCATGTTCCCTGTGGGCCTCCCACTTAGCTTCTGTGCCGCCTTCTTTGGTGTAAGCAAAGCTATTCATCTCTGTTTGTTTGTGCCAAACGGCTGCACTGTCGTTCTTGGGCTTTGCTCAGACAAACTGCAGGCTCCACTCTGCTAATACCCAACATGACACTTCGGTTTAATCAAGGTGTGACTAGTTTAAGTTTGGGTTGCCAAGAAAAGAGCCTCCAATGGAAGAAAAATTAATATTTTATTACTGCATCGGATAGCCAAGAGACTCTCCAGATGAACAACAGGAGTAAAAAGTTGGTGGGACCGTGTCAGAAAATGTCTTTTAGGTTGAGCTGGAACGCAGTGTATTTATATGCTTTAGAAATGAAGGCTGTTATGATTTCTGAATGTTTCTGAATGTTTTCTTAGCTGAATAAGAAGCCACCCCTGTCAGAACTCTTACCACTGTACTGTGCTGGATACTTTAATCCTGGATACTGTAATACTAATCACTGTTCTGTATTGTTTATGAACGTGGGAGTTCCATTATTGCAGAGGAACATGCCACAGCAATGCCATTAACACTATTATACTACAGTTTTTTTTTAATACTACAAAACTGCAGACTTCAGACATAAACAAAATTCCCTGAATAAGAGAATATGGGAAATTAAAGGTAGGAAAAAGGTGCCTTGGCATCCCTGCCGACAAAATGAATGTATCTTGACAAGCACGATAACCTTCCCTTTGTCCTCAACATCACATGACCTTTTGGTTGTGGGTCCCTGTCATTTATGCTAAAACTGCAGATATCAGAACCCATCTAGTCCATAAGGATGCCTGGATGCTTGGAAGAATACTACATATGGACTCCCTTAGGAGGTTCCAGTGAAGATGTGTGCAGTCAAGGGACCCTGGCTGACATTTAGAACTCTGCCTTGAGCTACAAGTTGAAAATAAAAACTGAGCAACACTCAGACTTTAAAAGATAGAATTGGTCATTTCCACATACGCCGTACTAATCGCTCCGACGGCTTCAATTAGCTTTATTGGCAAGAAGACGAAATTAGTTTTTACCCTCAGCCTAGCAGATGCTTCCCCTTATGATATGCAAGCAATATGAGGTAATGCATTCCCCTTGTTGCTACTTTAAACTGTTGTCCATGGTACACACTGTATTATACAGGTTTGTACCTAGATTTGCCTTTATCAGTCACTCAGAGCTACAGTAAGGTCAAGGCACAGCTGGATATATTTAAGCACATTTGATCAAATTAGGAAACATGAGTACCGAATAGCACAGCCTCCCTGTTCCACATCGAGCAAAGAGTTGAATTAAAATAATAACATATCATACATGCCAACAGTCCCTATATGGTCGGGACAGTCCCGATTTCCTAGCAAATGTCCCGCGTCCCGATGCATAGGCCGAAAGTCCCGATATTTACCCAGAGAAAAAAAATCATTTATTAAGCACAGTAGAGTTAGTGAAAACCACACGCTGTGCTCTTCATGCGGCTGACACATCTGCTGATCACTAACTTATACAAAGGTAAGAACACTTCATTATGTCTCTTTTTACTGTCATGATGGTCGTGTCGTGTTGAGTTGGGGGGATACGTCTATTATATGACAATGAGTGTTTCTTTACGTATGACTCCTCCCATGTGTATGATGCGTATGACCCCCCCTGGAGACCAGCATCCCTGAACAGTTTCCAAATGTTGGCAAGTATGACATATGACAAGTAATTCTGATTGCTGCTGTGTTTGCAAAACAAGTGTTTCTTCATGCAGAAGCTTGTGGATTAGCTCTCATGTTTTAAGTAAAGCACATTAGATCCCACTAAACACACAGGTAGTTTATTCTGTTTTTGACACGAGTGTCAATAAACAGTGAAGGGGTCAGGGTTTACCATCCTAGCTAAGGCCTTTATGAAGACCAATTGCTTCATGATGACACATACATACTGGGGGGGTTCATTAATGGGGTGTGTTCTTTAGCTTGCTAGCATGAACAGTAGATTGGGAGACATATATGTCTGATCTGAATTTTTTTTTTTCCATGTAACTTTTTCTAATACTGTCAATGGGACAATAACAACATTGAGTCTCGGCTGTGTCCAATGTTATGGGGAAAATAATATTATCAATTTTGCCACAATGGGTTGTTTTTCAGTCCTGCCCAAAAGAGACATTGAGGCATAAATTCCCAACATCGAAAACCCACATTGTACTCTATCCCCTCTATAGTAGAATCTGTATGGAAAAGCTTACTCCAGTCTTCATTCAACTTCACTGGCTTCCTCTGGAATAAAGGATGCTCTGAATAAAGGATGCCCCTAGTGGATGCAAGAAATACATCAGTTAAAAAAAATAACACATTGAACATCAGTGATACTTCTTACATCCAGTGGAGTGTTGCAGAGGGACAAGTTAATGGTTACACACTGGAAACCGGTGACTGTCTATATGTATTAAATTGATATAAAACAAACAACATTTGGTTTAATTATCCCATTAACTGCTTTAGTGAGTCTCTGCCCTGGCATGAGGACAACATGTGCTTTGATATTCTCTAGTCACTGATCATGATTCCAGACCCACATACCAAGCCTCCTGGAGTTTTATCAAAATACCGTGTTTCTTTGCAGCTATGATAAACTCTACATACATTTTGTTGAAATACTAATATGTAAACAATTACCCACAGAAAATTCTGAAAAATGATTGCACACTCAGTTACTAAATAATAATTACTAAATAATGTTTATGTTTCTTTCTCAACTGAATTCATTAAACCACATTTTACGCCAGAAGGTATATATTTGCATATGATTTATTGGGTAATTAAGTACATATGCAAAAACCATTCATTCAACAGAAAATGCCAAACAGTTTATCCTAATTGTAATTCTAGGGGCCTGGGTGTTTGCTTCAAGACTGTTATATAAATGTATACAGTGATCAAAACCGTATGGCATTTACACATTTACACAGGACAAACAAAGTGAAGAATGGAAATCAACTTTAAAGACAGCAAATACACCACAATAGACAGACTGTGTTCACAATGCCTCATGCAAAGGGAGATAATATTCACATTGACTGCAGGTTAATTAGATGAAAACACTAGATAAATTGGACCATAAAGGCTGCAATATTTCACTCTTGTTGATTTCTCCCTAACAGTTTGCAGAAGAATTTCTCATGGTCAATAAAAAATACAGTCCCATTTTTAAGAAAAGAGGAATATTACTGAAAGTGACTTTCTTTCTCTCTTTTTCTCTATGTTTGTGCTTATATACTTTTTAAAAAAACTAGTAGCTTTACAGTATGTGAAATATATATTTATTTTAAAAGCTAAACTCTCAGTTGTATAAACCAAGCCAGGAGTTGTGGTGCTACCAGGAACTGTGTGGTTATGTTCCATAGAAAAAAATTATCCTTGATTTACTTTTGCAATTTATTTTTGAAAATACAGTATACGATTTGTGTTGATGGGTAGAATTCTGTTAAATACCAACCCTTTTGAGAATTTGTTCAGAGGCAGAGAGACAAGAAATCTGTTCATATTTTTTATTTTATTTATAGACTATTAGCATTTTCACATCATTGAACTTTCAATATCGAATTTGAGCCAGAAAAGAGCAGCTCAAAAAATTGGCTTCATCCATAACTTCAGTCACGTATGCCTGCTGTCAAGCCAATTGCCTATTTGAACCCCCTGAGCTACTGAACCTGGGAGACAAGACCAGTCTTGGACCTGGGGGCCTGACCACTACGGTTTGCTAGGTGCACCAAGGTTAATACATCGCTCCATCAGATATCATCAGCAAACCAGAGAGCTCTCAGTCACGTGACACCTTGCACATCGCACTGTAGCTCTTGTAATGAATGAACCACTGGTGACCTATACATGATTTTCATTATTTAAGTGAAAATGTTGTAAGATGTCACATTTCTGTGGTCCAGTGGTTAAAGAAAAGGGCTTGTAACCAGAAGGTCCCCGGTTCAAATCCCACCTCAGCCACTGACTCATTGTGTGACACTGAGCAAGTCACTTAACCTCCTTGTGCTCCGTCTTTCGGGTGAGACGTAGTTGTAAGTGACTCTGCAGCTGATGCACAGTTCACACACCCTAGTCTCTGTAAGTCGCCTTGGAAAAAGGCGTCTGCTAAATAAACAAATAATAATATAAACTTCAGCATATTCAAGAAAATAGTTTTTACATTGCATAAACTCATACATCTCACAGCATATACTCAGAGAGAGTTATTGTAAATTTCTGAATATGTTATTTTATCAAAATATGTCCAGCCCTTTAATACCCCATCAAACCTGTGTTACAGGACAAATTAAATAGGCAAGCAGATGGTGGAACATGTCCATGATTTGCTTGATTTTATTATTCAGAAACAGACAAGTAAAATGAATCATACTCACAAATTAAACTGATTAGTTTCAATTGAATAATCCATTAAAGGGAATATAATATTTCTTATCTGTTTAAATCCTGAATCCTATGTGTTGTTTTATTTTGTAAAATTCTCTATTGCTGTTTCTGCTCACTATTTACCAGGCTTGCTGCTTCTGAACAGTCTCCTTAAACAGGATTTCTAAAGTGACCACAAGGGTTATGTAACAGTAATTTATGTCCCCTCTGCATATTATCTATGTAGCAGAAAGACAAGAAGTTGTAACACTTACCTAAGTCTTCACAAACCCTGATTATTACTAATCATTGACTGCTTAATGTTACCTTAAATAAGGTATTGCAAGATTAGTGCTAATCGGGGTACGAGAAACCAC
Source organism: Acipenser oxyrinchus oxyrinchus (assembly GCA_030684275.1). NCBI lineage: Eukaryota > Metazoa > Chordata > Actinopteri > Acipenseriformes > Acipenseridae > Acipenser > Acipenser oxyrinchus. Next base: position 6,298,269 of record CM060260.1, read on the forward strand.
CCCAGAATGCAGAAAGCACAAGCTTACATTTTTACAACTAACCAGTATTTAAATCAAGAAGGTGGGTGGGGGTGGGGAGTTAGGATGAGGGTTGGGGTTAGGTTAGGGTTATCTTTATGTGGGGGGTGGAAACCTAGCAACTGGAAGTACTGTTGGAGTAGGAGCTATGACCCATATGTTTTCCCAATGGAGGAAGTATACAAAGTGAAATGTGCTGCACACACCTGAAAAGTAATTTCCTTGTCTTGATTCCTCTATTGTGAGAGGCAAGGTGGTGTCCACTCTTCCCACAATGACTCAGAAAGCCACAAATAGCTACGCATACTACAAATTTTAAAATCTGCGTGCTGACACACTTCTCTCACCGGTAACAGTCACAGGGAATATATAAAACACCATTCATGAACATTCATCCACATTTTCACCTTTGCTTCTTAAATAAAAGCAACCTTTAAATCCTCACATCCCAACGCTGTCCTAATACACAAATATATATAGACTGTCAAGTCTTCCATCTCTGTCCGTTCTTCCTGGATTGTTTCTATTACGACTGGTAATAGAACACACAGTTTACAAAAATGTCACAGCTCCAGGATATTTTGTACAGCTGCTTATTGAAGTCGGTCAGTCACGATGATCTTGCGTTAATCCAAATTTCTATTATTCAAACCAGCAATAAAATACAGAACAGCATTTGGATTTAACATAATTTTGGCATTCAGTCTTACCCTTTTCCAGCACTAGCGAATGCCCTTGGGTTACTTGACATCTAAGGCAATTTGTGGCAAGTGGAGATGGAGACAGGAACTCAAAGCTTGATGCAATGACATTGAAAAGTACCTTGCCCTGACTTGGCTGTTTCTCGATAAAAACTAAATGCATCTTGGTGAAAGATGTGTCTAACCTTGTATCTTATTTAGAAAATATATTGGGTGTAACAACCAAGAACCAACCAAAGTTGATAAACATTTATTTAAATTAACCTTTATTTAAATATTCCCACACTGTAAAATTAGATGTATACTTAAAAAGGCAAAACAAAAAAACAACAACAACAACAACAACAAAAGTTTAACTACACAACGCTTCAGTATATTTGTGTCCATTAAACAGGTTACATATCGACTTGCTTCTACCTGCTAAAGGCCGTACTGTATATGGGTCATGAACCGTCCGTTGGATAGCCCTTTCCTAGCTAAGTGAAATCAAAGTATTGCTTTGGACTAATTTGTCCTGTAATAATGTTTATCATAAGGTGCGTTATGTATGAATCACATGTATGTTTAAAATAAGTATTGAATATTACTTTTTCAAGTGACTCCTTTTCCCAGATTTTTTTCCCAGAAAACCTCCAAACTGAGGTAACATCCAAAATCGTTCTGCACTAGATTGTTTGGTTTTAACTGAACAGACTACAGTGGGAAGAAAATGATTCCTGTGATTTTCACTGTGTACTTTATTTACCAAGAAATCAAGGCTAGGTTGGTAACATAACCTAAGGTCCTGGTATGTATTTGTACTTTTATCTTCAAAATAAACTCAGTGCTGATAAAGTCGAAGCACAATAAAAGGGTGCTAGAGACAGCTCACAGAGTCCAGGGTGACAGGGTGAAGCAGACTGAAAGCCTTTACCTAAACCTTTGCATACCCCGACAACAGAATTCTTAAATTCATCACTGGTTTAAAATGTTATCTTTCTCAATTTTCTACATCACTTTTATGCCACCTAATACATTATAATGTTTTTTCTGACATGCACAGAAAGATACTAGGTATTTATTTTGGGAACACCTCAATATAAAAAAGATATATCTTTCTTTCATTTAGTAATGCACATTCTCTCTGCAGTGGTACTCATGTTGGTGTTTGCAACCATTCTGAGAGATACTTATTGCAATTACACAAATGTAGTTTAGGTACTTTAACCTAAAGTCGCATCTCTTCAGATCTAGTTGCCAAGCATACACATAAGTAACATCAACCAACGTGTCTTTATAGTAGTAAGAGCCAGTCCAGTGAACTCAAAATGATTGAAAACACCAGTAAAAGGAATAGTAGAAAACCAGTAGATATGTGAGACCTTCAACCTTCATTTAAGTCTCATTTGCCTGCTCTCAACTTAGAACACATTCAGTACTGTATTATTTTTGAATTGCAGGCGTTCTCATTCAATTCCCAAATCTATCCAATGTTCCTAAAAGAAACGCTGACCCTGTTGAAGTACTTTTCATTTAAGCATGACAGGATGAAATGATTTTGTGACAGTTATATGCAGCAATACATGAATGAAGTAATGAAAATGCACCTGACTGTCTTTGAGGAGAATGTGAAATCAATGCTGCACTGTGTGAATTGGTGATAATTAACATCGGGCGATATTTATTTAATAGAAGGGGTGTCCCTGAAGAAATGAGAACTGATTCAAATGTTGTATTAGCTGCCAGTTTGATGGTAATTATTTTGAATGCATCTGAAACTGGTCCTCTAGGATTTGTAAAATATTGATCGCCTCGCTGGCTTTTGTTATACTGTGCTAGGGATCAGAGCAGGACAGCGGGAGCTGAACACTTTGAAATGCATTGAAATGCCACCAATGGTCAAGCTGTCATCTTAAAGTACCCAGTCATTTTGAGAACACAACTTCTTGTTGCCCAAAACTGAAACAGTGAGACCGCTGTTCTCATAAAACCAAGACAATTTATGCTTCATTTTTATAGTTATTTTAGACTTATTTTATTTTAGGTTTGACCATGGATTGACAATTTGGTGCACAAAAAGTTGCCATGAAAAGGTCATTGTCTCATCTAAAATTGTCACCACAAACTGGGTAATGTAATTTTCAGATTATTACATGCACTAAATGTTTTTTTAGTATTTTGAATTCTATTGTATTTATCATTTAACATCTGACTGATGGTCTCCTTGAATAACGGTGTGGAATTCAAAGAAGAGAAGACAATGAGACAGATTTATCAAGGGTTTATTAATCCACAGTCTGCACATGTTTATTTTGTCAAATTCAATTAAACTATGTTATAAGACTAGTCACAAGTAATTGTGAAGGTTAATTTAAGGACTCAAAACTTCTTGTAATTCTTCCAGCCCCAATGAAGATCCTTTCAAAATACCATAACATTTTGTGTATAAGACATCCTGTGTATAACACTCATCTCTTGAATAATGCCATATCACAAACACCATAGTATACTATATAGAATACTATTAGCGACTACACATATTGTATATGTAATGCACAGCCTCTCTAACGTGATTCTTCCAAGATTTGTAAAAGAGAGTGCAATGCATTGTGACAATGAGAGTATTCAGAATACAACACTGCCAGGCAGAATGAAAAGGTATGGGATCCCTCACACTTCGCTGGTAGGAGCTCATACCCTGCTAGAGACACAATTATGTTTCCCTCTCTAAATCACACTGTCACTGTAATCACACAAGGAAGATCCTCTGGGGGTGATTAACAAAGCCAATTCCCGACTGGATTAGGTGAAGGGATATTGGAAGAAAACTGCTTCTGACACCTGATTTAGACTTCCATCAATCCATCGTGACGTTATTGAAGCTGTATGGGTCCCATGCTGGGAATTTAGCTGTGCAAGAAAAAACTGCTTAGTGGTAAAGAGTGACTCCCAAGCCTCTGACCTTGAGTTTTATTGATGTCAGAATCATTACACCTCTGGTACTACAGGAATTCAGGCAGTCGCTGCAGTTATTATCCTGTTTGATTTCCTTCTCTGGCTGTGATATCTGTGGGAACACTAAGTAAAAAAAAAAAAAGTTCAATGTCAAACAGTAACTAAACAAAATATGAACAACTTCAATGTACGGTCAAACTTGAATTAAGAAGTATTAAATGACAATCTGTCTATAGCTATACTTCTATACAGATACATCTCTGTGTACACTGTAATCTGTGATTTCAATTTTAAATCACCCTTATTATATTTAAATAACACCTGACCACAGTCATTATAAGCAGGATTGACTGCATTGCATTGAAGCTCTAACGTATAGTGATGATTCCTAACAACATATCTTTAAAGCTTTATTAAGTTTGCAACTTGGTTCTGACAAGGACAACTAGGTTTCTCATTAGTCCAGACACATGCCTAACTAACTGAAAGAGACAGAAGGAGAAAGCAATAAGATACAATACTCAAAACTGCACAAAAAACACCTGACCACATTTTTTTAAAATAATGCTTACTTAATCATTTGTGCTTAGAGAACTCACAGAGAACAAAAATAAGTTCCACACTGAAGAATGCTTGGTTGTCTCTTAAAGACACCAACTCCTACACTGCAAGTAAATCACTAGCAGATAGCTCACCTGTAGACTTATCTCCATTTGCATGGTCAGCACCATTTAACTGCAACAATTTACAAAAGGAATGGAGTTGTACATGCAAGTTACAGCTGTTTGTGACAATTACATTCCTCCCAGTGCATTTGGATCTAAGAAAAATACAGTACTCTTCCTCATCTCTACTTTTTTAAATCTCTGTACCTATTCTTTATCAACCCTGTTGCAACACTTCCAATGCATTGGCAAATGTAGACTGAGGTATGAATAACCCTAACAGAAACCAGGCCCAATTCATTTGACACTGCTTTATTAACTCCCCAGCTCAATCAGAGAATGGTCAGCGCTTTTTCTATAAACTGTTGCACGTAAGCTATAAACTGAGAGTTGAATAGGATGCTGCTCTCAATCCCCAGCGGTTTTCTCAATGCTCTTAAAATGACACACTGTCAGTAGCTCCACATTAACTCCGGCAGTAAAAAAAATTAAGCTACTTACTCTTATAGGGTCTGTCATAAATGCTTATATTCATAAATGTGCATTATAAACAGTATATTATAGTAACTATAACATCAGAATAAACATTATATTTATATTTATTGTACATGAAGTAGCGATTGCCATTGAAATTATATTGTAGTCCACTGTTATGGTTTATAAATCAATCATTTTCTCCTTTCTCCAGTTAGTTAAAGACTAAGCACCATGAAAATGTGGCCCTCTGTGTCAAAGAAGATATGGAATGAGTATCATCTTAGACTGGCTTTAAACAGACTATTGCTTTTAGGGGCACAGCAACATCAGTATCAACACACCAGTGTAAACACATTCATTAATGTTAAATAGAACTAAGTGAGTGTAGTTACCATGGCATCAAAAGCCTATAAGTACTTCCACTGCTTGTTTTCAAACACACTTCCCCTTAAGCAAAACGCTGGGAAGTCAGTTCTTTTGAGCAAAAATGTGTGTGTGTGTCTATATATATATATATATATATATATATATATATATATATATATATATATATATATATATATATACTGTATTCCAGAAGTTACGGAATAAACAAAAAATAAATTGAATTCAGGATTATTTGGAAAGAAACAGATTAAGCCAGTGTTTCAGGTGTAAATTTGTCAAATAAATATTTAAACTTGGCTGTGGTTCTAAAGGTTCATATTTTATTCTAGTTTTTGTTTCCCAATATATTTCTCTGGCCAGATGCTTTTTGTCATTACATTACATTTATTTATTTTATTTTTTTTGGCAACCCGCACCTTCAGCAGAATGCTGCAGTTGTAATCTGGTATCTTTTTGACCTGTCCCTAAAACACATCTGCAGAATATATTTGTATTGTTCTTTTATACAGCATGGACTTGAAAAGCCTATAGAATATTGACTCCACACTCCTACTAGCTACAGTTTAGATCTCTGATTAGGTACATAAGCAGCAGCCCGTCACAGTGCTTACAATACTGTAAACAGCATGAACAGAAAGGATAAGGATGGCTTCACAGCCACAATAACTGCTCCGTTATTTGGAGTTAATCAGAGGGAAGAGACGTTATGGTAGTGCTGCCTTTGTGGGACAGTGCTGGTGAGATAAGCCTAAAGAGCTCTTTTGAATATTGGTTAAGATGCTCACTTATGGTGTGAGTGGTAGATAGTTTACACCCAGACTCGCCCAGTAGCGCAACAAGCCTGTGGGAAGAGCCTAATTTACTGAGCTTTTCCAAGTTTGATAGGAAATTCAAAGCCAGCATTACTGAAAAATCATATGTCCATACTGAATTTAGTAAGTTTGCAGGTTTATAGTCTTTACCTTATAGACTAGTACTGTATTTTCCAGTGTCTTTTTTAGTATCGTATGTGGTTACAAAATCTGTTTCAGACACAGTATTAGAATATCATGAATAGAGCGGCAGGGAGCTGTTGTCCAGAGTTTCAAACTTACACAAACATTGCTCTTCTGGATCACCCTAGACAAGCAAGCTTTATGACAATGTTTGCACTCAAGTTCTTCAAAACTCCCAAACTTCCAGGCTGTCAGTTTGCAAGCATGAGCACACATGTAGAAGTAGATCTAGAACATCACAGTAAACATGACCTGTCTCATCCACATTTTTCTTTTTTCTTTGGGTTTATTGTACTGTATGTGTATCACTGCTGAGAAACGTATACTTGCTATAATTATCAGATTGCCCCTAGGACACTTAACCCACTTTGAACTGAACCCTAAAAAATATAAAGGAATTGAAAGTTTTCTGAGAACATCATTTTATTTTTTAAAACCTCACTTTTCATAATTCACAATTCAGTGCTCCTGTGTACAGGGTTGCAAATCATTTTGAAAATTGGTGCTAAACTGTTTTGAAGAGTCTACTGGTGCTAAATTATCAAACCCACCCTAATCAAGCTCCCCTCACAACAAACCTTCTCGCCTGTCTATGTGGGTGGGTCGAGTGAGTAGTCCAGACCCTATGATAATCTATCATCATCTAGGGTTGCTAAGGAATTAAAAAAAAGGAAAAAGAAAAATGTAGGTACCCTAGTGCTAGAATATAGCGCCAAAGCACCACATTTTCACCCCTGTGTATACATGCACTTACTTTTTGTAAACTGAATAGTGATGTCACCTCTTGGCTTGGTCTCTTGGAGTGAAGGTAACTTCCAGGTAACATAATTTTAGTGATAACTTCAGGGCACATCAAGTGTAGAAGCCAAGTGAATAAAATCCAACAGAAGGTTTTTATAAAATGTCTAGTATTTTGATTTTTTTCTTGTTTCAAGGGCCTGTTCCATTTTTTTCTTGTTTCAAGGGCCTGTTCTTAATACAAAAGAGTTAAATGCTGCCTCCTCTCTCAGTCTGACATTTGATTTGGCAACAGGCTTCTGCGGCTGTGCTGCCAATGAGCACTTAATGACACGTGTTTATATCAAAACTGTACTGTGTCATGTTATCGCAGGAAAACAGGATTTGGAATCCCAATGAAAGTGAATAGCAGAGTAAATCCACTTGTCAGACATTAAATACATAATATACTCATGGAATGCTTATAAAATGTTGAATTTCTCGTTTTTTATTTTGTAAAAGTAATTTAGTTTATATACATTGCTTATCCGGTATTTTATTAGTTATGGTCAATCTTTCAGATAATTCAATTGGATTTAATGATGTCTCCTTTAAGTTATTTTGCATTCCTTTGTCCCTGAGCACTCTTGGAGTATTGTAATTACCTATCCGTATTGGAAATGTTTGTTTTTTTTAACTCTATTTCAGTTAATAAGCCCCCTCAGACTAAATGAAATAGAGGATCTAGAAAATTGATGCTGTGTTTCTTCAAAATGTAATTTAAACAATCGTTTTTTTTTTTACCTAAGGAAGACTATTGATTGTTGGTAAATCAAAGGCCTATCCCTGATGTCCTTTGCTACATGCACTTATTATTTGTTTATTTAGCAGACTCCTTTATCCAAGGCGACTTACAGAGACTAGGATGTGTGAACTATGCATCAGCTGCAGAGTCACTTACAATTACGTCTCAACCGAAAGACAGAGCACAAGGAGGTTAAATGACTTGCTCAGGGTCACACAATGAGTCAGTGGCTGAGGTGGGATTTGAACTGGGGACCTCTTGGTTATAAGCCCTTTTCTTTAACCACTGGACCACAACTTAGTACCTGTTACAGCAAATCCTTTAAATTGGTTGAATTTATCCAGCGTCGTGGCAGCTTTGCACACACCAGCAGTACATGATTTCTTAAACCTACAGGTGTGGATATATGTTTTAATATATATATATATATATATATATTTTTAATAGCTGTAACCTTCTGAAGCAGAGTCTGGGCTTGTGTATCTCATTAAGTCTACAGAGCTTGAAATCATCCACTGGTGTTTTTAATGGGGGTGTTATTAAGACCCTGAACATAAAACATCTGTTCTTGGAAGTCAGAAAAAAGGATATGGTGGAAAGAAGTTTGCTAAATGGGGACTTTCATCACAGACATAAGGATCTATAATCATGTTTTAACAAAGTCCTCAGATGAAAATGTTAGCACCAAGATTATTATTTTCTGGTCAGATGGAACTGGGACAGAATATTGCAGTATGACAAAAAGCATTTCAATATGCAAAACTGACAGACGTATTATTATTTTCACAGTGTCGCCCTAAGCACCTCACATTATTGCATCTAGTACTAGGAGACTGATTGAATACTAACAGGTTGAAGTGAGGTCGTACAAGGGAGGGGGATTGTTACTGGTGAAAAGAATTATAAAACAATTACAGCAAAAAAAAATGTTTTCATGTATTATTATTATTATTATTATTATTATTATTATTATTATTATTATTATTTAATATTATTACATTTCTTAAAAAAAAAACCTGCACATGTTCAGATTTTTACTTTTAAAATATCTTTAATGGCAAACAAAACACAATGTATCATTTCACATATTACAAACATGAGGTACTTTTGAAACAACAGGAACAAGAAGTCCATGGAATCTGTTCAGTACAACTCACTGTACGCGACAGCCAGAGACTGCAGTCAGGGCAAGAACTCATTTCAAAATGAGAAATTTAAAAATGAGGCAGTTTAACATTTCCACTGTCATGAATACTAAAATTTAAATAAAAGTAATATTGGTAATGATAAAAATATAATTTTTCTCTCATCTCAATAAGGGATTTAATATATAATATATATAGTTTATTTCTAAATATTTAATGAAAAATACTGTACATATTTCTAATTTAGCCCTGATGACCCCATGAGCTGCCCCTCATAGCTCTGTGAGATTATTTGTGGCACAGCGTTTGTGATTGTCGAATTTTATGGTGTTTTTGTGGTCTAATGTTCACTTAGGACTATGCTGAGACCACTAAATGTATCTGGCCAATTTGGATTCAGTCAGATTCAAGAGGCAAAGTACATAAAAGGCTAGTGATTTAGCAAGGTGTCACATTCAGTTATCTCTTTTTAAACAATAGAAAACAGATCTTTGGAAATGCTAAACTTCCCCTTTATCGGGTAGAAAGAGTGGCACATTAAAGAAGAAAAAATCACAAATTATACATTCAGATGGATCAGATCCGATCCAAAGACAAGGTTCTGGATCAAGTGGCTGCAAAAGAAAATGTTTTGTCTTTTCAATATTGATACCAGCAGGTTCTCAGATAGTAAACAAAACCGTGTGACGATCATTTGTATAATACAGTGCTCCCCTTTACAACACTGTAGTCAGGCGACATAGTTAAGAGACTGTGCTATTTGTGTTTTGCCTTATAGAGAATACTAGTGTTAGTGTAATGGCATTATGGGGCAAATGGGAGCCATGACCATACCGCCTTATAACCTGTTTCGCAGTATAAAGGGCCGCCTTATAAAGGGGGAGCACTGTAATACCTGAGGCAGCAGGCACCACTGCTAGATAACTCACTGTAGTTGGAGTTAGGAGTCCCAAGCTGAAGGCTGTGTTGAGCATTACTGCTAATATGATATAAGAACTGGGGTTTTCAGACAGCCGGAGTAACTAGATTCTACTACCTTTTGATGTATTGTTATTTCTGCATTCTCCCCCAGCCCCACCTCCTCAAACTCTGCTGTAGGGCGTCACTGTTATGCTTCAGTTGATAAGATCCTATGCCAAATGCCATGTTTGCGATTGTAGTATTATCACTCATTCCTAGGTTAAACTTGCAATACGTGTTCTTATCGTTATCTTCTTCCTAAATTAATAGTGGACTAATTGGAGCATGTACAGTAAATGTGTGAAAACAGTATACCGTGGAGGCAGAAACTAATAGCAGGACACTAGCAAAGATTACAGCCAGCAGATTAGCCATTCAGTACAAATCATTTTTACACTTAGTACATTGTAAGTCCAATGCTTTATTTATTTTTTACAGAAATATTAAGGAGGGGATTTAAGCAATTACAAGAAATACAATTGATGAGTAACTGGAGAACAACAGCTGTTTAAGTTGAAATGAACGGATCAGACCTTTTGAAGTGCTTTTTAACTATTCTTTTACATTTTTCTTAATGATTTTAAACTTTTCTTACTGTGTTTTCTACTTGCTTAAAAATTGAGGGCCTGGAAGAAAGCTGTTTTAAAATGCCTGGCATTAAGCAGTACTATATATATATATATATATATATATATATATATATATATATATATATATATATATATATATATATATAATGGCTGGATCACCAACACATTTGTTTTTAGATTTTTGTCTTTGAGCTGCAGTTGCTAATTACAGTGGTTTTGTACAAGATAAGCACAACAGCCAGAATAATGCAATCAATTTTCATGTCTGGGCAAAGATTACTGAGTGGGCAGATTAGATATTACCAGCACAATGCCAGTTGCTCTATGTGCAGTTGGCATTACTTTAATGAGCAAGTAAGTGCCTTGTTTTTTTACACCAGTTTCATGTTTGATAAGCGGTTGTATTATATTTGATTTCTAAACTGACTGAGGTTGTCAAATGGCTAATAAGCCGTGGCATATATAGAGACCAATTACCACTATTTACTCCCCATCTAAATTTGTGATACAATTAAAATGTACCTTCCGAGCTACTATTAAGGTTTATATTGAAGTGGTGTGGCGAATATTCCAGAAACACTGGGATTACTGGGGTGCAAATTTGGTACCTTGCACTTGCCAGCTCAGCATCCTAACAAATGTACAAAAAAAATCGGACTAGTTTGGAAGAGCAGTTACAAAGCTAAATAGTTGCCTTATGTGCACTACCTTCTTTAAACCAATATCAATTTTATAAAAGCAACTGTTTCTCAAAGAGTTTGAATCCTCATATGTATTGCTGATATCAAGACAGAAAAAAAAACAGTTTCTCTCAGGTATAGAATAAACCACTGGACTGTAACTGCAGTAAGCAGAACTTTTTTTTTTCTTTTTTGCAAAGAATTGTTTTTTTCAGTCAATTAAAAAAAAAAAAAACCTTGTGGTTTTGCAGAAAATGATTCTGTCATTTCTCTTCACACTTGGAATGCTGCAGACAGGTCCGTCATGAAACTTGTCAATTGAGTTCTCTCCTGGTGATAAGAAACCTTTTTTTTTAGGTAACTAAAAGGGAAATTTAATTTAGTTATTGTCAAGGTAAAGCAGACTTCTCCATTCAACTAGGTCCGATTTGACAGGTGAACCTTTTGAAACTATCCAAAGTCCTTTCTCTTTGGCTTACCAGAATAAGATCATTTACAAACCAGGGGCCAAAAAAATACAATCTTCTGACGGCTCTAACTCAACTTTTAACAATCACCAGCAACTATTTTTGAATCCAGTTGATGTTGAGAAACCTGCCTATAGCCCAGGAACTGCTTCTTTGCTGGGAATGAGAAATTCTTGTAAAATTCATAGGCATTACATCACATTAGATGCGTGCATCTGCCTGTGTATTATTACTTAGAAAAAACTCTTTATCATATACTGCATATACACATATTTACATATGTACCTTATATAAATTAACATTGTGCAACTAGGCTTAGAGATTCATAGATATTTTTTTTTACATTTCCAAAAATGAATATTGTGAACCACACTTCTTTGACGTATCACAGAATTACATAAGTCAATCATTTTCTAATGTGATGTTTGTTACCATTTTTTTTCTTACGCATCCAAAAATAAAATATAAACTATTAATTAAAACTGAAGGTTTAATTACAAAATATATACACTTTTTTGAGGTGGCTATGGTGAGTCTTGCACCTCCACTTATTTCCATTTTCCAATGTTGCTTTTCTTTAAACATTTAGCACAGTAATATAACAAGATTGTACTGCTGCTCAATACACGTACCACCAAGTCTTAGTTTTATTTACCATACAGCTCCTTTATCATTTTGAACAGTATAACTATTTATTTCTTCCAGATTTTAACATGCACCTAATGTCAGGGCGCCTTTGTTGATATACAGCTGCTATACTTTTTATTTACTGAATATGTATTATTGACTTCATAGCGTGAAATGTGTTGAAAAGAAGAGCTCTTTCTCTGCAAAAAATTGATCTGGCCGATTAGTCCTGCTTGGGTATGAGGAGCACAAGAGGAGCACCTGGTAGTATGGCCACATCTATGAATGGGAAACATTGAGGAAAATGGATACAGATGGTGGTGCAAACCCTGCAAGATACAAAAAGCAACAACAACAACAACAACAACAACAACAACAACTCAAAACAATAGTGAATCACCACAGCTAGAGAACAACAGCCATCAACTGGCTTTCTGATAAATGACCTATTTAGATTTCTAGGCAAAATTTAAGTAACATATACTGCAGTACATACATCAATGGCTAAAAGTTGTTTTTAACATCCTGTCATCAAACAAACTACAAAATGAAATTGCAAAAGTCTACCAGAAGCCATAATAGTAGTACAATATTTTCAAAATGTCATATTTTTCAATATGCAAAGTGGTATGTAATTAAATATGTTACCATCACATTAGTTAATTGTACAGGGTGACGTAAAACTTTTGGCCATATCTGCATATATACAGTACTGTGCAAAAGTTTTAGGCAGGTGTGAAAAAATGCTGTAAAGTAAGAATGCTTTCAAAAATAGACATGTTAATAGTTTATATTTATCAATTAACAAAATACAAAGTGAGTGAACAGAAGAAAAATCTACATCAAATCAATATTTGGTGTGACCACCCTTTGCCTTCAAAACAGCATCAATTCTTCTAGGTACACTTGCACACAGTTTTTGAAGGAACTCGGCAGGTAGGTTGGCCCTAACATCTTGGAGAACTAACCACAGTTCTTCTGTGGATTTAGGCAGCCTCAGTTGCTTCTCTCTCTTCATGTAATCCCAGACAGACTCGATGATGTTGAGATCAGGGCTCTGTGGGGGCCATACCATCACTTCCAGGACTCCTTGTTCTTCTTTACACTGAAGATAGTTCTTAATGACTTTCGCTGTATGTTTGGGGTCGTTGTCATGCTGCAGAATAAATTTGGGGCCAATCAGATGCCTCCCTGATGGTATTGCATGATGGATAAGTATCTGCCTGTACTTCTCAGCATTGAGGAGACCATTAATTCTGACCAAATCCCCAACTCCATTTGCAGAAATGCAGCCCCAAACTTGCAAGGAACCTCCACCATGCTTCACTGTTGCCTACAGACACTCATTCGTGTACCGCTCTCCAGCCCTTCGGCGAACAAACTGCCATCTGCTACAGCCATATATTTCAAATTTTGACTCATCAGTCCAGAGCACCTGCTGCCATTTTTCTGCACCCCAGTTCCTGTGTTTTCATGCATAGTTGAGTCGCCTGGCCTTGTTTCCACGTCGGAGGTATGGCTTTTTGGCCGCAAGTCTTCCATGAAGGCCACTTCTGACCAGACTTCTCCAGACAGTAGATGGGTGTACCAGGGTCCCAGTGTTTTCTGCCAATTCTGAGCTGATGGCACTGCTGGACATCTTCCGATTGCGAAGGGAAGTAAGCATGATGTGTCTTTCATCTGCTGCAGTAAGTTTCCTTGGCCGACCACTGCGTCTACGGTCCTCAACGTTGCCCGTTTCTTTGTGCTTCTTTAAAAGAGCTTGGACAGCACATCTGGAAACCCCTGTCTGCCTTGGAAATTTCTGCCTGGGAGAGACCTTGCTGATGCAGTATAACTACCTTGTGTCTTGTTGCTGTGCTCAGTCTTGCCATGGTGTATGACTTTGACAGTAAACTGTCTTCAGCAACCTCACCTTGTTAGCTGAGTTTGGCTGTTCCTCACCCAGTTTTATTCCTCCTACACAGCTGTTTCTGTTTCACTTAATGATTGTGTTTCAACCTACATATTGAATTGATGATCATTAGCACCTGTTTGGTATAATTGTTTAATCATACACCTGACTATATGCCTACAAAATCCCTGACTTTGTGCAAGTGTACCTAGAAGAATTGATGCTGTTTTGAAGGCAAAGGGTGGTCACACCAAATATGGATTTGATTTAGATTTTTCTTCCGTTCACTCACTTTGCATTTAGTTAATTGATAAATATAATCTATTAACATGTCTATTTTTGAAAGCATTCTTACTTTACAGCATTTTTTCACACCTGCCTAAAACTTTTGCACAGTACTGTATATATATATATATATATATATATATACTTTCTCCCCACTAGATATAGTGTAATTTCAGGTCAAACGCTGCCAACAATCCAGCTGTAGTTCTTTTTAAACAACCCCTCAGGATAAGCTGCAGATAGACAGAGGCTGCTTGTATAGTATATGAAAAATCATGTTATTTTTCGATTAAAACAACACTACTACAGTATTCATTTAGTCTGATATTCTTATCATTATACAAACAGCTCGTAAAGACAGTTAGGACAAATTATCAGAAGGCTGAGTAATGAACCGTAAAGCAAGCAGTGCTGGATAAAAAAGTTTATGACCTCTTTTCATCTTAACAAGAATCCCTTTCATGAGCATATGAGGAGTGCAACAACTAGGAGGTATTCAAACAGAAGCTAAAAAGCATTTGTTTGGCCTAGCTTATTTTTGAACATTATTAACCATACTAATAAGCATATTTGTTTGACTTGTCATAAAAACATTTGTCTGTTGACCAGTGCTTTCAGCTTTATAAATGAAACTCTGTATATTATAGCTTAGACAGAAGTGACAGGCACTGGAGAGATAAAATTACTTCCCTCGTGTCAGAACTAGTAAACTGAGCTGTCAAACAACATGTATTGTCTCTGGACCTAAAGAGATGTGAAAATTTCATGGTTTCATTCATTTGTTCTAAAGATTACAACCCTAGGCTATCCACATAGATGGGACGACACACTATCAGTGAGTCGCTTCCTTTGAAAAAACACCTCAAGACCAATTTCAAGACTACATTTCTCTTAAGACATAACATCAGCAATCGGCAGAGCTTCCTCTATATTACCTTCCACATCGAAATGATAATGGTTTAATGTCGTCGGGCAGCTTTAAATAGGAGACCTATCACAGTGAGACGCACCAGACCCCTCTAGGGTTTACCATAAACTTTTCTTCTAATTCCACTTGCTTCTTTTTGTTCATTATTTCTCTTTTACTTAATATTGTTACCAAGCATAACATTACTTATACTGTGTCATGCACATCCACTTACATTGTAGGCTTACTGCAGATAGCTCCAAGCAAACTATAATACAAAAAAATCTGTATATATTTTAGGGTAAAAAAAAAAAAATTCTGTAAAAAAAGGCACATATTTTAAAACTTGATCATGCTATCATCCAATCTTTGAAAAAAGCAGTCCCTAGTATAAATTAAAATAATATTAAAACAAAAATTGTATTAAAAATATAAGCAAAACAAAACCCACGAACTTTGGCTCACGACCTTATTTGCTAAATTAAATTAAAAACAAACATGCAGTGCATTATCAGTGTCCCCCTGTTTTCTTTGCTCAAGGTAGAGATGTCCTACTGATAGGATTCCAGGACTCACAGTTTTTTTTGTGTCCTTAAGGTTACCAATATGAAAATAAAACCTGTTGGGCTGAGCTGTCTTGACCTCTTTAAAAAGGTGCAGTATCTGATTGGTCATTGTTTGCCAGCTCTAAGAGTCTCACATTCCCTAGCAGCAAGCATACGATGAATCTCATACAGTATCCAGAATAACACTTGCCACGGAAACCATTCTCAACATTCAACAGAGTTCAACAGTAAGAGTTGCCTTTTGGCTTCTGTGTGAAGTAGTGATCAGACATGAGTAGCCTGAGCATGTGACTGCAGTTTTGGGATTTAGCGTATCTGTTATATACTTTCATGCCATAGTGTGATGATAATTCAGCACATGCAGTTACCTTCTCTCTGGCTGAGAGAGGAAAAAATCATTCAATTGAATGATATTGGCTTAGACAAATTTCCAAGGGCTATTACAGAAAGATATAGACTTCATTGAAGACAGTCTTCATATTGGTTGATATGTGGATTACCATTGTGCTTGTCTGCTCTGTGTTCTCTCTTCCTTCTTCCCTTTTTCACATCTAAAAAATAATACTGTAGAAAGCAATGTTGCGAAGGCAACACCACAATAGTATGCAATTAAGGAAGCATACTGTACAAAAACTGGAAACTGTGGCAATTAATAACCACTATTAAACATATGTAGTCCTCTCCTTAATGTACAGTAGCCCTAAATCTGATAAGATTTCATAAGACTTACCAATTTTTGCTGCACCTATCTGTACCTCATAGGATACACTATGAACAGAGTTCTGATGGCCATAGTAGAGCAGGCAGCCTAAGTGTTTTACCACAAACAAACAAAAAAAAAAGCTGGGTCCTCTTGCAACTCGTGAAACTTCTGTCACCATCTGATAGCTGCTGCTAAAAGCATTATTATTAATTTACATTGTTTCAGTTCTTAGCCAACACTGCAAAGCCATGGTTTTCCTCAATTCGGCTTCTTGTTGAATCCTCGATTGTTGCAGGCAGCTCGACAACACATTGTTAACACTTAATTCTGAAAAGCCGTCTTCAAAAGACAAGAATACCTTAATTTTCCCAGCCAGGAAACTGAGGCTTGCTTACAGCATACAGGCCCCAGCCAGGCCCTCAGTTATTTGAATTGTTATTTTATTTACTCTTGGAAGTTTTGCTCCCCACCTCAGCGGCAGGTCCGAAGTTGCTGTCGGCGTTCTCCTGAGGAAACTCGCAGCAGTGCATTTTCTCATCCAGGCTGATCTGCTCGGTAACCATGCTGCTGCAGCTCCCCTGGCTATTCTGTGTGGGAGCCTGCAGGCTGTTCTTGGTCTTGTCCGTGCCATTCTGGTAGCTGCTCACCAGCTTGTGTTTCTCACTGGCAGGTGGGGCGGGTACACTGTTGCCATTCTTACCATGTGACGGTTGGCTGTAGGTGTGCCGGTACTCCTCTTCGATAATCTGTCCCAGCTTCCAGCGCTTCCACTTCTTTAGAAGCTCCGACTGCACCTGCAAAGGGAGAGGGTAGGGTTTTAGCATGTCAACCTTCTCCTAGCACAGTCCTGTTGTTAGATGATGTTGCAGAAACCTTTCTGTAGACCATAATGTTTCACATCCAGAGCCAGATAAGCTTTATTAATTAGACTTTGATTTTGATGCAAAGTTTCCCCATTTGTTTTCTTTGTTATAAATAATAATAATAATAATAATAATAATAATAATAATAATAATAATAATAATAATAATAATAATAATGTCACTGTACTTTATGTCTACATAATATGTAAATCAGTTGGACAAGAAATTATAAATCACATGCCATATTTCTAAAGGAGCTTAAATGACTGTTACAACACTGTTGTTTTGGATTGTTTTCAATTCTACTTAAACACTGACATTTCTGTTTGGCGGCCAAATGGTGCATCACATAGTGTCTCTATCATAGACATTTTTCCTTTGCATACCATCCTCCACATCCCCACCAGTGTTCGCAGAGCTCTGATAATGTTGTGCGAATTATGACTCATCCTATATACCTGGATGTGTGTGTCAGTCTGGTTCTGGAGATGAGATATACAAGTAGAAAAGTACTTTTTAAAAACATCTATTGTCAAAATTATACAACGACAATCTACAGATCAAAGAGGTGACCTTGCTCCCCGCCTTCATAATAATTTCACATCATCCTTTGCTTGTTGTTAGGGACCCTGTGTCTTCCCCAATGGTGTTAGATACCAGCACCAGGTGAAAATAAATAATAACAGTCTGCTGTGTTTTCCATTACTGGCCTCCCCATAGACAGAATCACCTTTGCCACTGTGCCAGAGTTATCTCCAAAAACATAGAGAGAGGAAATTGAGTGCCTTTAATCTGACTCACCTCTTTATTAACAAAACAGTACAAGATAGCAACCAGCAAGCCCTAGTAGAAAAGGAGACAGGACACAATTAGGACACGGATGGAAATGTCAGTGAGAAAAACAAATGTAGTTGCATATTGGTAGAACTATTGTTTTGATAGTGCCACACACAATGATTGTAATATACAAAAAAAGCATTTAGCAAAATGTACTGAGGCTTCTTGTTACCAGACTCAGACTCTTTACTAGATCATTGGTTCTTTTAAAGATGCAAGCCCAAGATTTTGATGAGCAATCCCTCTCATAGTGCAGTGGTACTAGCCATGGCAGTCAGCCACTATTGCAGAACAGTTTGAGCAAAATGAAGCCTAAAAGTTGTTCT
The DNA here is from genome assembly GCA_030684275.1 of Acipenser oxyrinchus oxyrinchus. Taxonomy (NCBI): domain Eukaryota; kingdom Metazoa; phylum Chordata; class Actinopteri; order Acipenseriformes; family Acipenseridae; genus Acipenser; species Acipenser oxyrinchus. Next base: position 6,316,818 of record CM060260.1, read on the forward strand.
AAAATGCCAGTAAATTAATATTTGGGATTTATTACAATTGAGGTATAGATGAATAATTAAAATGATTTGCATGGAAAGTTAGACACAATACAGTGAACGAGAGACAGGCTCAAAGTAGAATCCCCAGTGAAGATCAGACACAATACTGTTGTACTTTTTGATCGATTCCCCTGCCGAGTGGGGTAATACACTAAGTAATCCTGCATTGTTTTCATCACATGTGCTTTTCAAATGGTGTCTTTGAAATAACAGCAGGTTGCACCTGGAAGGAGCTGAAGAACAGCTCAAAGAAGAGCTTGACATGACGCAGTGTGCCCTTGGCGTGCTCGTCCGTCACGAAGGCGAACACCACCTCGTGGATCCCCAGCAACGGGATCAGGATCAGTGTTGACTTGGCCAGTCTACAGGGACAGAGAAACAAAAGTTAGAAACGCTTAGAACTGGTCGCCTCAGCATTTGGAAAACCGAAAACCTTGTGCTTGAAAACACAAACAGCAAGCATTAGACTCACCGGAATTTGTAATCCGTGTATCGCATTTGGTGGGCCCTTAGCTTTGACACAAGAATTTCTATTATTCGGATGAAAATTAAGAAATTGATCTAGAAAAAAAGACAGATAATAACAAGATGATTAGCTTCTTAGCTTAAACATGGCTAAATATTTAAGATAACTTGGTAACCGAAGGGGGAATTCAATCAATACATACAAATTAATGCCAACCCTTTATTCAAAACAGGCTTTAAATAAAGTGTGAGTTCATTTTTTGTGAACTGGGCCCACAGACAGGGATTGAATTTTATTTCATTTTTTATGGTGCAAACCGAACCAAAATCAGACCCAATTAGGTATATTATGAAAATTAAACCAGTACTTGGAGCAAAGTGAACTTGATGGGAGCTGGAGGTGGCTGTCAGGCTAAAGACAAATGGTGAAAATGAAATTGAGCTGCTATCAGAGGATAAGAGTGAGACAGGAACTGTTTTAGCCCGTGTTGGAGTCATTGTACTGTAAAGGAAAGCGTGGAACATACTGGAGGGGATATGCAGATAAACCGCAGCAGAAAAAAAAGTGTGAAAAAAGCTTTCAGATCCTTGCAAACAATGATGCAGGTCACAGCAAAGGCCCAACAGAGGCGGAGTTCTGGCAGCTATCATCCTTTAAGGGCCCCCGGTGTGACATGATCTGATACTGAACAGGCCCATTGCAACAATAATGCACAGAATAATCTCTGATATATTACTGCTGTCTGCCAGAACTATGCAGAAATAGAGATTCTGAGATACAGATTGTGCAAAACACATTTACACATAAATCTCAATTGTGAGTTTTTCTCCTGTAAATGAATGCATATTGAAGCATGCTTTAGGTAAGTGAAGACAGTGAGGGGAGTACACTGGAAAGCTCTGTTTCTTGGCAAAACCTGCATTACAAAAATGTTCTTCAATGGCAAAGTATAGAATACAATGAGAATGCAACAGCCCTGTGGAGCAATGACAGCTCTTAGATATTGGGGTTAATCTAAGTGATCTAAACAGAGATTTAAATACCACCACAAAACTGAGAACCGAGATTATTAAAATCAAGCTACTAACAGCGCAAGTCTCTTAGGTTCAGAGGTTCTCAAACATTTAAAAACTATTTTAAATAGGGAACCTCAAATGAAAACTGAGGAATAGGCAAATCTCAAAGAAAGAAAAACTGTACTGCAGTAAAAATACAGATGCATATTATCTAGAAGTATCACAAGGCCTGCCTGTCACCACAACTTAGAAAGGAGATGTTTCAGTAGGTTCATTTGTATGCTGGTTTATAAAAAAGAAGTTTCTGAAATTTCCAGGGGACCCCCTGGACTCCAGGTTTAGAATCACTCATTTAAAGGAGTTCTGTCAGTCACATTTAGATCCATTGAATAGTTCCCCTTTGTCTCCAAACATAAGTAACAAAACTACATTAATCACTACAGTGCAATATGGAAAATCTGGTCAAACTCACCAAGATAGAGAATATTATTGGGGACCGAATGATCCACCAGAACCCCATGTTCACGTTTTGTTCCCAGCACCTACAGGAGGAGGAAAAAGCAAAGCTTGTTATAGTATATAAGCATTACATGCATCTAAAAATCAAGTAATCCAGACATCAAGACCCCTCTCCCAGCCTTCTTGTGACCTTCTTTGTTTTCTTTATCTACAGGGGCCTAGAGAGATTTACACACCATCCAAAAGCATTCTGAAAGCCTATTAAGTTACTTTATCCTGTAATTATTTATTGATCCTCTTACATCAGCAATGATGGCTGGGTTTATGATGGGCTTGCTCTTCACATAATCCAGACGGTTTTATTTTCTAATGTGCTAAATGTCCTGAATGTGCTTAAGAGGCTTATTGCAAATCAGCATTTGTCTGTATTGTTTTCTATAGTAATTCAAATCAGCATATGTAGCATTTATTAGTCAATAAATCAAACTCAATCAAAGATCATAGCAGTCACATTGCTTCCCTTTGTTATGCTGTTATTATAAACACAGTGATGGATTCTGTATGTGAAAGTTGGGTTGAATAGTGCCATTGAACGGGCAAACAATCAGCAAATCCACCCCATTTTGTTACTATGCTTTTGCATTTTGTTCCCTGTAAATTGGATCACATAATTTTTTTTTTTTTTATATATATCATTAACACTAATGAGGCCTGTTCTGAGTCGAATGAGCAACTGCTGCTGCTCATTGTAAATCAATGTGTTCTTTAACAGATTAAGATTGAGGTCATTGACTCTAATGCTACACACATTGTTAAACCAGTGACTGAACTCTCTGCCATGGTCAGTTATCTCATTTGTGCCTTCTCTTGCTCCGATCACAGGGTGCTGTTCTTAGGAAAATATGTTCATAGGAATTCCTAATAAAGTTATTCTATATTTACACAGTACATTTTCATAGATTTATTTGTGCTTATGACGCACCCAACTAATCACTTATCTTGCAGTTGAGCCTGTTAAATTGCAATATCACCTTGGTTGGATGCTGCTCAGCCAGCTCTATTTATACTTTTTTCAGTTTAAGAAGTGCTGTAGGACTCTGTTGCACACACACACACACACACACACACACACACACACACACACACACACACACACACACACACACACACACACACACACACACACACACACACACACACACACACACACACACACACACACACACACACACACACACACACACACACACACACACACACACACACACACACACACACACACACACACACACACAGAGTCATACATTGACATGGACACGGAATGGCCCAGCAAGTTCATTCGGTCCATATTATTTATTACTAAAACTCAAATGTTAGCTTTAACAAGCATGAAAAGTGATGCACACAGCTACATAATGCTAGATAATGCTATAATAAAAAGCTGTTGACTTGTTTAAAGACAGTGTGGTTTTACATATTTTTTAATCTTCTGTCTTCTTTTTGATTAATGGTTCACATGTGAGGTGCAAAACACCAGGCTACTAAACTAATCATTAAAGACTGCTGCTTTGTGCTCTTCATCTCTAAAAACAACGTCCTTGAAGTTGGAATGACGCAGTAATTTAGGGAAGCATGTTAAGCTTATTCTGTTTTATATTTTAATTTGCTACTCACGTGGCACGTCTTCCACAGCACAGATGTAGAAGCAATCAGGTCAAACCCAGCTGCCACTGCTAATAGCATATATGCCGTACCTTTCATACATTTCCACAGCTTCTGATCATGTCACACGTGAGCTGCCACAGTGACAACCCTTCTCAGCTTCCTGCCCTACAGGTAGCAGATTCCAGATTTGCATGCATTGCCCCTTTTTCTTTTTCCTGAATCTTTTTTTTTTTTTTTTTGCAGGTAGTCGGCAAGGACATGATGTCGGGTTTTAGTTTTAGTACTGCACACATGCAACATTGATATAAATGAACTGGTGACATTATATTTGTTTCTCTGTTATAGTCAAACAAATATTGCTGCCGAGTCTGCTAACAGGATACAGTATGTTTATTGTTGGCACACACCTCGCAGCCTACTAGTCAGTCATCGGGACACAAATATTATAACCTTAAAAAATATATACAGCAGTATCGCTACATTGCTGTTAAAAGATGCATATCTTTAACAAGGGAGATGAGGCCAAGGGACATCAAGATACAATCTTCACTTCAACATTTCAAACAGATCCCACATCAACAAATTAAAGCATTCCATGAACAGGAGGAATAGTGTATGTACTATTTGACATGTGTAATATGAACTATTTGGACAACGTAAACAGTGTATCTACAGTATGTTCTAAAATAAAAATAATTGGATCATTGGATTTAAGATACTACACGCATACAGTTGTAGTCAAAAGTTTACATACCCCAATGGAAATTTATAATTTCTTGGAAAACTCTTTTGAAGCAAGTTTTGCTTTTGTGGATGAGGAAAGAAAGTTACAAGAAATAGATGTCTACAATTGTTTATTTCAGCAATATTTTTGCAAAACTCCAAAAATGCTAATTCATACCCTTTGATGTTAAGATAGCATTGTCTGCAAGGTGCTAGAAATTTCAATATGATAATGCGGAACCGAATTCTAGAAAAGTCTAGAAAATGCTGGATTGTAGGTGAACATTCTTAGAGAGTATAAAAGGGTTAGGCATAGGGTAACTGCTGTCATTACCAATAAGTCAATATTGTATATGATTTTCAGAATCATATCATTCTGAATTAAAATACTACTTCTGCTGAAAATATAGTACTGTACCAACAAAACCAACAACAGTACATCTAAATGGAAGCCTACTTATTTTAAAACACAGTCCTTTCAGCTATGTATTTTCTGACATTGTATCATTTTTGTGTTCCCTGAAAAAACAGGCACGTGTTTGTCTTTTGTCAGAGATGTCGGATTCAATGGCCAAGAGTTGCGTCGCACAGTGAAGAACTTATCTGAAGCAGCAGAGAGGAGCAGCAACTGGCTGTGGTTGAGACGGAAAGATTCTGGCTGGGGAGCTCAAGCACAATAGAAAGAAAGAAAGGCTGATATACAGGTAAGTAAGCTGGGCTGAGTTGAGTGGGGACGGAGGGGGTGATGCTGGGACGCCAGAATCACCGCCGAGCCCTCTTGAGGTGTCGTGGGCTAGTCGACGAAACACCGAGGATGGAAGGTGCCCACTTGAAGACCCCAGAGATGTACCCTACTTAGCTCAATCCAGACGGTTGTCATGCTGATGCGCTGGGGAGACCGCACTATGGTTGATCCCCGAGCCAGCATCGCAGCCGCTGTGTGTGCTGATGCGCCAGGGAGGCAAAATAAGCTGATCCCTGGAGCCAGCATTACACTTCAGCCATCAACACCAGACAGAAGGATATCTACATCATCATATGGAAGGAAGCGCAAATGGATGGAGACACATATGGATCACATTAGTTTACTGTGAAGCTACGCCTTAGTTGGTGCTTATCTTGGCGAGAGCCAAGTTCAAATCAGCATGAAGTTTTAACATCTACTCTCATGTAATGGAAATCATGAAGATCTGGATACGCCCAGTGACTGCTGTGAATAGTGCAGCTGGCAACAAGGGAAAGACCTCGTGACAGCCTGGAGAGACAGCTGACTGGAGGAAAGAGACCCCATTGGGGCTGGCAAGGGTTAGCTACCCTTGTCGGCAGTATCCAGCTCTGTGTTTACAGGATGCTGGAGACACCGCCAAGGCTTCAAAGAAATTAAACAGGAAAATACCCCTAGAGTCTGCGAGAGCGGGGCGGAAGATGACTCAACGTTGGACAACACGGTTAAGGACTTAGGAACGGAAACGGATATGAGTATAGAGAGTACTTCACAAAAGACTAGTTCAAGATCTGCAGTTAGCAAAGACATGGAACTCCAGGTTTGTGTCTGCGGCTGGAGCAAGGCGACAACAGTCAGGGGTTTGAAGATTCATCAAGGGAGAATGAAATGCTTGAGGGAGAAGGGACAAGGGCCTCGATTGATCAGTACTTCTTACTTAAGTCAGTCAAGTCAGTCGAATGAAATCCAGCGACAGGAAGCAAACCACAGTTCGCAGGATATCAGCACCCCTGTCATAGATGTGAGGAGGACTTGCATGGACACAGTTAGTGATGAACCTAATGATCCTTGTGAACCCGGCAGACAAACCAGCGTAAGAGAGAAAAGAACCTCAACGGGCACAAGCCTGGAGTTAAATGGCCAAGAGCTTGTGAGAAAACTGCATGGGACACAGTAAACACAGATCTCTGCTTTGCATTGGAAAGGTTAAGTGGAACAGTTGAAAAGAAATTGGATAAATTTGGGGACATCATCTACGATATGGAAGCGTAGAGGTTTGGAGTTGAAAAAGTAAGGAAAAAGTACAAACTATTCCTGGAAAGTCTAGACGGCAGCAGGAGATTGAACGCTTAGTTAGAGAAAGGAGACAGCTGAGGAAGCAATGGAGAAGAGCAGAAGAAAGTCAGAAGGAGGGACTCAATCTCTTACAAGGGGTCATAAAACATAAGCTTGCAACATTGCGCAGAGCTGAGCTTCACGGAAACGCTACAAAAAGAAGGAGCGCGCGAGAACTAACTTTTATAAAGACCCATTCAAATTTGTAAAGAAGTTATTCACCAGTGAGAAGAATGGCACACTAAAAGCATCTAAGTTTGAGTTGGAGAGATATTTGGAGGAAACGATACAGATTCAAAAAGGCAGGAGCCTATGTCAATTCCTTCAGACATCCCACCTATCAATCCACCAGAATACCAAATGGAGGACTGTGCACCTAAGTGGAAAGAAGTAGAGCAAGCTGTGAAAAAGCAAGGGCTTCATCATCTCCAGGGCCTAATGGAGTTCCGCACAGAGTGTACAAGAGCGCTTCAGGAGTTCTACGAATCCTGTGGAAACTGATGAAAGTAGCATGGGAAAACAGGTTGTACCAAGAGCATGGCCGAGCAGGTGGAGTCTTTATACCTAAAGAAAAAGATTCTAGCAGCATCAGTCAGTTTCACCCTATTTCCCTATTAAACGTAGAAGGCAAGATTTTCTTCAGCATTATTGCTCAGAGATTGTCAACTTACCTATTAAAGAACTGCTTCATTGACACTTCAATACAAAAAGCGGGCATTCCAGGTTTCCCAGGATGCTTAGAACACATCAATGTGATCTGGCAACAAATTCAATCAGCTAAAAAGGAGAGGAAGGAGCTCCATGTGACATTCCTGGATTTGGCTAATGCATATGGTTCAGTGCCACATGAACTTCTTTGGGCAGCATTTGATTTTTTCAGTGTACCAATCGACAATAACAAATCTAGTCAAAGCCTACTTTGGAGATTTGCAATTTAGTTTCTCAACTTCAGAATTCAGCACTACATGGCAATGCCTAGAAGTTGGAATAATGGCAGGATGCACCATTTCTCCACTGGCTTTTACCATGGCAATGGAAGTAATCATTAGGGCATCAAAATGGGTAGTGGGAGGAGAGCGTTGGCTTCTGAATGCGACTACCACCAATTCGAGCATACATGGATGACATGACAACCATGACTACAACAGTAGCCTGCACTAATCGGTTATTGGGCAAATTAACCAATAACATTGAATGGGCACGAATGCAATTCAAGCCCACTAAATCAAGGAGCATCTCTATAATTAAAGGTAAAGTAGTAGATAAAACGTTCTTCATTAATGGTGAGGCAATACCAACAGTGTCTGAGAAGCCAGTGAAGAGCCTTGGGAGATGGTACGACGGGATCTAAAGGACACAGTTCGTGTGGGAGAAGTTAGACAACAAGCTGTGGAAGGGTTGAAGAGCATAGACAGCAGCGCTTTACCAGGCAAACTAAAACTCTGGTGCTTTCAGTTTGGCCTACTGCCACGGCTGCTGTGGCCACTGACTGTGTACGAGGTTTCTTTGACAACAGTAGAGAAGCTGGAAGCTTTAATCAGTTCACACATCAGGAAATGGTTGGGAGTTCCACGCTGCCTCAGCAGAGTGGGACTTTATGGTAAAGGAATACTGCAGCTACCTGTCTCCGCCTAACCGAGGAGTTTAAGTGTGCCAAGGTCCGACTGGAAATGACATTAGTAGAGTCACGCCGACAAATGCGTAAGGGAGGCAGCACCTGTGTTGAAAACTGGAAGAAAGTGGGTGGCAAAGAAAGCTGTGGAGGATGCAAAGGCTGCCCTTCGAATTGGTGATATCATGGGGCAAGTTCAGCATGGAAGAGGGGGTCTTGGTCTCAGTTCAGCTCCTCCTACATGGCACAAGGCAGCCCCAGCGCAACGGAGGAAGCTTGTAGTCAACGAGGTGCAAAAGCAGGAGGAGAGGATGAGGTGTATAAAGGCCATTTCCCAGGGCAAGCAGGGAGAATGGATGAGATGGGAGAGTGTGGAACAACGCAAGATTGGCTGGCAAGACCTATGGTCAATGGAACAGAGCAGGATCAGTTTCCTTATAAGGTCAACATATGATGTTCTCCCATCACCACAGAACCTAAACCTCTGGGTAGGAGAGGATCCCTCATGTCCTTTGTGTTCATCACCTGCAACATTAAGGCACATTTTGACAGGATGTAAGGTGGCTCTTAGCCAAGGACGGTTTACTTGGCGCCATGACCAGGTGCTGCGATGTTTGGCCTTAGCATTGGAAGACAAGCGTAACATGACCAATAAGTTGCCACCTGTTCCATCAAAACATTACACACAAAAGACAACATTCCTCCGCCCAGGAGAGCAACCACCAAGAAAAGGTGTTAAAACCAATCCTCGCCCAGGACAACTGGAAGCTGCTAGAGACTGGAAAATGCTGGCGGATGTTGGTCAACGGCTTATTTTTCCACCTGAGATTGCCACCACAAACCTTCGACCAGATATTGTCTTGTGGTCTGGATCAGCACGCCTTGTTTACCTGGTGGAGTTAACAGTGCCATGGGAGGATGCTGTAGATGAGGCGTATGAGAGGAAGAAACTGCGGTATGCTCAACTAGCCACTGAAGCGGAACAGCGAGGATGGAGAGTCTGGGTTTACCCAGTGGAAGTGGGATGTCGAGGATTTGTGGCACACTCTACAACCCGGTTTCTCAGAGATGTCGGATTCAATGGCCAAGAGTTGCGCCGCACAGTGAAGAACTTATCTGAAGCAGCAGAGAGGAGCAGCAACTGGCTGTGGTTGAGACGGAAAGATTCTGGCTGGGGATCTCAAGCACAATAGAAAGAAAGAAAGGCTGATATACAGGTAAGTAAGCTGGGCTGAGTTGAGTGGGGACGGAGGGGGTGATGCTGGGACGCCAGAATCACCGTCGAGCCCTCTTGAGGTGTCGTGGGCTAGTCGACGAAACACCGAGGATGGAAGGTGCCCACTTGAAGACCCCAGAGATGTACCCTACTTAGCTCAATCCAGACGGTTGTCATGCTGATGCGCTGGGGAGACCGCACTATGGTTGATCCCCGGGGCAGCATCGCAGCCGTTGTGTGTGCTGATGCGCCAGGGAGGCAAAATAAGCTGATCCCTGGAGCCAGCATTACACTTCAGCCATCAACACCAGACAGAAGGATATCTACATCATCATATGGAAGGAAGCGCAAATGGATGGAGACACATATGGATCACATTAGTTTACTGTGAAGCTACGTCTTGGTTGGTGCTTATCTTGGCGAGAGCCAAGTTCAAATCAGCATGAAGTTTTAACATCTACTCTCATGTAATGGAAATCATTAGTGTTCTGTTATTCCCCTCATGGGCTAACAAATTTCAATGAAAGAATCAATGAAATACCCCTCTGGATGAAAAATGAAACTAACAGGAGGACCATCTTCAGATAGTTAAACATTCGAGACAGACTGCTGTACATATCCTGCCTTGACCCTGTTGAATCAAATATTCCATGAACGATCTACCATCATCATGATCCATCGCTTGATATGTCAGATATAAGAAAAAAATAAGGACTAAAACGGAAACAGTGCCAAAGAAAAGAAATACGCGCTACAATTAACGTCTCCCTGTACAGTTCCTCAAACCCAAGTCATATTTTTTCTTTCCATACGAAATGTGTGTGTGTGTGTGTGTGTGTGTGTGCACAGTATGTGCAAGTGCAAGGCGTGTGTGTGTGTGTGTGTGTGTGTGTGTGTGTGTGTGTGCAGGGCAGGGGGTTGTTTGGGTGGTAGGGGGCAGGGTTCAACATGCTCACCTACATATCTGTCAAATCAGATGAAATAATCAGATATGCATCACACCCGTTTAACCATCACTGAAGTCAAAGTTTTTAAATTTCCATTGGGGCATTAAACTTTTGACTACACTGTATATATATATATATATATATATATATATATATATATATATATATATATATATATATATATATGCTAAATGATTAAGTGGTTATATAGTTATATATATATATGTTGTATGGTTGGGATTACATTTGCAAAACAAATTAATGAGAGATTTGACATATTGGGTGTTTCCATTTTCACAGCCTCTGAATGTGGATCATTACCACCATACAGTTTGTATCTATCTTTTCATCTTAGTCCTAAAAGAAGCACTTACTGCGTGTTTTCAAACATGTATTTAACAATGATCCAGGGCACAACAAATAAAAGGGGTGCTCCTAAAAGAAAAGACCAAAGAAACCAAGGGATTAATAAATATTATGCTTGGAACAAAACTGGAAACCAGACTTCCAAATGTGTACTTTAACAAAACAAGCAATTCAAGCAATTGTACTGTATGTTTGTGGGAAGTAGTAATATTGCTCCTTAACTGTTTTGACAATAAATAGCACATTTATGTTAATAATAATAATAATAATAATAATAATAATAATAATAATAATAATAATAGTTTCAAATCTATATTTACTTACATTTAAGAATACATGGAGAAAGGCTTGGAATAAGTACACACTTACCCCAGCCTATACATAAATAAATATTGAAGTAGCTCTTCTCTGTGAAGACAGTGATGACCAGCAGGTTATGTAGGTAGATGCCTTCAACTAGCAGCCAGGTGTAATTGGCCACAACGCTGTACTGCATCAGAACCAGGGCAGCTCTGCACCCGACCGCAGCCTGCAGACACAATGACACAGCACACAAATATATTGAAATGCAATGTGTAGCGTTATTATCAATAAGTTAAAATCTTGCTTTATCCAAAAGGGCAAAATACGGCTTGCACAAAAATGTGACATAACAATAAGAAACAACTCAGAATACAATTTAGCTGCAGCTATTTCCCAAAAGTAATGACATGTTTCCATCTGCCACTGAGATTTACTTTAAAGCGATTTGAAATCAAACTGGTTCATTTCCATCATCAGCAGCTGAGATCAAATCAATTTCAAATTGGACTCTGCCATCCCCAGTTAGGACTGTGGGCAAACAGAACTCAGTATCTTCAACTCTGAGGGTCAGCATCCAAAATGAAGGATGCGAAAGGGGTGTTATTGATCACAGGCAACAGAACTTAGGCAGTGAATATTTTACACTGTCAGGAAAATGTTGGAGGTTGGTAAAATAATCTGTAAATAGCAACTACGCAAAATCTTGATATATACTGGAGATTTTTGGCTTTTGTGTAATTGACTTTTTGGGTGCCGATTGAATTGTCAAATGCAGATGATAACAAATGCCGTCCCATTTTGATATTGGAACAAGATGAGATTTTTACAGACTGGTTTCATGGTGCAGATAGAAAAGTGGCAAGTTGTGGTTCATGTTCGTTTTATACTGTTACTCTCCTGAAGAGAATAATCAGTTGCCCTAGTGATTATTCTAGTGGTGACTACTTGTGTGACCCAACCTCATCGTTGAACCAGAGCTGGATCTTGAAGTCTTCATGGAGCTTGTTGCCATACACCCATGATCGGAATAGCATGTCCTTGATGAGGATTGACACGGCACGCAGGATGAACGAAACAAACAGGTTCATGTGGATGTAGTTCCTCATGCAGTGCAACTTCCTGTTTCAATCAATTATAAGGGAGAACTCAGTCAGGCAAAGTGAAAATACAGAACAAAACATACAATCCGACCCTCCCCTAACATACATTAAAATCCTAACCTTGTCCCTACTGTGGTCTGATTGCAATACTGTAAATGTGACCGAAAGCACAGGAATTGATTAGCTTCTACAAAAAACAAGATAAGGGGATGAGTGATAATGTTGTTTGTGGTAAGAAAATAGTTAAGAAAGGCCTTTAAAGGGACACTACGCTGTTAAACAGCAATACGTAAAGAATTAGTTTACAATTATCAAAAACAGAAAGCTAGATTAAAAAGCATATCCATTCTGGAGAGGCCTTTGCAATGTGTTAATTATGTACAGTACAATTGTCTACTATTCAAGGCATCTTACCCATCTACAATATTATTACCTGAAAACGATGAGAATCCCCAGTGCTAAAGTCAGAGCACCCAGCGACACAGAGTAGCCCACTGTGTACATGATATTGAAACTCTTCAGCGTCTTCCCAAGCCAATCCTGCATGGAAAATAAGAGGTCAAGTAATTCACTATATCAATCACTTTGGATTGATTTGCCAAATAAGCATAATACAATATATGTTTAAATGAGCGCTAATTAAGGGTTTAAATTAATTTCCTTAGCTTTTAATAGCATTTACAACATTAAAACAGGCCCCTCTTTTGTGTTGAAGATCTTTGCTATTTGTATAGATTTTTCAAGTACAACTCTCTTCTGGTAAAGTCTGAAAAAATTCTGGAAGCCGTAATGAAATCATTCTAAAGCACAGAAAGTGATCTAAACAGGATTTCATTTATCGCAAAGGAAGCAGCAGCAGCTTTTATTCTCTCGCGTTGTCTTTTCAAAATTCTGTGTCCAAATTATAACATTTTAAAAGGAAATAATATAGGCACAAATAATTAATGAGTTACTTAAAACATTGGGCTAGATTCTGAAAGTGTTTACTCCAAATCATCATTAGCCCTTTCTGTGCAATTTCTTTCTTGTGCAATTTCTGATTTGATAATATTTTTGGGTGTGTTTTTCCTTTTTTGATGATGATTTGGAGTAAATAGCTTCACGAATCGTATAGTCTTTGTGAAGATCACACCATGTTTTCATATTTTCAGTTCACATACTTTAGAAAATGTTTTGAAAGTGGAAGCGTCATGAATAATCATCAGTACTAGTAAGCACTGCTCAATTGTGCTACTTTTACTACCTACAAGTCGTTGAAATGTGATAATTGTGATGAGGTAAGTTGGGTCTCTCTTGGTTAGGTTAGTATGGTCTCTCTTCCTAGTCTCCTCACCTGCTCCTCGTCATCACACTGTGTCGTGTCCCTCCAGGGCTCCCCATTGTCCTTCATGACCCACACCCCGTCTGGGCCACACCTCTGTGACACGAATCCTGTTTGGACTGAAGAACAAACCACCATATCTTTTAAAAGATAAAGCTTTTTTTCACCCATTTACCATATTGCTGTGCTGTAGGCCCATTCACGTTTGTTACATTGGACAAGTCATCAATATCAAACTGCTGGCAAGCCCAGGAATTTTTAATGATGAAAAGGTGATAAACTTCTGTTAGGCTGATATTGATGATTTTAATACATTTTCATAAAATTACCTTTTAATAGCTATACAAAATGAACCCTATTATTAGATGTTTCTCTAAGTGGTTTTTATATAAGTTTATTTACCATTATCTAAACACTGCAAGTAATAAGATTTATTGATTTTGCAAAGAAAATAGCTGCAGGGCTACTTTTTTTGTATGTGGAATTTCTTTCCTTGTTCTATTTTTCTATTGGTAAGCAATCATTTACCTTTGTCATACCATGGCAAATACCACGGGCAGGAGACATTGACTGTTGTGTTTGGAGACCCATCAGGCCAACATGCATATTTATCAAAGGTACGGTTGCACACTAGTTCTGAGAAAAAAAATAAAGAAAAAAGTTGTTTTTCCAAAGAAACCAGACAAGTTATACACATGTTTTTTTTCTGTATTTATAATTAATTTATTTATTTAATAAAAGTCTTAACACAAGCACTGAAATATTGAAACCACTGTGTCAGATTTGAGTACAACATTTCCATAACTGTTTGTCATTCCAAAGCTGCAGGATGCTTTTTCCATGAACAAAATGAATGAAAAACATTGCTGTGTGAATTTAAAACAAACTATATGATGGCCATATACAGCAATGCAGACAGTTCAGTGTTCAGCTATAAAACACAGCAGCTCTTATAGAATTCAGGACATTTCACTACATAATTTAAGGCTACAGACTCCTTTAAACCATAAACATTAGAAGGGTTTATAGGTAAAAACAAAACAAAACACCTGAGCTATGAAATACAGAGTTGTGTTAATGCTGAAATATTGATTTACACACCTGTGGAGACAGGCTCCCTGCTGATGTTTCTGGCACACTCTTCCTTGTAGCTTTCCCAATTCTTTACCAGAAGCTCAATGGGTTTAGCTGAAAATCCCTGAATGTGAAAATGTACACAGCATTAGAAAAGCTTAAACTAACACATTGACATGCTTGGTCAATTGCCTGCAGCACAAGCAATGGTCTGGTATCCATTCTGTGGCAATACTCACAGCAGATGTAGAGATCTTCTGTAGATCCCTTTAGACTGCTCAGAAACAGCCCGGAGCACAGCAACAGCATAATATACTGAGCATCAAAAGAAACTTATCACTTATATTTGAGCATCAAAAAAAACGTATCACTTATATTTGAGCATCAAAAGAAACATATCACTTATATTTGAGCATCAAAAGAAACTTATCACTTATATTAAGATAAAATTCACTAGATGTGATCGTTTTAGAGCAGGTGCAGTGACTTTTTATTGTACTGATTAACAACTGACATCATGAAGATGATGCAAAATGATCTGTCAATCTTGGGAAGGTGATGTGACTCTTGGTCTCCCAGTTCGTGGCCTGTCATTGACATAGTGTGTCTGGTTATACTGTCTCGCCAGGTTTGAAATTGCTGGCTGTGGGCACCCAAGACAGTGAACCACAGTATGCTGCCCTAGTCCAGCCTTCAACATGCCGATTGCACGAAGGCGCTGCTCTCTTGACAAACGTGGCATTTTTTCTGTATTGCTTTTATTCAAGCTGGCAATTCAGCAGCTGAAATCACTCCATATCCAGTGTCCAATCAACTGTCTCACTAATTAGGTGATTAAGTGCATCTGCTTCAGTCATAGTCATTTAAGCGTGTCATGGTCAAGGATGAATGATCGAGTGAATAAAAAGAAACCAAAAACATTTCGTCAATGCCCATCATTTATATACCTTATTTTTTTTCGAAAATAAATGTGTTATAATAGTGATAAGTTTCTCGGTATATTAAAACATTCAGACGAGTTACTATCTTGAATCGAAAACAAATCACAATGTTTCCCTATATCTCATTCAAACAGACTGTAGAAATGGGACTGCAATGACATCTATACATATATATATATATATATATATATATATATGTTTTAATATAAATTACGTAAAATAAATCAACCGATCACTGTTAAGGATTTGTCAAAATCCCAGGACATTACTAAAGTTAAAAACAACAACTAATTTTTTTATGTTTAATCGTAGTTCATTGGTACAATCTTTTTGTGATTTATAAAAAGTTAGTACAGTGTGTGGAGGGTGTCTCTTATAACAGAATGATTTTGCATAGTTTGAGCTCAGCTGCGTGTCGAGGTCCTCTCGCTCAAACTGCACGAGATCATCTCTTACAACAATAAAGGACATCTTACAAACAATGTATTAACTTATAGGCTGGGCAGTCACAGAAGAGCAGCAAGATATCATCAATAGAGAACCATGGAAAATAGTATAAAATCAAACTGACATTTTACATTTGTCTATTTTTTTTTGTCTTCTTGACTTGAGATTATTTGACAGCATTTCAACTGAATGTTCAGCTGGCAGGTGGAAGTACTTGTTTCCATCTACTGATATCCCAGTATACTGTGAATGGGAAGGATCCCATGGTGCTGGTCCAAGGAGGTCAGAGACAAATTACCGAAATGCCCTTGCTTGATTCCACCCTGAAATCCATAGCCATGCAATGGGAAAATAGAGAACCAGGAAATATTGAATTGTGATTACTTACAAAATGTGACTATGCCACTTAACATGTTTATTTATAAGAAGGGGTGTCTCTGGTTATAACAGTTGGTCTCCTACCCAGTGTGCCACACAAATACAATGATGTTGACTGCTAGGTGTGACACATATGAGCTCATCTCACCGGAGCTGGTTACAGGCCCATACATAAACAAACCCTGTACACAGTATTTACAGAAAGTCTGTTTAGTGAGTTTATAGAAATCATCACAATGTACTACATGACTCAAGGGTAAGTCACAATATTTACAGTGCGTGCTGTATACATCACCTTTGAATTGACTTTCTAGCAGTGCTCTGTTTGTAAAGAGTTTTTCAGGTGGCGATGAACACACAAGGAGGTAAAGCACAGTAATTCACTCAGTCGCACTGTCAGTAAGGATTGGTTCATACTTCTGTTGCAGATGAATGAGATAGGGGCAGCAGTGTGGAGTAGTGGTTAGGGCTCTGGACTGTTGACCGGAGGGTCATGGGTTCAATCCCCAGTGGGAGACACTGCTGCTGTACCCTTGAGCAAGGTACTTTATCTAGATTGCTCCAGTAAAAACCCAACTGTATAAATGGGTAATTGTATGTAAAAAATAATCTGCAAAAAATGTAATTGTATGTAAAAATAATGTGATATCTTGTAACAATTGTAAGTCGCCCTGGATAAGGGCATCTGCTAAGACATAAATAATAATAATAACAATAATAAAGATATGTCAGGTGCAGACAGCTATAAAAGCTGTGCAGCTTCACTCCGACCAAGCAGCGTTTTTCAACATTACCCAACACTATGCGATTTCACGTTGCAGACACATGAGAAAAGGCTGTACGACTTTCCAAAAAAGTTTCGTAATTCCTACCTGTCGTAAACTGTTGGAGACCCTCGACTCCGACCAGAAATGATGCCGGAGTCTGAAGTATGAACCAACCTTAAAGCTTATCCTAGGAATTTCACTAGTAATTCTGATTTAAGAAATAGATTTGGAATAATCGTATGCCACCTCCCTGTGATAGATCACAGCCAGTACAGGAACAAGAAGGGCACTTCTAGGTCACTTCGTGGGATCAAGGTAAAGTCTGAGGGACACATGCATTCACAGGTCAGACACAGATAACAGAGAGGTTTGTGACTTTTACAGGAGAATCATGTGTCTATGAAATAATACCAACAGTATATTTCTCATTTTACATATCTAAAAGATTATCTATGGGGCATCCAGTAAAGGTGCTCCGCGTGGAGTGCAGGATGCACCCTATAGCCTGGAGATCGCAGGTTAGAATCCAGGTCATTGCCGACCGTGACCGGGGGTTCCTAGGGGGTGGCGCACAATTGGCCAAGTGCCGCCCGGGTAGGGAGGGCTTAGGTCGGCAGGGCAATCCACGGTTCACAGCGCACCAGCGACCCCTGTGGCTGATAGGGCGCCAGTGGGTCTGCGGTGGAGCCATTCAGATCTGTGTTGTCCTCCGGCACTATAGGTCTGGTGGCTTCGCTGCGGATCCGCAGTGCGAAAAATGACAGATTGGCAGGAACACGTTTCGGAGGACGCATGTTTCAGCCTCCGTTTCCTGAGTCGCCAGGGGGGTTGCAGCGGTCAACCGGGATAAAAATAATAATTGGGCATTCCAAATAGGGGAGAAAACCAGGGTAAAAAACATTGGCAACGACTAAATTTTAAAAAAATGATCTATGTTGTTCTCAAATTATCCATGTAGAAAGACTCACACTTCATGGAAACAAGTTTATTTTTTATGAGGAATTATTATTAGCTTGTACCATTGGTTCCTGGATTGCTGAAGTCTACATGGCTAACAGGACTAGGAAAGGACAATTCAAATTGAACCCAGCTTGTTATTTCTGTGGCTGTCCTTACCTGACTGGCTGAGAATGCTAGCATGGTTAGGAGAAACACCTGCGACATCCCTTTGTCGTGCTGTCAAAGCTCATCTGTAGTGAGGCTGGGACTCCCAACGTTCTTCAAGACCTCTAATGGGAGTTCATAGGGGACCTTCTCAAGGGGTCACTGCAGGGCCTAAACAACAACAAATAAAAATTCAACTGAAGATCCACTCCACTTTTCAGCATCTTCCATGGCCACAGCAATGCCCGGATCCCAGTCTGATTGAGCATGTTTGGGATGAAATTAAACAATGCATTCACATCCTCTGAATATCAGGTGCACATCCTAATAAAGTGCCCAATCAGTGTATATACTGAACAGTATATACACTGAACTAGATGGAAACATTATCAATACATAAATACTGTTTGTTGAATACTGTTGAGGAGCTCTTCCTGAGTTTTGCTTTCCCACAGTTGGCAGTAATGCTGAAAGCATTCCGATACAGTGATGAATTATTCTAGTTGCTACTGAACCCATTTCCCAAGCTATTTAATAAAAAAAATACTAGGACTGATGTGAGGGCATCCCAGCCCAATGCATCTGAACTAAATCCCCTGTACCATGTGACTAGGGCGTGTAAATACATTCTCCACAGTCAACATCAATTTGATGCCCTTGCTAGGGTAAATTATGTTCTATTGTTGTCATGGTTTCATATAAAAATGTAGAAAACAAGACGGCAAACACTTTTCAAACTGAATATACAGTATTTGCCAATGTTTTTTTTTTTTACAGTAGTTTTTGTTTTTTGTCTTGAATAACAACCAAATACATTTGTCGTTTATATAAATCATCTGGACCTACTAGAAGTCCAGATAGTTTAGACCTCCACCCAGTGGTGCATCAGCCCACGCTGTCGTTCTGCAGATGAGAGAGAAAGAGATAGAAACAGAAAGGAACAGAGAGTTTCCATTGGAGGGAGAAAGTTTAATTGGGAGATAGAGCTTGTTTGAGTAAGCTGGAGGGAGAAAGGGAGAGGAAAATCTAAGAAAATTGCCCTTTAGATACAGTATATAATGTAGTTGAAACAATGTTAACAAAGGCACTGAGCTACATAACTGTCTTCAACTTTGTGCCAGGTTTCACTTTGGAAATCAGTGGGCATGCATTACTATAGGTCTGTATGGGTCATCGTGCAACTTACATTGACTGGTCTCTTCAGCATGCGTTCCACTTGATGTCGGAGAACGGAACGAAATCTGAAACGTTTCTGCAAAAAACACCTTTACCGTGGAAACATTTTTGGCTAAAACGTTTCAAATTCCATTCTGTTCCAGTCTTAGAACCCTACTCTTGGTGAAAAAAAAAACAAAAAAAAACTGACCACATAATACAGATTAATAGAGGTTCCTTTGCACAGATCATAGAATACACAATTTCCACAAAGCAGTCAGAACATAATTCTAGAACTTCACCCTGTACATCAACCATTAAACTCTTTGACCTGCAAAGTTGAACAGGAATGATAAAATAACTGTCTTTTAATAACTGCTTTGTCCCGTTGTGCAGTGACTGACAAATACTCAGGGAAGCTATTGTATGAACATCTTTAATCTTTGCGTGGTTGATTTAAAAGCTTGATAAATCAAATACATTTTAATGTTCTATGAAACGATTATTTATTTTAGGGAAAAGGGACAATTCAGTACTTTGAAAGTTACAACTCTCTAAATTGATGGCATTTGGCCCTGGGTAGATGAAATGTGATTAAAGTAATAGAGCAAGTATAGTAGCCTGATTCATAATCAGCAGAGGATAAGCTAATCTTTGATCTAAGTGCCGTCATTTTGTCTCATGATTTGGATTCTCTAGGCAATAATACATGATATTACAGATTTGTTAATAAGGGAATTATCATTTATACCTTTTTGTGTTTCGTGTTTTATGTTATACTGATTACATTGTATACGTAATATGCTTAAAACAACCCTGTAACTGTGTCTCTGCTATGGTCATACGTTTAAAAGTGTGACCTGTGTGTGGGTGTCTCGAAATACAGGGGAGAAATATATTGAGTCATGCATATCCAACTTAACCTTCCTTGATTTAACACAGACTCCCATTAAAAGCCCAGGTCAACAGAGAGGAAAACAATAATAATTAACTTAAGAGAGTGAAGCACTTAACCATACTGTACATTCTCTTAAAGGCATGCAGAGATTGTGAATGTTTCTATAATACTGTACCACATCAGTTCCCTTTAAAACTAAGTTGCATGGCCCTGTATGTTGGTGGTTTTATCCCATGCAAGGTTGCTGGAAGCGCCAGTGTTCTGTGACTGCAGTTCAGGGACACTGGTGTCACTGGTCACAGTCATGCAAGTGACTACAGGTGCCCAAAGAGTTTCCCCTCATACTTTTGATAGAACACCTCATTCCTCAGCTGAACACCCCTTGCCATTCAGTCCTGTGCCATTCTCAAGCGGGTTGTTTCAATGTAATTATGCAGTGGTCTTAAATGTAGACCACCAAACTCAATTGACTTGTGACCTGAGCTAGATCTCAAAGGTGTTATGGCATTACATTAGCTCACTATGGCACCTAGTCTCTACAAATGCATTCATTTTACTGCAGCTTTGGACATAAACACAATTTTGAATTAAAACTAGTTTGTAATTTGGATTTTACCCTTCCAAAAGGCAGCAATCCTTGGTGCAGGAGGCTCTGCAGGTCAATGAGGTTTTATTTTTTGTTGTTGTTTGGCTTAAGACAGACAACTGTGGTTAAAGGGTAACAGAAAAAAGCAAACGTGGTTAAACAGTAACTTGAAAGAGAAAAGTTTGTCAGTTGGGGTTCCTTTAACTTCTCTTTTGAGCCTGCTTTCAAAATACCGTCTGAACGTTTTCTTCTCCGGAGGGAAAGCATCCCATCCCTCATATCACCCTTTACCCCCAGGTTAATCTGTCTAGTCACCCGTCTCGCTTTTCATGACATATTTAAACTCATTTCTCTCTTATGGAGCCCTTTTCATGCAAACAAAGATCAAGCTCTAGAGAAGCAGGCCCCCGGATACTTTAAAGCCGTGTTTATATTCCATTACCACATGGAAACCGAGGGCTTTACTTCAGCTACATCCATCATGGTAGCAAATGCACTGCTTTCATCAGGGGTCATTCTCAGTTGAAATCGGATATAGTCAAACCTTCCACTTGTGTTATACAAATTTACAAAAACGTGTGTTCCAAAGTCTAAAATCCCTAACTGACTCTCCCTAGACTCAAAACAGATTAAAATGTAATTTGTTGCACACAACATCATGTGCTTGGAATAAGTTGTCATCTGATTTTAGAAATACTGCATATATTTAAACAAGCCAGCTTAAGGGATTGTAATTTTTTTATATATTATTATTGCATTCATTCATTCACCTGTATACAATATTTGATTGTTTATTGATGGTCTTTTGTTATATCATATAATGTTACTGCTGTCAGTAATATCATCAGTCATTCTCATATTCTGTTTTAAAGTTGCTGTTAGGGATTGGCAGGATGCGAACCAGCGACCTTGGACACTGCAAGCAAGCGTCTTAACCACTGTACAAAAGAGCCGCGCTTGCATTTGTGATTATGTCAGCTCATAGCCTCATCTCATCTCACTGACAGGGGACAGAATCCATAACTGCCCATTACAACTGCTTTTGTAAAAAAAAATTAAAGTTGAAGTGCCTTATTACAGTTTGTCACAGACCCAGTAGTACAATCCATTGGTGTATAGTGCACTGCTACCATTTAACATAAGGTAAGTGATTGATTACAATTTACTGTCTGCAATTTCTTCCCATTTCATTATGTTAACTAAATAAATTAATTCATACATTAATAAATAAGGAAGCTGATGTTTTATGGCTTGTTTATTAGCAGTACAAACTGTGTTAACACAAGGAAGCACCTCTACAGTAAGTAAGTTATTGTATGGCTTTTCTATTTCTGATTGCTTTCAAAAACCTTCCTTATATCAGCAAAATGACAGGTTGCATCAGTAGCATCAACCTGTCTAGTAAATGGATACATTCAAGACCTCAGAGAAACTCTATAAAGCGAACGGTTTTATTAATTAATTTATTTTTATTTAAGCTTGCCATTGTGATATTAGATAAACTGTAGAGCATCTGTCCAAAAGTAAAGGATATCAGGGCTGGCGTGTGAAAACAGCCAGGGGGGCTGACCAGTTACACGGCCCCTAAACTGTCAGGCATTGCGGCTGAGAAGGTCAAGACACTAGCGTGCCAGATCAGTATGAGTCTCAAGGCACTGTTTACAGTTAAAGCTCAAAAGAGACCAGTGGCGATTAACTGCTTTTTCTCAGCATGGAAATCAACAGGCAGACAGCATGGGGACATACTGCTTAATCCAAGCTTCTCAATTGTCAGATAAAGCACATTGTTAGTTTACAGTATCCATCTGTGTCCCTTGACCTGTGCTTTTGTAGTTTTGTATTTTAGGGAAACATGAAAAGAATATTGAATATTGAGAGTAATGATATCAACTTGTACTGCCTGCATTTTTTGTGGCTGTTGCTTAAGTCTACAAAATATCTTTTTCTGTGTTTTCATACAGATGTCTTCTTGTGTTGAGTGAACAGTGTGTTGAGCAATTAATTTCCTGTTGAAAGTACCTGCCTGTCGTGTGAATGTTAAAATATCTTATTATTATTATTATTATTTATTAATTTAGCAGATGCCTTTATCCAAGGCGACTTACAGAGACTATGGTGTCTGAACTATGCATCAGCTGCAGAGTCACTTACAATTACGTCTCACCCGAAAGACGGAGCACAAGGGGGTTAAGTGACTTGCTCAGGGTCACACAATGAGTCAGTGGCTGAGGTGGAATTTGAACAGGGGACCTCCTGGTTACAAGCCGTTTTCTTTAACCACTGGACCACAGGATAATTAAATCTGAATTCTAGGTCCAATTCAATGACTTGTTGCAGGGAAATACAAAGGGGTATTGTATGTGCTTGCAATAAACAAAGTGAATGAATGTAATAATAGAGCCATTTAATGCCTTTTTTTAACTCACTTTTACAAAAACATATTCCTCGCTTTTCTATCATAAGTCCAATTTGTGTTTTTTTGTTGCTGGAGAAACCCTTTTAATTGTATTACATTCAGTTAATTGAATCTGCTCTACTCCAGCTGGGCTGCCAAGAAAACAAATGGGTTACTTTATGATTCTGAGTGGTGGAGACAAGCTCATCTCCACTTGTGTCTGTTTGACCCTGATATTCCTACATGTAGAAGGGAGGACACAAGAGCATAATGATGACAGAGTGGGTTGTGTTACAAGTGGGGTTTGCAGAATGAAAAGAGAATACACAGTGTTAAGTGTGCCATCAATATGCATTCTCTGCCACAGCTGAACATATGAAATGTCGTTCATTTAGAGTTTTCCTCCATCAGAAGCATTCTAGTCCTTGCCCTAAAATAAAGCCTTAAAATACCTCCAGGGTAGAACACTTAATGTCCAAATGCTTTTAGGGACTGGATTGACCCAACCCTGTCTAATGTTGTCAAGGTATTGGCTGCCAACATAGCTAAGAAAAGCAGATAACTGGGTGACTTGAGTGCTTGTTTCCGAGCAACAAAAAAAGACAAAGGACATGGTTCAGCTCTTTATCATTAGCTTGCTTTGCTAATTTCAGTATCACAAACATTCTTAGTGAAAGCAGCAGGGAAAGGCAAAACAGACATTTCGTTGGGATTAGGCAGAGACATGACCCCTGCCGTACACTCCAAACACACATTATTATTATTATTTATTTCTTAGCAGATGCCCTTATCCAGGGCAACTTACAATTGTTACAAGCTATCACATTATTTTTACATACAATTACCCATTTATACAGTTGGGTTTTTACTGGAGCAATCTAGGTAAAGTATCTTGCTCAACGGTACAGCAGCAGTGTCCCCCACCTGGGATTGAACCCACGACCCTCCGGTCAAGAGTCCAGAGTCCTAACCACTACTCCACACTGCTGCTCCACATCATTCTCTAGATATCGGCCTCTTATCTGAGCTGCCTTGCGGCGTCCAATCTGGCTGTACTCGGCTCTGACCAAACATGGAAAGAGACTCTGGGGGTCCATGGAAGCTCAGCACAGTTCCCAGAACCACAAGGTTCTTTAAACATGCCGCCCTGGGAACACATTCAAAAGGGCTTGGCAGTCCACAGCTAATATAAACTCTTTCAGACTACTGGAATTACTGAACTTCTACAGTGTGACACTGACAAGAGTTTCCTGACAAGAGTTCCGTTGACTACATTAGGTTTTTGGCCTAGCGATATTTGAAATAGCAATTTGGCTTTTTTTCTTTTTTCAAAGCTTGTTGTAAGAAAGGCCAATTTGACAATTTTTTAATACTTTTTAATAGCCAATGGGAAGGAATGAGAATGAAACTGTCTTTATTGAACCCCAGCTCTTAGTGAAAGATGAATGTCCAGGCAATTGAACACTTGAGGATTGTGAAATAACTGTTTTGAATCTCGGGCCCTATTCTGGCCTTAAATTTCAGAAAGGAATGAAATCATTTCAATAGTGATTTAAACTATACCAGTTAACATGTACTGAAGTAGTATAAAACTAGACGATTTTATTCCAATTTTATTACCTTGCAGCTGCTTCAAAATAGCACCCTGAGAATATATACAAAGAACATGTAAAATTAGCAAAATTACGTTTAGCGGTGTACAGTACAGGGCTAATTATCAAAGTTGTTCTTTGGCTTTTGGACTGTAGTCACCTAAACACCCCACTCATACCCAGGCACTGACCACTGCCAGGGGACGCCTGATAGGTCTCCTCAATAACAGCAATTCAAAAAAATAAAGACATTTGGTAAACATTCATTGACAAACGTTTTGACTAGAAGTCTTTCTCAATGTCTTCAAAGACTAAATGTCAAATCAGTACATTTTTGGATTTTTTTTAACTCAAATGCTAACATTTAAATGTTTTGTGTTCTTAATGTATGATTCTAAGTTTGCTATAAAAAGAACACAAAAGGCATTGTATGATTACAAGAGGCTTTTTGTCTATTTTTTTTTTATTACATGTATTTTAAATGGTACAGCATAAGCTCTTGCAGACATTAGGACATGAAACAACATCATTAATCGTCCAACATGGTTCTAATGAGAACTTTTCTACATTTGCATAGACTAGAGAAAGACTCTTTATTCCCCAGTTCCATTTGGTCCTCCCTTTTTCCTATAAATCATCACCAAAATGAATAAAGTTAGACACCCTGCATCATCTGTTGTGAATCACTGTCTTCCTTAAATTTACAATTGTCTGTATTTTTCACCTTTGAGAATGCGAGGCCTGGGTTGCGTGCCAAGTCTGATGCAGCATGTTTATCAGGTGTATTTCGATATCTTTGTGTAAGAGCTAAAATTGACTTGATCATTATGATGTCAATTGCCATGCTGCTTACAACACTTGCCATGCTGCAGAACACTTTTCCGCCAGAAGCATTGAAATACACTCTCAAAATGATTTCAAATTGGCACATTGAACCATTTTACTCTGCTTGCAAGCCTTATTTGAAACCAGTGGTATTACTAAGAGTTTCAGTCAATGAGAAGCATCCTGCCCATCAAGTAGGTAACACAAAGGGTTAGAAAACAATACTATCTGAAAACGTATCCCTGCAATACCTCGCATGGTAGAATATTTCAATGTAAATAATTAAATAAACTGTACTTTATTTTGCTGCCTGCCAAGTTTGTCAATATGAAGGACGGGAAGATACATCTGGGCTTTGCAAACATATCTACTACAAGGAGCTCAGAACATTGCAAAGTTGTTGTCAGATACTCACTTTTCTGTCATTAATATCAGTGCTGTTTTGCCCTTTTCATAAGCATCACTGTTATCTGTGTCTGCTGCTCAACCATTGGCTTTATTATAAAAAAATAATTAAAGAAAACATACGCCAAGGTTAGAGATCGTACATATTTCTGACCCTGCAAAGGCCAGACCTGACACAGTAAGAATGGGAAACAACATGCAGTCTTACACTGCAGAAATCAAGTAACAGAATAAAAGAAAGAGACTGAAATTCAAATACAATTACACACACTTAAAATAGTATTTGATTTTAAATTCCATGGACTGAATCATCAATTCATGAAAGGCTATATTCAGTAAAACTTCAGCAGGTCTTTAAATTAATTTACTGCCACTATGCCATGAATGCCGCTGCCCAAAGAAAGATGCTGCTATTCTTATAGACTGCCTCTTAAAAGCTTAAATATCTCAAGTTTGGGTTCTTTATTTGCTAATATGTTGTGACAAGGATGGCCGCAGGGGTGATGTCAGACCAGAAACACAAAACAAAACAAGGAATGGTGGGGCAAAACTGAGACGCTACAGCGCTCAGTGCGTTTATTAAATAAACAGAACAAACAGACTCACAGACTCACGTTGGCCAAAACAAACAGATGGAAAAAACAAGTAAGTACCGTGCTGGTGTAGACCCAGCACGTTTTAGCAATTATTTTCTATTCACTTTAAAGTTTTACTTTCCTTCACCACCCGTTCCGCCTCTCGAACACACTCATCACTGTGCAGCCAAACTGCAGGTCTTTTATATTGGTGACCAACGGATTAACTAGATATTAATTATCTTGTTATCCCTTGGCCAAAGTCTGCACGAGTTTATTAAGTCTGCGTGACTGGTAGCTAGTTAAACAATCAGTAGCTGACAGTCACACATTCCCACAAGCAATTTAAAACAAACAATAAATAACACAAAACAATACCATCTCGCTCGTCCGACCAAACAATAATAAAATACAAATAACATTGGCTTTTTGCCATCATATATATTTTATATAAAGCATAATAATAGTAATATACAACAACAGCGCACATATATGTACATAGGGGCGGGACACTCCGCCACATATGTATATTTAGGAGAACATGTTCCAGTAGATGAAAATACTATTGGGTTTCTTAGAATTGTAGTGGATAACTGAATAATATTAATATTTGCATTTAATATAATCTGTACTGTGCGTAAAGGATTGCTGTAGACATGTATATGGAACAGGCATTTGTACCTTATACCGTACATATATAATGGTGTATAAATGGGAAATCAACATTGAGCATTTTATTAAATGTATGTTGCATATACACTGCACTGCAACACATTATGGGACATTATTACTTGTTGGAGGAGAGTGCGTATAATCATGTGATAGTGAGATGGAAAGAAGATGGGACTACAGTATTCTTTTGGTTTGTATTTGAGAAGTGATTTACCCAGAAAAGCATGGACGATGTATTTTCATTAATATTTAGTTCTTCTGTTCTATACCTAAAATTAAATATATAAATATACAGTATTATGCGGTTTCATTTTCAAGGGAATTATGCAGTACTGACATATACTACATACTACATATTTTCATTTCATGGGATGGAAAGTGTGCAACTTGCGTCATTTACTGCACATAAAGTACATGTCAGTCTAATTTAGCTTTGAGCTGCAGTCATAAACTAATTCATTTTGTCATTCTGACCTGACAATGAGCATGAGGATACGAGGAAAAATTATGTGTACTGACCACCACTCCTCTGCACAATACTTGTCTTCTTTTAGTTATTATGTATTGGTTTATTGAATCTTATTACCATCACTAGGCACAATAAAAATCAGTTGAATAAGGTCTGCAAAATACCAGGTTTATTGAGGAGGTATTAACATCTGCCTCTCTTTAGATCATTAAAATATATCCCTACACAGATGTATTGGGTATCTTTAATACTCTCCTAACTCACTAGGGGTTTATTAAAAGCCATGTCAGGCCATGTAATGACCATGGATTCGACTGCGTACATTATGATTAAACTATGTTTGCCTATGATGGAAAGAGAGGAGCACTTCCAGTCACAAGCAAAAAGCTCAAGTTATTCTTTCCATTTGGTTTCTAAATAGAGGGGTTACCAGTCTTAGTCCTTGTTTGAAAGAAACTGAGATTCTCATAACATTCCAGTCATCACACAGAGAAAGGGGCAGCTCTCATTACAGCCTCTTTATTTGCTTTATCTTTCCCTCCCTTCACAGCCTACTGGGCTTGTTTGAATAAAGAGCTGATGCCACAAAGACAAGCAGGGTTATGCTAAAGATTTGAGCAGAATCCATAAACAAATTGCTGATGGGGTTTATGATATCGGATTACTTTCATAATTTGAAATATAAATCAAAAGAAAATCCTCTGCATGAATTCAAATAACTTGCTCATGTATTGCCTCGAAGGGAAAGACTTGCTGTGAGGCAGGTGTTGTTTCAATGAGATTCATCATGTAAAGCGTGGGACCAACTGGGCATCAATATGACATTATTATCTGAGATGGTGATACAGATGAAGAAAAGCTGAATGTTTGTGTTACTTTATTGAGTTATGTTCACCAAAACACAATATCCCATAAGTAAATGTACAGTACAGTTTTTTTGTGCTGTAAAACTGATAGCCATTAACAGTAATTTTAACCTGGATATATATGTGTCTGTGTGTTTGTGTGAGTGTGTTATTTTACATAAAAAACACATCTCTGTGAGAAATTGCACACACTTTTCAACAATGTAAAACTCCATTCAAGCTCTTATCAGCTACCTGCAATGTGTGTTTGTATTATCTCCACAACATTCCTCTATCCACCATGTTCTTTGACGTTGTTAGCCTGGTTTTCCAATATGGATAAGTGTGTGGCAAAAGTCACCAGTATTAGTCCTAAAATCTGGTTACACTCAACAGATTTCTTACTCCAGAGGTACTGCACAACAGTTCAGTCACCAAAATAACAGGTTTGCATTGTGTCCTTTCAGGAATATTACTATGTCCGTTGAGGAATATTCTTTGTCTGGTCCGTTTATTAGAGGCTCATTAATCTGCAGTTGAGAATCCATGAGTCATTTTATTTTCTTCCATGAAAGCAACTTTGTATGAATTAACCGTTTACTGAAAACAAAAACTGTGGCTTGGAAGCATCAGAGACACAGATGGTATATGGTGAGATATTTTGGTACTGGGAGCAGTTTAGTTTCTAATTTGTGTTTCGTTGATAAAAAAAAAAGTCAACTCACGGATAACAGCCATCAGTACCCTGTGAATTATTAGCTGCAATTTGTGGATAATTAAAGTAGAGCAAGCTTTCTGAGTGACTGGATGTGGTAAAAACAGCATGTACAGTATCTTACATCTTTCCATTTTTATTTTACTAGTTAAATGCCAAAATAATCTTGTACTGTACACCGGGAGCCAACTTTGCTATCTACTAACTAAACACGTTCGAGTTAGACTTGATGCTTCAGCTCTAGCAACAAATGATGAATGAGATTAGCATCCCTCTATTAATCATCATACTGATTATAAGGTTTTGTTTAATCTTATCAGATAGTGCCTTTATTTAAATATGGTGAAAGGGATTCATATTCAGAGCCCAGGTAATGTTTAACCTTGTCAGCATAGTTTCTTTTGTTATTTGAACATATTTCACTTCAATATTTACCCATGATAAACGGTGGCCTGTTAACATTATTAAGATTAAATCAGTTCTTAAAGAAACAATGTTGTCAATACAGATATTTACCCTTGTAGAACTCTCATGGATTGCTCAAGATTGTGCAAGTACAAGTTATGGTTTATTTGATGATGGAATGGGAAATTGGTGAATGTTCTGGCTATATATTTTCTAACATATTTATAACAGGAGCATCACTTAAATCATTTATTAAACAGATAATAAATAGATTCTTCTTCTTTTTCTTCTTCTTCATTAAGAAAATTAGACCCTGTTTCAGATCTCAAGTATGCGGACAGCATAAAATACATAATATTTGTTGCAGATGTCATTTTGTTTAAAATCTTTTACATTGACTGTGTGAATTATGCTGATACAAAACTTAATGTAATTTATGTGTGAGTCTCTTATTAAAATAAACAACTAAGAGCTGTCACTATAAGCATCCAATACAGTATATAGTCTACATCATGTTGTCAAGGTGATTATACAATTTTATAAATAACCCATTTAGGCCACTTTAAAGCAAAAACAAAAATGTAAATATATCTGGTTGGGTTAACAAATGAGTTAATGGATGTGTGAATGTGTGTTTATCATTGGATTAACAACAGTTGGCTCTGTTTCATATGGTTTCATAAGAAACTTAACAAAACCTATGTATTATATTCCTGGGAGAAAAGGGCAGGATTTCCCATAGGTCTGGCCGAAACAAAATATTCCACAGCAGATCAATGTAGTGGGAGATGGCTAGCTCATGCTAAAAGCCTGTTTTGTTTTAATTAAGAGAGAAGCTTCAGCCTACATGTTAAGAGTAATACACTGTGTTGTGTGCTGAAGTAAAAACAATATGCATGCAATATTGTTTTGTTTGTTTACAATATACCTTGGGATATATTATTATCTTTGTATTTCCAAACATAGAGCTACTTTGCCGTTTACGTTTTTTTTCATAATACTAAATGGTTAATAATACCGTAAGGGAACCTTGGCCTGTGCTTTCATTTCTCTGTCAGACATGGAAACTATGAATCTTTATAAATGTTTTTTTTTTTCCACAAAACAAAATTCGTCTGCAGGACTTCCTGAGAAACTATTCTTCCATTCTTTCCACTGGGTGTACAAGTTGACCAAACCACATTTGGCCAACTGCTGTGAACATGAGAATTTAATCTTTAGTTCTATACTAAGCTGAATCCTTGCTAGTACGGTACAATATGCAGATCATTTTCAATTGCAACAAAAAACACAGGGAACAAAGCTGATCAGCTGATCCCCAACTTTAGTTTAGACCACAGGGTTAAACTGAATATTTCTTTCTTGTGTATGGGGAAATACCAGGGAGTGGGAGAAGGGACAGGAGAATAAGAGGAGTGCTGCATTCTTCTACTGCATTATTCAACTATAGTTTTAAGCTCTATTATTTTTGGCATTTGTTTTATATTTTTTTCATTGTATATTTCTGTATCACTGTATTCACTTCCTGTTTAAATAAATAGGTGCATTTTAGAGTGCATTTCAAAATAAGTTATTTTAAAGATTATATCAATGGACAGAATGTAAATACATGTAAATGTACTTTTTGGATTTTGGATTTTTGCTTTATTAAATTAAAAACAGATTTGTTGCAATTGAAACTATCCTGCAGTCTGTGATAAGTACCGCCCTCCGCAGTAACCATAAAATCATCCACAGTTAGAACGTTAATTTTAGTTCTTAGCAATTGACCAAATGGTTTTGCTGAGTATTATTATTATATATTTCTTAGCAGATGCCCTTACCCAGGGCGATTTACAATTGTTACAAGATATCACATTATTTTTACATACAATTACCCATTTATACAGTTGGGTTTTTACTGGAGCAATCTAGGTAAAGTACCTTGCTCAAGGATACAGCAGCAGTGTCCTCCACCTGGGATTGAACCCACAACCCTCTGGTCAAGATTCCAAAGCCCTAACCACTACTCCACACTGAGTAAACAACAAGTAACCAATGTGTTTATATGAGTCAAGTTTATACAGTATATGTTTATACAGCTCATCCATTACTGTAAAAACTACAACTGATGTTATAAACTTAGTTTGGGTAGCAGAACAAAGTGCTTACAAAAAGAAATTCCTATATTTAAAAAACAGGGTCAACTGTATACTATAGATATACCAATAAAATGGATAGAATGGCTGTGTCAAAGTGTACACCTGGTGTGCTGGTTAAAAAAATAAAAAGCTTTGACTTAGCTTTGACCAGTTAGCACGGGACACCATTGGATCTGCAGCCCCAGGGCTGCTTTTGACTTCACTTGTAAGTATAAAACCAAACAAAAATGTCTGTATTGAATAAGACATGAACTTTAGAGTCTTCACTTTAGATCCCGCTCTGGTGTTGACAGTCACTGTCAGTGAACAAGCTCAAACGTCCTGTAGCTGTGGGTTAATTTGTAATTCAAGACCTTTCCTCCCTGCGATGCTTGCAAACACGAGTTAGATGGTACACAGATCATATACACAAGTACACTAATAGTTTTGAGGAAAATTGAAATGCTATGGGGTGGCATGTGCACTGTAGGTTACCCTGATCTGACAATGCTAGAAGGTGCTGTAACTGTGGGTACCTGAAAAGACAATAGCTTCATATGATTTAACTTGCAATCTGTGCTGCCAACTGCTGTGTTTTTTTTCATTTGATACCAGGATTGGTGTCTAGTTCTTCTTCAACAGAGAGTGAAAAAAAGAGAATTGCATTGACATGCAGCATATAATCTCTCTACAATATATACAGGTTTTCTGCTTTTAGGTTTTAATCACCAATCACTGATAAAACACGACAGACTGAGTCTTGGCCTTGACCAATGCTGGCCTATCATTTAATCTATCTTCATCTTCTCGTGACAGGTCTTAAGGATGTTTAAATTGTTCTGAAGGGCTTTGTCAGTTCCTTAATGATTACCACCAATCCATTCTGAGAGGCTGGGTGTAGAATTCTGTTCTCCAGAATGGCCACTTGTAAACTGTTTCCTGTGAAGCATCATTAGTGTGAGAAGTCTTGGATACAGAAGTACCCAGTGCCTAAAATCAAACTTTATCCATCACAGAATACATATTAGCTGTACTATTTGCACAACAACTGAATCAGGCATTAAATTTCACTGGACAGGAGAAATGTCTGCAGAAAGTTAGACAGGAATGTGCTTGAGTGGTTTTATACTTGAGGAGGTGAGTTTCCACAGCTGGGTGACTAGGCGAGCCTGCCCCCAGAGGGAGAGGTAGTTGAAGGGGAGGGATGGTGGGGCAAAAGTTCAAAAGGAAAAGATAGAGCGATTGAGTAAGGTTTTAAATAGCAAGCTGATTGAAGATTGGAAGGGTAAGGAGCCATTGCCCCAGACATTTCTATGTGTATTTTTGCAACTGAAGCAACACTCAGTCTCTAAAATGTCAGTCCTCATATCTGCTGTGCCTTTTTTTTTTTTTTTTTAACTAAGCCCCGGAATCTTATAAAAGCCTCACAAAACCCTATGGAAATCCTTTTAGTGTCAGTTCATCACTTACACTGTTTGACACACAGGCAGTGCTATGAAAAGGAGGAGGGTGGATATTTGTGTCTTTCTTTTTGTGATCTATTGCAAATGTGTTAAGTTAAGATTAAAGTACATGGAGCTAACAAAAAAAAAAATTCTTAGCATTTTTTTTTTCCGAAGCTACTGTAAAATGAAGAAAATGTTCTGATCGCTGCCTTTCACAATTTCTGTCAAACGAGAGAAAAAATTAAGCGCATGTACTGTAGCCTGTTGGCAGCAATGCAATAATGTCTCATCCCTTAATTAAACCAGCATTATAACTAGAGGTAACACTTAGGTAGTGTTGAGTTCCAAGTCCACCACCATCTTTCTATACTGTCTGCCTGGGCTGTTTATATATTGCATAATCAACCTCATGACTGGCAGAATGGACTATCAGGTCATGTTTTTTTAAAGGGCCGCTTTTTTATTTATTAACTGTTAACAAACAGCTAATAAACATGTTAATGTACATTATTTATTTTCTGTTAACTGTTAGTTAATAATATATAATAGGCCAGCTAAAACTGCAAACACCACAGCCCTATGGATGATCAATCAAACACCAGAGCCCTATGGCTGCTCAATACTCAGTTGATCATATGCTTGAAATCAGTTCAAATTGTTTGTTTAGCAAATGGAATCTGGTTTTTATTAACCTTAACCTTAACCTTAACCTTAACCCTAACCCTAACCCTAACCCTAACCCTAGCCCTTAGCTAAAAATTAAAAATGTTTGTTAACAGTTAATAAACAAAAAAAATGGCCCTTAAAATAAAGTGTGACTGACTATCGAAATACAATATGCAGATAGAGGGGTAAATGTTATTGGACTTTCCATTACTTCTGCTTATAGAATAGCAAAGTACATGCTCAGCAAAAACAAGTTAATAAACTGGCCTGGTCTATTTTAATTATCTAAACAGCGGGAGATCTAAAATAAGGCAACAAAAAAAAAATCAAAATAAAGCAGCTGTTTCATTCAATATTAATCCTGCAGTTTTTTCCCCCAAGGTTTGGTTTATTCTGTCTAAATAGTAATACAAGACGAATAGAGTGGAAACAAATCTGTCCTGGCTTACATATAAAAGGGATGGAGTGTAGTCATCGTGTTAAAAACGATGTGTTTGTTCATTCACATTCATTAATTACAGACACTTTCTATTCTGTAGAATGAAATTGACAATCATGTAATAAAGTGCCACAGGACCCCTGCAGTACTGTGTTGTATCCCATGAAACACATGACTTTACCTTTGGTGTATACTGCGATGTCCAAATTCAGCATAATACTGACTGTTCGGGGAATGCATTCCTCCTTTCCTCAGGAGAATTTGCCCAGAGAAAGATCATTTCTCTTATAAACATTGTAGTGTATTATGATCATGCTTCTTCCTGCAATGCTAAAATGCTGGTGCTCTGACTGGAATAAGTGGCATGTTGTTGA
Source organism: Acipenser oxyrinchus oxyrinchus (assembly GCA_030684275.1). Classification (NCBI taxonomy): domain Eukaryota; kingdom Metazoa; phylum Chordata; class Actinopteri; order Acipenseriformes; family Acipenseridae; genus Acipenser; species Acipenser oxyrinchus. The sequence continues at coordinate 6,351,402 of CM060260.1, forward strand.
ATCATTAAGGCTTTCATTCTTCACAGTGAATAAATACAATATGTAGGTATCTATTAACCAAATGATAGGTAAAGGGTTAAACAGTGACAGTACAAATGGCCGGAAAGGTACAAATTCACAACGTCCTGCATTTGGTGGCAGAACTCCTGCCAAATGAATACTCCAGATGAAAATTCATTGAGTCTCCAGATCTCAATTGACCAGGGGGGTCTACCTATCTCTTTTAGTTTAGTTCCATGATTTTATCGTTAATTATTTTCATGTTTGAACACAATATCTGAATAGTAAAAAAGAAAAAAAAACAACAGATCTTATGTACTGTAATAGACAAGAAGGGTCTGAAATGTGTACACTTCCTGGCAAATGCACCTTGAACTGACTAGATGGAGCCATGATGATTGATGCTGCCACCTAGTGATAACCAAGGAAAGTGCAAAAACATCAGTTCACTTACATTGAAGTTCATAAGAAAAATGTGCAAGCTTGTAAAGCCCTCTTATTTTGGTAAATAGTTTGTAGAAAATCAACTATTATTCATCCCAAAGGTCTTTATGAGCCTGAGAGTGTTTGATGAAATAAAACACGTGCACAATTACGTAAACGAATCCCAGGTTTCTAAAGTATTCGTGCTGTACACTGTAACACACTGATCTTTCGTTACACTTCTTGATTTTCCTTGTTCTTCTCCAGGTACAAACCAATTGGGATGAGCATCCTGTCTGCAGGGGTGAAGTGCTGCACATCGATTACTTCGCCCTGCCTTGCTAATCAGATGGAATGGACTGGGATGATGTGCTTTAGAGACCAGGATGCCTGGCAACCAAGAGGCAAGCATGCAAGATCATCCCCTGCTGCAAGCAGACCTCATGACCCCCTGCACATTACAAACAAAACGCCTGTGGTCATTGTCAATGCTGTGTATCAAAGGCACAGCATTTATTTAAAGGCACACAGGCCATATTCAGTAATAAAAACATTTTAAAAAAGTAAGCAGGATGTAGGCAGATGGTTGTGCCATGAACATTTTGGCTAGTGCCTTCATCATTGTACTTATAACATCAACTCTTGTGACTTCATTTGAGATTAAAAACAGTTGATGTGCATTTTTGACATGCTTGGTTATGGTGCTCTACTTTTGGGGCATTTGGTGCTGATTGGTGATGAGAGCAGGTGGGCAGTTCGATATGAGGTGGTAAACTCCATAGCATGCCACAGACTGCAAAGAGAGGTAGGTTTACATTTAACTGCTTTATTAACCCTCATACGAGGAACAGTTAAAAAAACCTCTCTTCTATCTTTATATAGGGACATATAAAGCAATGGGAAAAAGCTTTTGTTCAGTTATTTTCAATATTTCATGCATGAAAGGGATTATGCATGCACTATTCCAAATAACAGCAATAATCAATTTTTGCTTAGTACCGCCAAGCAATATTTTAAGATCCTCATGTGAAGAATAAGCCTTATAATGATTGAACCCCATGATAAGCAATATCAAGTGGATTTTCTAAATGAACAAACAGATCAAGCTGGATAAATCACATTGCCTCTAAGTCCTGAGGAGGGATTAAACCTGAAGTACCAGCATGTGTAACGGGATTGAAAAGGGGGAGAGAAAAACAGTGACAATGCACATGCCGTCACGTGAATGTCCTTGAAAGGTCCTCTTGTTTGACTTAATCGTTTAAACAGATTTGTAAACAGAGAGGTGTGGGTTTAAAGTGTGGGCTGACTGCAGTTCACATGGTTTTTACAGTTCTGAGGGCATGTGAGCGTACCTCCGATCTCACAAACCTAAAGCCAGAATCGCTTTTACGCCGAGCAATCCAGAGCAGAGGTGGGCAGGCTACCGGTCCCGGAGAACAGAGATCAGCCCTGCTTTTTATCCTGTTTTCCACCCCCCACCCCGGGAGTCTCAGAGCCAATGTGACACCCCCTTCAGCCTCTTTGCACAGTCTGGACGTGAACAGGCGCCGTTCAAGCTGTGTGACTCATCCTGCGCTCCTAGCGGAAGCGCTTTATCTGGATGAGCCAATCGGGACCCCCTGACTGCAGAAATTTTAAGTAGATATAATGTCTGCTGAACATCTTAAGCGTTTAGTAATTGTATTAATAATGGCTTATAAAAATGTAAATCAAGTCAACATAATCATATCAAACTATTTATGGATTAAGTACAGCACATCCAATTTAATATATCAAGCATTTTTGTCAGTTAAATCTCAAACAAAAATCACATGAGGCTTCTCATTGGGTCACAGTTTCAAAGCCTTAACTCCAGTCTTTAATGAACTCCTCCTGTTAATTTAGCAAAATTAGAGCCGAACAACTATGTTATATATTTCAGGTCACTTTAGCAGTCTGTTTATGATCATTATGATTGCAGAATTTGGCAAATCTTTGGGAGACTGAATTCCGCTGGACACTGAGAATTCCGCTGGAGCCTGCGAATTCCGTTATCCACAGATTTGAACTGCCTCTTTTCATCACTCTCTCTTTTGTATGTGTACATTACTGCGCTAGGAGGTGAGGACATTCCTACATTCCAACATGTCTGCTGGTGTGCTGCAAGACTGTATTACAAAAAAAACAGCTCATCTGCTGAAGTTCATCTGCTAGTATTTGTTGAATTTCATGCTTCACATGACTAACAAAGCCTTGTTCTTTGAATTGTAATCCAAATTAACTGGTGATTAATTCAATCCGTTTAAACTTCAACACATGAGTATTTTAATTGGGAAAATGCATTTAAAATACAGTTTACAAGTACTACCCCCGGAAAAACAAAAGAGTGATCTATGGTCAGCCAGTAGCCCGGTAAACAGAAGCACTATGTGCTAGTGTGTGGATCCTCTGTACGTTACTCCAGCTGTTCAAGCTCAAGTCTCAGTGGCCTATTTATATTCATGATCTGAATACCATGCTCTTCCATTCCATTCAATGAAGGGTTATTATCATCAGGGACATAGTGCTCCCCTGAGGGAAGTCAAAGCAGAACTTGTGATATCCCAGATACAGTACAGTACTGCATTGAACCAGTTTAGGCATGCTGCTCATCCACATGTGTGTATTACAAACAGGGGCTGGGGGAGGGCAGTCTAAACTCCAGGACTAGCAAATTGGAAAAATAGAAGAAAAAACAAAACAAAATAGACACGTTTAAGGGAATTGTATTTTAATCTTGTAAAATTCTTTGCTGTCAGCGCTAACTTATGGATGCAAAACCTGGACCCTCAATGCAAAAACGACTCAACGGAATATGGAAAGATGCATGCTGGGAATAACAAGAAGAGACAGGAAAAGGAAGGAATGGATAAGAGCGCAAACAAAAGTATGTGTTGTTAGCGAAAAAACTGAAATGGCAATGGGCCGGACATGTAGCAAGAAGAACAAACCATCTCTGGACCAAGGAGATACTAGTCCGGATCGCAAGAGATATAAAGCGACCAAGAAGAAGACCTCCAGGAAGATGGCAAGATGAAATTAGGAAACATGCTGGAGCAACGTGGATGAGGGACGCAGCAGACAAGCTTTTGTGGAAGAATCTTGAGGAGGCCTTCATCCAGCAATGGATTGAAAAAGGCTGAAGATGATGATGATGATTACATACTTATATAGATAGATAGATAGATAGATAGATAGATAGATAGATAGATAGATAGATAGACAGATAGATAGATAGATAGAACCTTCAGGCTCATAAGTTTCCTATCTATGTTATACTTTATAATGCATTGTCTTGGCAGGGCAAATTCCCATACAAAATGTCATTGTCTAGTAATACTAGTGCTCAACTCTTAGGCTACACTGTCTTGTAAGTGGTATGTAAACTATATGTATTTTCTTGAACGATTTTGATAGATTTACTCAAAGAAAGGTCAACCGCATTATTATTATTATTATTATTATTATTATTATTATTATTATTATTATTATTATTATTATTATTATTATTATTATTATTATTATTTATTTCTTAGCAGATGCCCTTATCCAGGGCGACTTGCATGTCACGCTATGGAGGAAATAATGTAAAGTACCACCTACAAGAAAATTGGGCACCGCTGAATAAAATCTCAAAATTACAAAAAAGGAAAAAAAACACAGCTGAATTCTCCTGAAGCAAAGCTCCAACTTATCACCACACCATGCTTTTATTTTCTTTTCTACAACATTGCAATACCATTTAAATGTAGATCATTAACTTAATGATTGTTTCCTGTAGAATGCTTGAAGTATTTATTCATTAAAACACTTCCTCATATGGTGAAGATTGTACAACCCCTATTCATATGACTGCCACATTAAATATTTACAAAATGGAGACTTAAAAGTGTTACCCAGTTTTTAAGGTATAACCCCCTGAGTACATATACTATTTCACATTGTTATAATGTCTTTTTTCATTCTGTTAAATGTGAAATACAGTGAAACCTGTCTTAGTAAGACCTGAACTAAGTGCCCTCCTGATTTAACAAGCTAGCAAGCAGCTGTGATGGCTTAGCATCTCAGCCCATTGACTTGATTAGAGAGGCAAGGACTGGATGTGAATCACTAAACTCACAGTTCAAAGATGAACTTACCATTCAACTAAAGAGTCAAGTCTGTATTACAAACAGTATTACAAACTCATCAGCCACTAGAAAGAGATCTCTTACATTCTCCCTCAAGCTACTCCTTGAGCGTAAAACACAATTTTCAATGTTGGGTTTGTCACCATGACCACTCGCCGCCCACCCCAAGATCCTGAATGATTTTAGCAAATCACGTGTCTTGCAAGCCAACATACATCCTACAGCTCATACAAAGAGCACAGATATTAAATGACCTGTTTCAACCACTGCAGTCAGGATACTTTCATGGCTTGGCACATCGGCCCATTGAACTGAATAGAAAGACAAGGGCAGACACGACCTTGTAACCTCATCGCTCAAAGGCAAATGTCTTACCATTCAACTAAAGAGCAAGAGATATAGCATGAATCTGCTGTGTATTTCAGAGATAGACTGTAGATTTGAATGCAGGTAATTGATGTATTTTTTATATTAGCTAAATTAGGCTGAGATCTGTTGTTAACAGGTGAAGTAAGTCAGACAGTTAAATGCACAAACAGAAAATGTTATTAAATAAGCATTGCTTTAAAAAGAGCACACAGTGTCCTGCTGATAAAAAAACAACCCACTTTATTATGTCCTAATCTATGAGATCCTTCTCTTTCACAATGTTTGCATGCAAATAGAAGTCTATTATCTATTAGAGAACACGCACGACTACTGCAACTTCAACCTTTTAACCTAGATTTTTCAGTCAGTGAGCATTTTTTTTGGGCTAAATAAATATACTGTACAGTACAACAGTCTACCCTTCAAATAAGTATGTTTCATATTCATAAATGACTGCAAGGGGATGCAGCTTTCATAAACTGCATTCCAGAATAAATGCCAGGAATACATTTTTAATCATCAGTCGTGTGAAGGAGTATTTACACAAAAGTGTGAGCTGTGTATGGCAAGGTTTTTAACAATTCTTTGTCTCGTCTTCTATCATGTCTCTTGTGTCAGACATTCAAAGAAATTTCTCCACCAGGGCCCACATTCAATTAATTTGAGGAATTTGAGGAAAAAGCATTTCAGGAAAATATTTAAAAAAAAATCTTTCAATGAGCAAAGTGATTTTACTTATTTTAAAATAAAATGGATCCACAATTGTTTATTGCAGGAGTTTGTATTTTCCTACAAATAACTTTCCCCAGCTAATAGATAATTGAATTATCCCTGTATATGTGTTACTGTGGCTTGTGTATAACCATAGTTTAAATAGTTCAGCTTCAGTTGTTGTTGTAATTAGATGTTTCTCATGTTAAAGTGCAAAATGGGCACAAAACCAAACAATTGAATTTGGGGCGGGAACGTGATGACAGTGTTTGTGTAACCTCAGGGATGTTTATTGATATTTCACTTCTGGCTTCTCCAATTTTATCAGCTCCCACTTGTTTTTTAGCCTTGGGAATCTATTCATTTTTTGGTGTCAATTCTCTTTGCATAGATCCTGTTTTTAAATCCTGCATGCATATATTCAAATAGTATTGTACATGTATTCTGATATCTGTCACTCACATTTACACTTAAACTTGCAACACTGATGAATATATGCAGATTAAAAATAAATATATTTGTTGTAACTGTTTCTCATTATAAGTACTTTCCATTTGTAACATTTCTACATCAAAAAACAACCAACAGGTAGTCGATCTCTCCAAATTCTGTCAAATTCTGATTGTTTACCACAGTAAATTTGCACAGTATTTTTGCAGTTTTCCCATGCTTTTAATATGGTTACACTATGTATTTAATATAGTTTGCATTGTTTTTTTTTTAATATGCTTTACAATTCCACTCTTGGTTTACAAAGCTTACTTGATGTTTTACCATGCTTTTACAATGCTTTATTATGCTTTTACTAGGGTAAACCTTTATAAAGGGCCAACACAGTCACATTGCAGCTGTACCTCTGTTATTGCCATCAGAACATACAATATAACAAGGATACCATGAGAGTATTCTGTTTATTTTACTTGTAAATGACAGAGGCAGATTTGTTCAGATGTACCAGATGTTAAAGTGTCTTGTGATAAAGTGCACAATGGACACAAATAAACAGTGACCTGTCTTCAGTTTATGGCAACAGAATGCCTGCTGCAGGGACTAACAGTCATGAACATGATTTTCACTCGACATCTGTACTATGTGTGCCAAGATTACTGAGGACAACATGGCCTTTTCTCTTCTGAAATCAATCCTGCATGAGAACACTTATATAGTCTTCTCATGCAAGTTTGATTTACTGTATATTTTTGCCTACGAGGCTTTCTTCCTTTCTCATTGATATCATTAGATAAACATGAAAACCACAAAAAACCAGACAGAGCACCAAACTATTTCATAAAATAATTCACTAAATGACTGTCCAAGCAGCAAGTGTTGCGTACAATTAGGTCATGTCTAAATATGTAACAAAAAAGCCACCATAATAATAACCCTGGTGGTTGTTGTTATGCCTAACTGAATGTTTTACAAGAAATTAATGATTATTCTTTTGTTGATGTGACCCTGACAGTGTCACCAAGGCCAGGAAAACAAACGTCTGTAATATTCAGTCGCAGCGGTGGTGGTAAGCGTGAGTAAGCATGAGACATGAGAAGGGACTTTGGAGGTGGTAAGCATGAGACATGAGAAGGGACTTTGGAGGTGGTAAGCATGAGACATGAGAAGGGACTTTGGAGGTGGTAAGCATGAGACATGAGAAGGGACTTTGGAGGTGGTAAGCATGAGACATGAGAAGGGACTTTGGAAGTGGTAAGCATGAGACATGAGAAGGCACTTTGGAGGTGGTAAGCATGAGACATGAGAAGGGACTTTGGAGGTGGTAAGCATGAGACATGACAAGGGACTTTGGACATTGAATTTCAAGTTTAAAAATAACTGAATTTAATTCTAGTAAAAAGTGACACTGCCTACAGCTTGTTATAGCTTCAGCAGGCAAGCCTTCTAAATAAACCTAAATACCCCCAGGTATTCAGTTCTGGGTCATCCCCAAGCACACTGCTAACTGTGTCCACCAAACTAAACCCAGTCCACTGGAGGTAAAAGGCTGCACCACCAGCCCATTTATGCTTCATAGAGTTCTATTACAACCCTGTCAATGTCTGTATTTAGGTGACCAGGTTTCTTTATCTTTAAAGATACTGTACCTATACTCTAAGCCATTGAGATTGTTAACATGCACCTAAATTATACTGGTACAGCTGGTACATTAGAGACTAACCAGTAACCTCTCCCCTGAGTGGATGTAAGAAATCCCACATTTGTTCCATGTACTTTTTTTTTACTGATGTCTTTCCTTCAAAAACTAGGGGCAGCGTGTTGTCACTGGAGAGAAGACATATTTGATAGCCCTTCTGAGACCACAGGGCTGCTTTAAAAAGTCACCAGCTGACAGAAACCAAAAAAATGATTCGATACAACAAGAAGAATGCATTCGCGATGAAAACTGTGATCCTTCATTCTCCTACCCATGTGCTCTATAGGTCCATTTTAGTGGGGTCCTTACAAATCTAGGGATTCCACTGCGTTATTTAAACCCTTCAGTTTTTGCTCACATATGTGGCACCCCTGTAATTTATAATATGTGACCCTGACAAAAGCATCGCTGGAAACAGAGCAGGTCTCAGACACCACCACTCTTAATCTGTTCCGTTTATCTGGACAAATCTCCTGTAATCCCTAAGCTTTACTGAGATGATAAACGCCTCTTTTATTTTCTCAGACCTATTGATGTACTTATGTAATACTCTTACAAATATATCATATATTGTCTTCATAAAGCAGGTTAGTGAATACAGGCCATTGTTTTAAAGATATTAGCTGTAAAATAGCTCCTCCAGAAGTACCGTTTCTCTTTTCTACATATTGGATGTTATCCTAATTCCAATACATTAATAGATTTTCAATTTGCTGAGTTTTCATGCATTAGACTGGATTATAGTGCAATACTTTATTTTTAAATTGAGACATTCTGTTATATTAAAGTATATTGTATATTAATATTGTCTAATAATTCTATATTAAAAGTATTTCTCAAGCACCCCTGTGTGATTAAATAAATAAAACTGAAGAAGAAAGTTAACAGAAGCCATTGCCTTGACTTTGCCAAGAACAACCACAGACAACTGGGATTTACAGGGACTGGACAAAAAAAAAATAGAAACACATTTTCTGTAAACAGCTTGTCATGAACAATACAGACAGGCATGTTATTAAATCATCTGTCACTGGTACTCTATTTTATTTTTTTTTATTTACCTGCATAAATGTATACAAAGTCATTTATGATTTTCATTTCTGCTTTTCATTTCCCTCTTGTGATAAATTCATGGTTTCATCTCTGCTGCCTGTTCTTACACTTCGCAAAGTCAGGAGATGGTCAGCTCCATTTTCAGTTCTACATTAACAAATGGCTGAACAACCCATTTTCGACTAAACTACAGTAGTGTGCAAATGTATAAGAACACCCCATTCCTTCTGTTGTTTTGATGTGTTGTACATATTAAATCAAACCACTGTAACAGAACATTTTGGAAAATTGTCAAAATAGGAACATTAGTGATTGTCTACTTTAATTGGTGACTTTAATAGACCACACCTGCAATTCATTTAAAATGAAAAGAAAAGCAACACATAGCCACAAATGGGAAAAGTGCATGACTTTTTAGAAGAATGGTGTAATGCTGAAATGTGCATATTTTTCAATTACCCACTGTTCTCTATTAATTGCTTTCATTCCCCTTAACTCGAAAGCTACTTGTTTTTCCTTACTCTCCTGAGCTTTTCAAAAGTTATACAGTTGCGCTGCACTGATGAGCCCCAAACAGGGCGAAACATGTCTGCAGATACTGTGCTTTGACGTTTAAAACGCTGTGAATGTAGAAGCCTTTAGGGGACTTTCACACGATTTGATTGGTTCTTGTAATGCTGAAATCTGCATATTTCCCGATTACCCACTGTTCCCTATGCATTGCTTTCATTACCCTTAACTCAAAAGCTACTTGTTTTTACTAGAAGTTGTTTAAATTAAAGTACAGGACTGACATTTTACACACCAGCACATATTGTTTCTATATCACTGATTACTGACCAAAAATTGAAATGTTCACACCCTGAGGTATTCATGCAGCTAGGTATGTAAAGGATAAAATTATAAACATCGAGGTGTTCTAATACATTTGCACACTACTGTATTTATATTTGCAATGGTGTCAGTGTGGTATTAACTGCCTTAGAACTAGAATATACCCAATGCTTTTCATCTTAGGTTTTAACTGATAAAATAAGCTTGAAACCAAAAAGAAAACAAAAAAACCTGTTGTTTATTTTACAAACACTAAAAGAACACTGTATACTATTTTGTGTTCCATTAGTATGTTCATGTTTAACACATTAAAGGTCCAGATGTTTAGATTTCGGCAAGCAGAACTGGGCACCTCAAAAACACTGAATTTTGGCCATGTAAAAAAATAAATAAATAAAGGGAAGAAATACATACTGAATAACAGAAGCCTTAAATACTGTATATATGTACCACTCATAACCTCCCACTGCTGCAACTCATGGCAGGAACATGGCAATTTGTCTCACGGAGTGATATAGTGAGAAGCAGATTTGAAGGCGGAAGAATGCTTTTATCCCTACAGATTAAACGTACATTGAGGAATGTAAACAAACTGTCAACAAGGCCTGCTTTTTGATAAAGTACATTTTACACTAGGCTGAAGAATGTAGTAACGGACATCAGGGGTTAATTTGAGTGTAAAATTAAACAGGATTGTGTGGCAGTGCAGCTTTATTTAGTGTAAGCAACCCTATCCCTGGGCTTGCTTTTGTTGGGGTTGAACATCTTGCTTGTTTTTTTATCCTTAAATGCAGGGCATACAGACATTTCAGGCACAACTCCATAAAATTCAGTTTGCTGTTTCTCTCTGGTAGCTTATCACTTCCTTTTGTGGACTGTCAGTTTCTGTATAGTCAAAAAAAATAAAGGTTCCCTTTCAATTCGAAGACCACCACCAAAACATTACGTATGGGATATGCCTGCCTATTGATAGGCATTCACTGAGCTCTATACCAGAGCTGCCAATAGGCCCCTTCCTGGATGACATCCTCGGTCCTGCCTACCGAGGGGTTAAAACTGTCATTCCACGGAAGCCATATCTCTTTTTGCCTCTCAAGACGGTAAAGGTAAGACTTCTGTGTTGAACTGAGCGTTTTGTGTAAAACAGTGTTTCTGAGTTGACTGCAGTTCCCCTGCCTTTGTGCTGAAAGTTGGCTTGCCGCTTTCCTGGAATCAGTGGCTCCACAACTGAAGCCTCTCTTCATTCCTTCTTTCTTCAGCAGCCTGCTCGCTTGCACTACAGCACTTGGTGTTCACAGGTGGTCTCCTATCCAAGTATTAACCAACCTTGCTTAGTTTCCAAAATCAGATGAGATCAGGCTTGCTGAAGGTGGCATGGCCATAGGCAACTGCTGTCCGTTGAAATATCTTGTATGCAAAAAGTTTGCAAATCAATTATTATAACCTGCCTTTGGTTATGCAGATGTATTTTTTTACACCCTTAAAACTGAAATACATGGATTAGATATTGCATACAGTTCTATCTGCAGATGTATACTTCAATGTTACTATAGGACACACCATTGTGTATTACATAAAAGATTGGATTGGGCGAACCAATCTGCTTACATGTCTGCGGAAAAAGTTCCTATTTAACCTTGAAGTGTATTATGTTTCTAAAAAAAAAAAAATTGTTAGAAAAATCAACAATTATTGATTGGAATGGCCTACCATGAAGTATATAAATAAACACAGCAAACAGAAATGCAGAACCACTATTGATTTTTTTTTTTAAATGGATTGTGGTTGTTATATCGAAGTGTTGATCTTTATATTGTGATTGTAAATGTATTTGTAATGTTTAGTATAAACAATGTAACTGGGGTGTGTGGTGCTGTCCTCCAGGACCAAGTTAAAAACTAAATGCACCTCAGGGCTTATATCCTGGAGAACAAAAATGTGAATAAATAAAAACTGTTTCCCTTGCACTAGTGTGGCAGCTGCAACTCCTGATCAGTGGACCCGTGAAGCGTATGCAGTTCTGTAGATTCGGAAGCTGTTTTGGCTTCGCTCTTCCTCGCTTTCACCATGCCCCCCTTGTGACCTAGCTGGCACCGATCTGAGCCAAGGAAACAGCATCAAGTCATTATAGCCCTCCAGCAACCGAACATTGGCCATGGGCTTCAGCCTCCTCACATTCCTACACACACTGTTAGCTTAACAGGCAAACTGGGAGCTGCCTTATTTTTTTAAGGTGGTTTGCATAACATTCTGAAAGTGAATTGTGATAGTTACTGTATAACCTGGGGTTAATTTGAAAAAAAAAAAGGTCCTGTATTTTATACACATAATGTCCTGAACCTGATCGTTCTTTGCCGTTTTCTTGTTACAGTACACTTTTGTCATTCAATTCATGGAACAGGAAAGTGATTTTTCATTGTACATGCTATGTATATTGGGTTCTTTTTTGCAAAGTTTTTTGTTTGTTTGTTTGTTTGTTTTTATATACGGTTCATCATTTGAAAACTGCTTAATTCTCACCTGTCAGACAAAAAGGCATCGGATCTGGGATCCGGTGTGATCTGGCACAAAAGGATCTTATATTTTCTAATGAACTGTTAATGTTACAATAGTAGAACCATATTAGAAGTAGTTTAATGCAAAGTTGTCATTGGCTTTAACCTGATTTATTTTTCTACCATTAACAAAGATTTTATCCTAAGAATAAATTACAGACTGAAGATTAGGCCCTGGAGGAAATACATGGGAATATTAACTCTTTCAACACTGCTGGTGAGACACACACTCTGTAACTGACAGGGGAAATCAACCTGGCTTTCTTACACCTGCTTACTAACTCCAAGAACACTGACCCTGTAAGGTTGATTTTCATAACCAGAGTGAGGTGGTTAAAGCCAACCCTTCACATTACTTCTGTCAGATAAAGACCAGAACAATAAACAGGACCAGAAGGCACAGCAAAACCTTTCACACCTGGGGGTGGCAGTAAAGAAGATGAACTAAGTAACACAACAAAAGATGACCTAATAAGCTGAATCACTGAAATCCGAGTAGCTGGCCTCCTAATAACCCATGTATTTCTATGAACAGCATATGTTGGTAAACAAACCAGAAATGTTATGATTGTGTTCTACAAAAGAGCAGCTAATGATCCCTCTTTCCCTAATTCTGACTTAAGACTAGACTGAGCCAGCATTATGGAGGCACTGCTATAAAGTATAGCCATGGCGCTGCTATAAACCTTTGTTTAATTCAGGCCATACTGTCTCTCAAACTGTACTGATATCACATTGATGGGGGTGTCTGACTAGTCCCCACCAATCTTTCAGTTTAGGAATGTCAGCTCTGTATTCGATTCCTGGTCAAAAAGGTGGCATATCATACAAAAAACATAAATTCAAGTGAACACAACTAATACCAACACGTTAAACAGATTACAAAAACGATTGAGGAGCATCGGTCAAAACAAAAACATGTCTCTGTTACACAGATGTCCATTTTTATTTTGTTTAAACCTTTTTAGAGATATTAAAATTATTATGTACAGACTGAACTGTGTAACTTAGAACAGCCTGATATCTAAGATTATAGGTACTACGAGAGGTAATTAACCAGGTATTAAGGTCATTTTGGATTTAGCCAAGGATAGCCTCATAAACAATTAAATACCAGTGTATAAACTTAATTGTCCTTATTCATTTTTTACCTATTTAATATCCTGTTATGTGTGTATTGCAAAATTCTCTGTTGTTGCATTACTGAGGCCATTTCTTACTACTGTAGTAAAAATAACATGCTATTCTTAGGCACTTACATACTATCAATAAGATAACGCTTGCATGATATTTATTTATGACTCTCAGCTATTTTTACAGCACTCTTTTAGGTTTGAAAAAAAAAACTTAGCGTGCTGTAAATAGCCTCAAGTCAAAGTAGATGTGTGATGCAGAATGATAAATGACAAGACATTTATCAATAAACTATAGTTTCTCTGGATATCTAACACAAATAATAGCTCCTGACAACTGGATGACACAAGATCAGCAAAAGGACTTTCTATCTTTATGTCTCAAATCCCTTAATATCAAAACATGCTGTCTTAGCAATGACCTTTACAAATGTCCTAGACCCAGTGTCCCTCAGACTGTCGCTTCTTCCGCAGTAATTTGCTAAGAATACAGGCTTAATGATCTCCTGATCCTCCCAAAAAATAAGGATGATAATGCGTGCTGTTAATCCACTTGGGTAAAAACACTCTCAGGCTCTCAATGGGATTACATCTAAGGATGCTATGCAAATATCAAGAGGCTGTCTGCAATTATCTCAGGGTGGGACTATACTGCCATGAATTGTGCCTGGGATCTTAGTAGAGCAATCAAAAAAACTTTGATTAAAACATAAAAAAATGTGTATTAAATAACATTATTCACAAAATAATTTGTTGGCTAGCTACTGTACAACTAAATATTATGAGCCTTGTTCACAAAACATTTGCAGTTTTTTTTTTTTAAAGGGCTGTACTTTCAAAAATGAGAATGAACTCATGAACCCTCTCTAAAACAGCCAAAAAAGGCTTCATGAACTGCACATTTGAATTCATTAATCAAAATGGGTTTATGTATGTTCTCAAATAAAAAACAAAAGCAATCGAGTACTAGGTTATACAACATGATTTGCTGCACTCAACATGCAACGCTGTGTGGGCAGGCATTAACAAATCAAACAAGTATTCCTCATAAGCCAAACTGGTGAGCATTATAGCTCTCTGCTCGTTCAGTCGATTGCCTGGAATGTTTTAAGGTGTTTTGAGGCTTTCACTGTATTCTAACTTATGAAACCTTGATCCCATAAAAATAATTTAAGCCGCCCAGGGATCCATTTATAACTAATAGAGAATGGCAGCATTTCTCCCTCAGATACATTTCTATTATATATCTGTAGGTACCACTTAACATTAAGTGTCTCTAATTACTGTGTAAATACATGTGAACTTACACATAATTCAGTGTTATTATGCATAGTTTAAATGTAAATGTGTAAATCTTTTTGCACAATATATGTAAACACACAATTGTATCAAAAAAGGGTTAGGGTTACGGTTAGGGTTAGGAATAGAGGTAGGGTTGGGATTAGGGTTATATAATACATAAAATGTGCACATTAAGTACATTGTAACTCTACTTAATAACAGTGCTATTACCAAAACTGCACATAGGAAATCAAGGCACTTTCAAGTTTAAACGTTGCCATTTACAGCAAACAAAGTCTGCGTTCGATTTTCTCAAAAAGGCACAAAGCAGTAACTTATGTGTATATGAAACATTCTGTTCAGATACAGAATGTAAAGCTGGTCTCTGCATAAGGCTGAATGTATAAAGTCCGTGTCTCATCAGAGCTCTTTGAACCTCAGTTGAACTGCAGACATTCAGTATTCACTGCAGATATTGGATTGCTGCATTGCTGTTATGAGCGAGAACTCAACCTGCAGCTTTGCCAGGGTGCACATGTTTCAGGGACACAGGTTAACAATAAGACACATAATCCTGGAGGTAATTAATGTTGACCTGCACCTGTCATGTCCAAATAAGGATACAGAAAAGCTGTAAGACATTCAATTAATGAACCTTAAATATTTTCAGTTTTAAGGGAGAAGCTAATACTATAATAAATGGTAATTCAAGGATTGCCATTTGAGGATTTCTGGGCTCCATAAGTTAAAAGCCCACTGGTCCTGTGGAGCCACAAGTTAATGATTACACTGCAGTTCCATATACATGCCTGTTACTGCAGAGAGGATGAAGATGGGAGGGATGAAAACTGAAAAGCACCATTACCAAAATCTTCAATTGCAATGCCAACGTAAATGTCATACCAGTCCATTGCAAAACATTGATTTCTCAATCTCCACCTGACTTGTTCTTCATGTATTTAGCTGTGCCTTGACAAACGAAAACAAATCAGGAGTAGAATAACCATAGCCAGCTAAAAAAGCACTGGTTGCATATACATTGTTCTGGAGGGATACTGTTCAACAATGATTGCTGCCTCAAATTCTGAAGAAGATTTGAGAGTTTTAAATCACAAGCTCACTTTTGCATGGATTCCACCAGTTTTTTTGGATTTAATTATTGTATATTTTCATATTTGGTTGTGGGTATCATCAAGTCACCATTTCTGGTGTGACAGCCCTTTACAAACTGCTAAGAAACTTAAGAGACAGTGGCTTGTAATAGATAAGAAAAGACACTGCAATAAAGATCTGGGTCTGAACATATGTGCAAGACTAACACGGGATTGCACTTTAGGATTGCAAAAAGTGGTTTCAATCTCCTGCCTTTTTTAATCAAAAGAGGAGAACAAATAATGAAATAGACATAATTTTTTTTTTATGTTGTTACACCATTTGATATGATTTATTTCCTGAGAATTTAAAGAATTTCTATTAGTTTGGTATGGGGTGGAGGGTTGGTTTTGGAACGCGTGGGTGGGTGTAGTCTTTTGCCTACTGCATATTTCAGACTTTTTCACAGTACCGGTTTTAACAGAAGACAGATCGTGAACACCAAGGGTTCTCCAGCAGGAATTTCTCCCAGCAGATGACCTTGTTTCCTGCAGACAGAGGAAACCCTCCAAGCCAATTTAATGCAATACTTTATAATTAGGGTTACGTTGATTTTATTTAGCCGGAGCTTACTTGTTCAGGGTCACTTCGTTTTATTTATATCTTTGCTGGGGATATGTGCATCAATAATATAGATTGGTGCCCTATATTAATTTCATTTATTCTCCTAAGTAATAGGCTTATTTTGATTAAATGTTTTAATACTGGAGTGGGCATCTCATCATAGCTCCATTTCTGAATTCAATCGTGCATAGCTGGATTAAGCTGTAATTGAAAAGAAGCCAGACTAGGGTTGGACCTGATGTGTTAAGAAGAGCTATGCAAGTTTTAAATAAAGATACTGATTGGGTGATTTCTCTGTACTAAACATATTATTGTTCATATTGATATGAAATATAAATATTTAATTAACAGACAACAGAAACTTACAGTACGTTCAGGTAGCTAAATGATTGACTGAGATTATGAAACGGTAGGTTTCTTATGGCCACCGCTGTACATTTTCAGGTTTTGTCATTTTTAGTGATCAAATGTACTGTTCACTGTCTTCTATTTTAACAACTGGAAAGTACTGTATCTAGTGCTCTTATTTTGACTGAAATGAAACATATTTAAACTGTCATGCAACATATTGTTTTCAGAAATGTCTTGTTTGCATTTAAAACAGTACACAATTTGAGAATTAGACATAAGAAAATTTATGAAATGAGAGGAGGTCATTCAGCCCATCTACTGTATGCTCGTCCAGTTCCTAGTAGCTAAGGATGGGTGGGGGGGAAGTTAACCAAGTCTAAATTTGACCTGCATTGGAATTTAGCCAGGACTGTGCTTAACACTCACTCCTCTTCATGACTGAATGCTGTGAGATATTTAATCTTTGCAAATTAGACAGGACTTCTGGCTTTACAAAGGAATGTACTCAACCCTTAGTCAAATCCATCCACCTTCATTACTTAAACCTCAATGTAAACTTCAGTCCCAAAGAGATCCTGACAAGGTGGCAATCTGACAATATGTCAATTATATAATGCATATTGACAAGATACAAGCTGCTAGTAAGTCCATTGGACCAAATTTAATTATCTAAAAAATGTGGCAGATTCCAATACCCCTGGCATCTAAATCATTAAAATAAGACTTTCCAGCCTTTTCTTTACACATTTACAGACAGAAATTCACTGCAAAGAAGTGACTCTAGTCATGTCACATGTTTGCAGAGGCTAAAATGACACAGCAAATTACAAAGCATTGGTTTAGACACAATAAGAAGAGTAAGCTCTGAGGTTCTGGCAAAATCAAGTACTATACAGTGTAGTTTGTACTGGGCAAACCTGGCTAAAGAGGATTCAAACCAATGCAATTGCCTCAGCGCAACCATGCACAGACCCAGATCATTGGTCTCAGTTCTATTTATTCTCTTCATCTAAAAGTCTAATCAAAAACCTTTAATATTGTCATTTTTATTCACGCGACAGTAACCAAATTGATGATGGTTTTCATTATTTTGTTACCAGAATCCTGCTTGCTTGTCAAAAACCTCTTATTATCACTGAGACATTTCAACAGAAATGACTTCAATTAATACTGTAAAACTGTATTTAACCTCCTTTAATTTTGATTATAAGGATGTAATTATGTTTTAGTTTTTTAGTTAATATTAATATTGTATTAAGTAAACAGCATAACAGACTAGAAATATAATTATTTTATTGGTCTTTCGATACCTAACAGAGACAGCAATAATACTTTTACTTACTTCACTTAATAAATGTATGTCTAGTATTGAAATTAATAAGCAAGCCATATAAATGAGTTGCATCCATATGTTAAATGTGGTGCTGGAACTGTCCTCACTGCCACCCTGCGAGATTTCACAATGAATTATTATTATTTGTTTATTTAGCAGATGTCTTTATCCAAGGCGACTTACAGAGACTAGGGTGTGTGAACTATGCATCAGCTGCAGAGTCACGTACAACTACGTCTCACCCAAAAGACAGAGCACAAGGAGATTAAGTGACTTGCTCAGGGTCACACAATGAGTCAGTGGCTGAGGTGGGATTTGAACCGGGACCTCCTAGTTACAAGCCCGTTTCTTTAACCACTGGACCACACAGCCGTCTATGAATGACTGACACTTGCCAATCCTCAGATTTCTGTAACTAATTGGTTACAGTGAATGTGTAGGTCAGTGTGCCCTTTGTAAACAGAAACATATTTCCAGTTTGAACTGCTTGGTCAGGTTTACGGTCAGCCAAGCAACTGGTGTGTTTGAAGGAGCCCTCAGGGGGATTGTAGTACACATGGCAATGTAATCCCTTAAATTCCTGATACAATAAGCATGCATTACTACAGCATTACAATGCAGTACAATAACTTAAAAAAAAACTACAAAAGGGTTTCAGACTGAAAGAATAGAACTGTGGGCAGTCTTTAATACGAACTGCCAGGTTCATACTCTGTGCAAAATAATACACAGTAACCTCTTAAAATCAGAGCGCTTGGTACTCATATTTAAACACAAAATATAACAAAAAAATTGGAGGCATAAAACATGTTAAAAACTTGCATTAAAAAACAGTATTGTAACTGTTTTGCCTTTAGGTTTGTAAGATTACAAACCTAAAGACAAAACAAACATGTGGTTTCACAGATGCTTGGTGCTGCTTTCTACTGATCTGCCACTGCACCGAAAGCCAGCTTTGTTCATAGGAGGAAACCATCTATATTTAAGCAACCACAAGCCGCTGTTTTAAGTGCCTGAGAAATATGGTTTACATACACTCATAAACTAGCACCTGCAATTGCAAAAGTTTAATATCACTCTAATCAAATACAGACCTTAATGAGGACTAGGAGGAGGATGGGAGGCTGCATGTCTAATAACAGATACACCTTTTCATCTTTAAAAGGGTAACATTATGTTATATAACAGTTAACTAAATTCTCTGAGTAAACTACAGAAGTAACTACAAATAATAGTAGGTACATAAAATTTCACTAGACTTCAAATAAGTAAACAAAAGCATTTAGTATTTCATATTTAGATTTGACTGTGAATTGTAAATATAATATTGCTGTAGTTTTTTTCTTTTTTCTTCTTTTTTTTAAACACCCATACCTCAGTCGTGTTCTTTTTTAACGTTATCCCCATAAAACGACAAGGATTCACTTTGTTAAAATAACGTAATTGCGGCATCTCACATTAAAACATTGAGCTGTGCATTAAAGCACATATAAATTACTGTTAAATATATTGCCAAATATCCCGGGTCCGGTCCATGTTTAGAAGAACCTTACAGAACTTGTAGGCAATGTGGCAAGTAGTTTGCAACTTTGCAGAATCTGTCGAACTCTTCAAAATGAATGTCTTTTTTCGTGTATGGGCAAATCCACTGACGCTATGTAGACTGAGAAAATGATCATTCTAAAGATGATTCACACCTGCTTGTCAAAAGGTTTTATGTATGTATGTATGTATGTATGTATGTATGTATGTATGTATGTATGCATTTAGATACAGCTTGGAAAATGAGGTATATGAGTTATAAAAGTAATCATACTGACAAACAAACAGAACAGAGAATTATTAAATGTATCAGTCGCTCTCAGAATAATAATAATGTTCCAAGTGTGCGCACAATGGCTGGTGCCACGAGTAATATAGCAAATACTGTCAAGGTTTGTTTCTTCTGTATTATTTGCTTTTCGTGAACTTTTCAGACCGTACATTTTAACCCATGCATCTATCTCTAAACCCATTTTTTTAAATAGAAAATAACCCCAAATGTAGGCGATTTTAAAAATGTCTTAAGGATGAACTTCATTTTAACAGCTGTTTGAATAGAGCACCACAGATAACATACCTACACAAACTAAATACAAATAAATTTAAAATGTACATCTCTTTAACTTTAAACATGTACGATAATAAAACCAGTACTATTAACGTTTTTTTTTTTAAAAAAACAGAATACCGTCAAGTTAGATCATGACATTCCAGTTTCTAAAAGGCAGTCGTTGACATTTAGTCACAATAAGCAGTACTGCTTTATAAAATAATTTTCTTAAAACTGTTAAATGTTTTGCATATGTCCAAGTACTAGAGTCCCATCGCTATGCTGTGCACTTAATCAAATTGTATCTAAACTTTTACAGTAATTCATTAACGTTACAATACTCAATGGTGAGAAAAATTAATATCAACCTATTTAAAAGGTATGACAAAACACAACACGCATATTTGTCAGACATATTTGATACTATTTGTGGGAACAACATTTTTTATAATTTATTTATGTTTAAAAAAAACAAATAAACAACACAGCTAAGATAAACGAACGACAGGTTAAAACATCAACATAAAAGCAACCAATAAACAAGAAAGTTTCAATTGGCTGCGTTTAAACTTTAAAAACAGCAAAATAAATAAATAAATAATGTCACTAAATGTACATATTTTGCACCAAAACGTTTTTTTTTTCCATAACAAAAAAGAATAACAACTTTTCAGTCATACCTTTCAAACACTGATCTCTCTGGGCAACTGTCAGCAAATCGGGGTACATCTTTATATGCACTATCCGTGTTGATCCTGACAGGGAGATATTCCAATACGACACATAGCAAAGTAAATCTAGATGGCAAATGGTTATTTCTCCTGATATTAAAAGGACATCAGAAGATGGAGATGTAGTTCCGTTTTCTGTGTTCCACCCTTTAATATAATAGCCCAGTCTCAACTAATACTTCTTGAGCTCTGATTAGAAAGCTTCTGCCGAATAAACTCAAATCGGGTCTCCGGATGAAGAGCTCCCACCGTGACGTCAGACAAATCACAAAGCGCACAATAACTAACTAGAGGTTTTTTATTGTAGTTACTAGCTCTGTCACCACCTGGGCGCACGATTGTTCGTGGATTACAAAATAAAATATGCTTTTAACCTTCAAGGTTATAAGTCGGGTCAGGTGATTTTTGTTTTGTTTGTTTGTTTTTTGTATACTTGCAAGTAAGTCCATCAAAACAAATCAGTTGTGTTTTAGTGCACTCATTTGATTACTTTAAACTGAGGGAGGGACGCGTTGTAGATTCTTTGCTGCTTATAACTGAATGTGACACAACCGTTACTGTGCAAAATTAGATAATTTGTTGTCTAATGTGTTTTTATGTCCTTAAACATGGCTAAATCAAGCATTATGTCAATAGATGGTAACTAATCTACGCCCTGTCACCATATGGATAAAGTCATATCTAAATATAGCATGGTGTAAAAGTCAAAAGGGTTAACACTACCGTGGAAACAGGTTAATTGTGAGTACTGAGATTTTGAAGAGGCTGGTGAAAGGTATTTTGTATTGGAAAGATGCTGTCATAAATTAAAAGGAGGTAATTGTATATAGACACACTCTATGGGCGTCAGTACATAGTATCGAGGCTTCAACACACGCATGACTGTTCATTTTTATTTTGGACTCGTGGTAAAATACCTGTTGTCATTGGAAGTTAAGGAAGTATTTCATTAACTAGTAACGCTGCATTCACATTGTTAAATGATTGAGTGAATGCGAATGTAAAAGGTTTCAATATTTATGGAAACACCGTTGGTAAACTCATCTGTAGTCAGATAGCTGTACCTTTCTGGCACGTCATTTAAAGAAAAATTATTTTCTGAATAATATCAGTTATGTGTCAACAAAAGGATAACAATGTGGTCAGAGAAAAACGACCACAATCTATAAAGGTCCGAAATGTAGAAGATTGACTTATAAATAGATTCACTTTGTATAGCTAATTCTTTTTAAAATCACGCTTCAGTTATAAATAAATTTAACCATTTGCTATTCTTAATTACTGTGTTTTACCATATATACCAAGCTTTGTCATGCTTTGGTATGATTGACCAAGGTTTTTATTATGTGATTTACCATGCACGCTGTCTCTTTGCCTTAACTTTACCATGGTATGCCACAGTACATTTTCATAAGTGATTGGTCCTTTTAAAACGATAGTGACTAATGCAGAAAGCTTTGCAAACTGACTATTTACTCTCTGAGATTGGTAGTACTTGACAGACAACTGAATCCAATAAAAACAAAGCTCAGGAGTTACTGTAGCAATTTTAACCTTGTTTAAGCTCATTTAACCTACACAAAGATGTAAGGTTTTATTTAGTTATTGATGCACCCTTTCAAATATTGATTAAAAACAACATGTTTTCCCATTCCATTGACTATCGGTTGTGAGTCATTGAACCATATCTCTACCTGCAATAGTGAAGCATGGTTTACTCTGGAACATGTACAGGACAACAAGGGGCTCTCCATAACAGGTTCAGTAACATTCCATAATTCATTCCTTTTTCAAGAGCAGGTAGCTTCCTTTTCGTTTTGTTTGCAATCGCAAGACATTGGAATGTAGCCTAAATCAGCCAAACGTGTTTATACTAGTAAGCACCAGCATGATCTATTGTAGTGCTCAACAGTATATTGCCAGAAAATCAAAAGGAAACTTCATCCAAAGTGGCAGACCACTAGAAGACGCTTGCTCTTAATTCCAATAAGGCACTTTGGCTGATATAGCCTATGATGTTGATATCTATAGTATAGAAATGAAGAGCAGCGTCTTAACATTTTTAAATGTTATTTGAACGACTGAATGGTTGCAAACATAAAAAGTCAAATAAATGTAAGTAACTAAAATGTGAAGCTTCTTACTCTTTAAGGGATAGACAGCTGAATTATAGACCTCCACGGTTCTATTTATCACTGTTTGCTTTCATATTCAAACCATTTTATAGAACCTGTGATTGTTCAAGTTCAGAGATTAAGGGTTTCAGAGAATTGTTTGCCTTGAAGGGTCTTGTAGCTTTCAATACCTTTTATTCAAACAGTGCGCCTAATGCACGCATTTGTGGACAGACAAATACTTTAACAAATAAATAAATAACCTATATCAATATTATTTAATATCAACAATAAAGAAAAAGCATATCTTGTTTAGTATCAGCAGTAAATAATTATAGGTTAAATTCTCCCCCTTCAGTGTCTCTAGTGGGTACCAAATGAAGAAGCTTGTGTACAGTTAATGTATTAAATGTAGTGCAGTAGTCTCCGGCTAAGGGAACACCCCTCGGGAAGCAGGCAAAATGTTTTTATAGCCAAAGTGCTCTCTAAGACGAAGTTAGCCACTAGACACAATATGAATCAATCAATAAATAAATACATACATATATATTACCTGTCATGACGCATGTGCATCAACATATGAAATTAACTGAATAAGTAAAAGTAAAACAATAGGCAAGTGTATGTTAATAAACTATAATAATAAAGTAACAGACACACTGATGTTAATAAAACTAAAACAAAACAACATGGTCGAAAAGCTTAAATCGCTATTTACTATGAAATTAGCTGGCTGGTTTTCGGGTTATCACAATGGCAAAGGTAAAAATAATGGGCGTTACTAATTTAATGTTAATATAGTAACTGTCAAAGTAAATTAACACAGCACCCCTACACACATTACACGGCAGCAATATACAAAACATGCACTTATTATTTAACAGAATGGTGAAACAACTGTAACACTTGAAATGTATTTGCTTACAATTGTAAGTCGCCCTGGATAAGGGCGTCTGCTAAGAAATAAATAATAATAATAATAATAACAACTCAATAGAACAGGAAACACCAAATTGCTCAGTGACTTGTGTCTGATTCAGGTTTTTTTCAGGAGCTCAAACAATTCCAACTTTGTGTAGAAACACCAGCACATTTTACCATTTATTTACACGCCATTTTGTAGCAATGAGGTGCACTCATGAAAATCAGACTATAAAACAATTCAATGATATGATGTTGGTTCTAGAAAGATTTAATAAACCAATCAGTGTCCCTCAATACATTCTCGCTATGACAAGTCGCTTCTTTACAAAACTATGAACGAATCGCTATCGGTGCCAAGAAGGTGTTCTTTTGAGCAAAGTTCCTGTTCCTTTAGCCGGAGCATTTACAATGGGAAAAATCTGTTTCACCACAAGGGTGTTCCCTTAGGCAAAGTGTTCTCTTAGAGGTGTTCCTATATGCAGAGACTACTGTGTATTATTACTTCTTTGAGTCAGCTTGGATGCAGTAACTTGCTTCAGGGGTTGAAATGTATACATCTAATTCTGACATAAGTGGAAAGTATTGGGCAGTGAAACTCAATGCATTTTTCACTGGTTCTTATTTAATTTGTTTTGTTTCCAGTTTCTGAATAGCGACCTATCAGGACTCTGTACAGTGCAATGAAAGGGAGAGGGATCCTAATGCAGAGGAGAATCAGTTATTCTGTAATAATCTGTCAGCCTCAGTGCCACTTGTATGAAATTATTCCAGCCTCAATAGAAGTAGGTTTCCTATATATATTACCACCAGAGGCTGTTTCAATCCTTAACCTAGGTGAAGATTTATCACTGGCGTTTTCAGCCAAACATGATTTGATCTGTTATAAAATAGCTTCTGGACAGAAGCTGATATTGCATGCACTCAAATCAGAGACTAATCTTGATATTCCAATCAAAGTCAAAATACAGGTCCAGACTTGTCTATTCAGAAACACCTGGGGCATGAACTGAAGACATAATTACAAGCCATGAGGTAGACTTTGACTGAAATGACTTCAAACTTACACCAGACGCATATTCCTAACCAGGCTGGGAGCTACTGCATCTGTCAAATGTACAGACTTTCATTGCAGGTTGATCTGAAGTTCATTCAGGGCATGAGGGCAAATAATTCAGACCATAACAACTAACTAAAAACAATATATCTAGTTTAGAAGTGTGAATCAACATTTTGCTAAGGTGCAGATGGAGAATATTGTCACCAATTGGAATCTGTGTCAAAACATCCACAGCTGTCAAATGTGAAGCTCTTGAAATATAAACTTCGGTGTACATTCATTCTGTTCATAGATATTGATGGTAAACCTGTGTAACCATGCCAACAGGAATTTTATCCTTACAGAAAAAAATATATATCTATACTGTAAATCTGAACACATTATTCAGTCTTTGTTAAAAAGGTAATTCAAACAATCACATGTTCAATATTTAACATTCATGTTGTAGGCTGTAATTCCTTAACATGCAAGCCGTTCTCATAGGGGTTAAAGTATGCGTTTTCCAGTCACAAGGTGGGAGTTTTTTAACTGGATTTATTCAGCAGCACCTTCTCCTGAGATAACATTTAGCAGAACTTGATCCCCATGCCCTATGCCTACAGGTCTTAGTGTTGAGCTCACAGATCTACCTGATTGTCAAAGGGCGTGCTAAGGATTTATAATAATGTACATACCCTTGGTTAAAATTCAAATTTCAGACACACTGGTTACTTTGCATTTAGCTTTGGTACTCTGCAGTCCAAATAAAAGAACTAAAGTTGGGTATTCCTTGTAGGATTATTATTCAGTATTGTTCTGTAGGCTCCTTAAAAGAGTGTTGCTTGTCCTGCCACACTTCTGTATGATTCTATAATGATTTCAGCAACTGGAGTCTTGTCATGAAAGGCGATATATAGGTTTGTTTTATTGTGTTTTATTGTATGTAATGAAAGCTGGGCATATCTCATTCCACAGTCATGTAATATATACCTGTAATGTAAATAGGGATTGATTGAGCAGTTCTGCATTTAGCCACAACATTGTCAAGGTAAAAAATGATTTCTAATGTAGTTTTAAATGAGCTCACATCATGCCACACTTCCAGCTGCAGATTTAGTCATATCTGGGGGTATATCTAGGAGGCTGTGTGGTCCAGTGGTTAAAGAAAAGGGCTTGTAACCAGGAGGTCCCCGGTTCCAATCCCACCTCAGCCACTGACTCACTGTGTGACCCTGAGCAAGTCACTTAACCTCCTTGTGCTCCATCTTTCGGGTGAGACGCACTTGTAAGTGACTCTGCTGCTGATGCATAGTTCATACACCCTAGTCTCTGTAAGTCGCCTTGGATAAATAAACAAATAATAATCTGCTAAATAAACAAATAATAATCTGATCACCATGTGATGAAAGAATGTGAATATGTATATTTTTAGTACCAGAAAGAAATGTTTGCGAACCATTTTGTTGTTGAAAATAGGTCAATGGCTGACCCACTTACACACGTAGAAGGTCATGGGTTCAGATCTTGTTATAGTTTGTAGTGTGGTACAAGACTTGGTCAACGAGATGGAGCCTGGGTGGAACAGTGGTTCGGTCTTGGGAACCTGATCCAAACCTGGCTGTGGAGGACTAACATGTTCTGGTGGTCTTAGTCCGTCTCTGATTAAACATTAGTCCACATTGCAATATCTTGAATTAATGATTGCAACAGGTGGACAGACAGGTGTCTCCTATAGCCAAGATTCTGATAGTGTTTTTACCAAACGGGTAACCAGTTCTGTAGGTATGCTCTATGTAAACGTGCCACATCTCGGCTTTCAAATTGTATGAGTCTACCCACTATATCCCCATCAACAAGGATAATAATAAGGACTGAAACTAACTTTAATCATTTTTTTAAAAACTCACTGTATCATGTGGGTCTATTGTTGAGTGCACATTTGCTTACAGTAGACATTGGTCTTTATAATATGTAAACGACTCTGAACTGCTTCAATAAATAAAAAAGCACATCATGTAAATAACATTTTTATATACTGTATTGTGTAGGTTGATAATTTACTACCCCAGTAGACAGATGTTTCATCTGCCTTTCTCATGTCTACAGGATTAACATTTCTTTTATTAATAGTGGTTAAAGAAAAGGGCTTGTAACCAGAAGGTCCCTGGTTCAAATCCCACCTCAGCCACTGACTCATTGTGTGACCCTGAGCAAGTCACTTAACCTCTTTGTGCTCCGTCTTTCGGGTGAGACGTAATTGTAAGTGACTCTGTAGCTGATGCATAGTTCACACACCCTAGTCTCTGTAAGTTGCCTTGGATAAAGGCGTCTGCTAAATAAACAAATAATAATAATAATATCTCTCAACATTTTCTTAATATGTAAACAGGAGAAATTCCAACTACAAAATTGTAAACACGCTAAAATGTTGGCAAAACTGGTACCAACAGTACCCTGTCAATAAGTTTCCTTGTGCGCATCTCTTTAAAAATCAAGCGATCATGTATGAGACTGCAATCATTCACCCACGAAACTATATTGGATTGCTACTACTTATGTCATCAATCCCTCATCAGATACGCAAAGCTGGTGAATACAATTTAAATTTAAAATTAATGTAAACACATTTAGCTAAGCCTTAGTTAAACTTGTCACATACAGTGGCTTAATGCTGGTATTACTGTACAGTGTTTTGTAATAACAAGGATTGATTGTTGTTCGACCTCTGTGTAATATTTTGTCTGTTCATTTCAGTACTCTTGGTTTACAGAAAGTGTTATAAAAAATGTGTTGTGAATCCTATACTATTGTCGGCATGTCTGTGTTCTTTCACAAATCCACAGTTTTTAGTAGTTTTATATGCGTTAATGTACAGTAGACATAGTGCATACTGTATGTGTTTTCCATATATATGTCCACAGCTTTGAAAACCCTACGAAGAGTGACATAATTTTCCGAACTGTTTGCTGCAGTGAAAAAAAAAAAATTCAGTACAGTAATTGCACTTGTAATGCAATCTGGTCGTTATTCTCTCAATGTCAGTTGAGTAGCGGACTCCTGCTGCTGCTGACTCTTAATAATCACGACTTTAACAACAACAAATATCTGGTGGCAACACATAACATGCTCTGTCACCAAGGTCAATACTAGAATCAGCATGTATATGAACATATACGCACACAGAGCTGCCCTAAGAAATTTAATAGGCAGACAGCAGAGGAATATAAACCAGTTTCCCGTACAATAAATTGAGAAGAGGATTCACAGGTCACTGATGATGAATGTCACTCCTTTTTATAGATGTGCAGCATCTACAGGTGTGAAAGGATGAGTGGCAGTCATCTTTTTTTTTTGGCCCATGGCTGTCTTGAAATAGTACATTTCTGGAAAAAAACTTTTTTTTTTTTTTTTAGTTGATCGAATTCCCCCTATAGAAAATAATAACTTGATGCTTGTCTACAACTGTTAGCATTTGAGGCTTGGCTAGGCACCTTGCTATTAACATGGCTTCTATGGGAAAAACAAGATGAGATTTGAAGATGTTAATCAGGCCATAAAAGAGGCCTGGCTGACACGCACTCTGTACTGTGATTTGAACCTGCTGAACAAGCATGGCAGCATCTTAACAGGCAATCATTCTATTACTTACATTAGAGACAGATGGAAATTGTAGGCTGTCACAGGTATAAGTAAAGTGATGGAACAGCTTACGAGATTGGCACAACTTTCTAAAGATACAGAGAAGCAGAGAGCCACCAGCATACTGTAATTCATATTAAAAGAGATTCTGAACTTTTTTTTTTTTTTAACAATATAATGGAAGTGAATCATTAGGAAATTTATTTCAGAGAGTCCGTCTAAAAACAATAATAATAAAAAACATTTTAAAAAAATCTAATACAGTAAATAACAAAAAAGGGGGAAAAAACAATGTTTTTTCTCCAAGCCAAGATATATCCAAAGACAGAATCAATTTAATAAAAATAATTTTTCACCCCTGTATTGTTTTTTTCTTGAATTTATACCCTAAAGCAGTGTGACTCATCTCTGGCCCTCGAGGTCTATTCCAGTCCTGGTCTTTACTCCAAGCAGGTCCTAAATTAGTTAACTGCCTCTTAGCAGCTTCAGCTAACGACATTAGAATCTGCTTGGAGTAAAAACCTGGACTGGATTTGATCTCGAGGGCCCTGGGTTGCCTTCTGCCCTAAAGTGTCATTTGTCTTGTTTTTTTTTTTTTTTTGGCTCATATAAGCTGTTGTTTTGTTTTCATAAATATAATTTTTGCTACTTTTTAATTAGTCTAATAAACATTTGCCATGATACATTTGCATTGTCATTTTGCAGGGTTATATAGGATGCATTTACCATGATTTACCAACTGCACAGTTTGCCTGTTATACAGTACGTTTACTGAATAAACATGAATTAGGTCAAAATCTTTCAGTTCAACAGAGCATATAATGTACAACTTGTTTTCAATTCATAATTGAAATGTCTTCAATCCACTCTAGAGATTAATATTTTGTTTTAAAATGTATATTTTGCTGCTGTTCAAATTGGCAGGAGACTGAAGTTGCTATTCAGTTACAACACGGGTATCTTTGGAAGATGCCATGTGTGGAAATGACCAATAGGTGGCGACACTTTGCCTAGCTCCAAGGAGCCCTACTAGTGTTTAATACAGCAGAGTACAATATTTTACACAGTAAGAGTATTGCTTCAGTATCATTGTAAATGATCCAGTCTACAAAATGTCCCTTAAAAAAGTTTACGATTTAAAAAAAAATCACATAAATACACTGAAAGCTAATACTTACCAGAAAAGCAAGAAAAACAGACCATTGGTTGTACTCTTTTAACCATATCTGATTGATATGGGTTAACCAATCAGGGTTAACCAATCAGGGTTTTAACCAAATACATTCCAAAAAGTTCGATAGAAGTCTAGAAATTGTTTGAAGTTGAGTATTCAAGGAGCTATCATGTTCACCAATGTACTTTAATACTGTATTCTTCATGAAAGATTTGGATAATTGTCTGTGAAATGCCATTGTGTCTTTGTAACTAAAATCAGCATGTTTACAAAAGTCCTATTTATTTGTATGCAGTTCCATGCCTCGTACTGAATTTACGTTGAACAATGCAAGGTTTTCTGTGGTTTGCCGAAATTACAAACAACAATTCTGTGCAGACTCAATGAGACGTATTTATCAAGACCATCAGAAACATTTATATTTGTAAATTAAAATTGAACCAGTGTTATGGTATGAAACTAGTAACAAGCTACTTACTGTAGAATATTCATTTAATAATTCAAAATTGTTGTTCATTGCATATTCTATTATTAATTGTACCCTTCTAATTCATTACTTTGTAAGTACTAAAATAATGTCCTATGAAGAACATATCGATAGAAAGTTCCACGCATTACATCATAACAACCTTCACAGACAACTTTCATTCCATATTATATATATCTGAAAAAAATTTCAGCAAGGCTGCCGTATTATCAAATGAATAGTGATTGTTGTTTTAGATGCTTTCCTAAAAACAGAAATGATGCAATTTTGCCCAGGTTTCAAGGTTAACATGTCCTGAGATTTTTGTGTAATGATTGCTCTGTAATGTTTCTGACGTCGTAACTGCTGGATGTCTGCCCAGCTGAGACTTGGCATCTATAGAAGGATGAGGGAACTCTTCTGCAATGTCACTGCTTACTTAGGTCTCAAAAAGCATTCCAATGCATTTGGAAGGACAACAGGGATTCAAAGCCACACCCCAGCTTGTATTCTGTGTTTTAATTATTGTGTGACTGGAATGCCGTGTCAGAAACCACTGCAGCCACCATCTTCCCACATCAGTGACCAAGCTGCTTGCATTCAGAGATAGATGTTTGCCTCTACAGGCCTGCATTTGATAATACTGTAGCAATCGACAACGCTAATGTATTTCAGACTCCAAGTGTAAGTGGTTAAGTAATCAATGAAAGCATCTCCTGATGAAAAAGCAGACTATTCTTTACTGTGTTTGTTTGATTCATTTAAAGATATGTACAGTATAACAGAACAGAGATTTATCTTCCATCAGGATACAAACTTATAATCCTAAAATTAATTTAAGAATCAAAGGTTGAGCTAGAAAAAGAGTTAAATATAAATATCCACCTGTGGGGCGTTGAGGCCAAGGCTGGCTAGAGGCGGGAATAGCAGGAACAGAGTCAGGAGATGCATGTAAAGGGTACTTTTACAAAACAAAATCACCCAAGCAGAGCTATCTTGGTGCACCTGCTGTTCTCGAATCCCTAAACAAACTACAGAGGATCTGTTCTTCCAGCTCTTCTCAGCAGGTCTTGCCTCCCATTCACATTCTCACATGTCTGACTGGCCTGTCCAATTTAAGGGAGGAGTACACAGTATTCAGGAGGTTGTGTGGTCCAGTGGTTAAAGAAAAGTCCTTGTAACCAGGAGGTCCCCAGTTCAAATCCAACCTCAGCCACTGACTCATTGTGTGACCCTGAGTAAGTCACTTAACCTCCTTGTGCTCCGTCTTTCGGGTGAGACGTAGTTGTAAGTGGCTCTGCAGCTGATGCATAGTTCACACACCCTAGTCTCTGTAAGTTGCCTTGGACAAAGGCGTCTGCTAAATAAACAAATAATAATATTGCAGGAATGGGTTTTCCAGACACTACAAGTATATATACATTTTACATGTGCAGGCTGTCTGCCACACCACCAAACACAGTTTTATTTGAAATGAAACTACAACAATAACAGACTGCACAAGAATGTAACAGAAAGTAATGAGTCTGTGATAATAAAAAATAAAAAAAAAGTGAAATGATTTGGTGGGTCACTTGCAATCTGGCATCCAGTAATGTGCACTCCCAAGAACTGAATCTGATTTCAAAGAGTGTGAGCTTAAATAATGTTAATGTAAGTAATGATCGTGATGCAATTAAATGACTGCTCTACAGGCTTTACAGCATTGCATCGTTTTGTCATGGGAATTCAGAACCCAAACATATTTCGATCTTTCAATGCTGGCATACTGTAGGTAACATGCTCAGTAGATTATAACAGTACATGAATGCAAGAATGTGTAGTGCAGAATATTGCAAGTACCGAGTGTATTTAGGCGCCATTATAAAAACTTACATTTTTAATCTATAGGTAAGTTCCTTGAAATCTAATAAGAATAATAATTAGTCGTGGATTTCATAATGGAATTATCACTTTAAGCCCTAAAAATAACTTGCTTAATGTGAACTGCGGGTAACGTGAAAAACATTTAACGTGGCTTAATGTGCTGAAATACAAAACAAATGCTTACAAACTTTGCAGATATCAAGAATAACACTTCCCAATACTATCCTAAAATAAATCATACTTTTGTAATTAAACTGAGTGGATAAAAATGGGCATGTTGACTGTGATGTCCAATGTTCTGGATTTAGTTATTTTGACACTGGTGTTTTGTAATAAAATCAGATGACTGGAAACAAAAAAAGCATTTTATCTTTAATTTGAAAACATTTGTATGCATTTCTTTTAAAATAAGGAATCCCAATAGATTTCACTAAACAGGGGTAAAATAATGAGGAGCCGTTCACATTAAGTAGGGTATTTTTCGGACTTAACATTATTATGTTAATAAAAACCACGATTTATTTTAGGATAGTATTGGGAAGTGTTAAGCCTGATATTGGCAAGGTTTGTATGCATTTGTTTTCCATTTAAGCACATTAAGTGTTTTAGGATGTCCCCATAAACATACTCATAAATGACTGGTTTCACAGACCCTGATTAGTACTAGTCCTGGACGACCCAGTGTTAATTTTGGTAAGGTAAACCAAGATTAGTGCTAATCTGGGTCGGTGAAACCAGCCAATAAAGTATGAATACAAACATGGTCAAATAAAATCTTTAAAAAAATAAATAAATTCAGAAACCAAAAAAGAAAAGGCAGCTGAAAAGATTGGGATCCCCTGATCTATAACAATAAAGCATTAATTAAATAATTTGCAGGGTGATAACTTTTTAGTATTTCAAACCTGCGTTCCCGCTACAGAGTAACGTCATGCATATCCGTTTTCTAGATATATCCCAGAGTGCATTGTGCACTGCCTTCTGCTCCTTATAGAACTTCCAACATTTGCACCCAATGAGAATAGATTGCATCTGTTAAGAGAAACTTTGATCTGTTCTTTGATCTGGTTGCTATATCAGGAAACAGTTTTATTTATTTTTTTTATTACCTGCAATTTCATTACCTTAACAATTTCTACTTCAATCCAGACATTTATTGTGAAAAAAATATATAGGCCATAAAGATAACTCAATTGTGTGATGCTGGTATTGATTTATTCTGATGGCATTAGTAATACTAAGAGAAAGTAAGTTGAGATAAACAAATGCTTTGACAGGATTGTCTTTTTCAGTGATATTGGAACTCACAATGTTTGTTGTTTTTTTCCTTCAAATTTTCTAATTTCTACGTGGTAGAATTTTACCTGGTTAAATACTAGGCCTGGATGGCATAGAGAGTGAAAATAAAATAAAACAGAAAGAAAAGTGGTGATAAAGTAATAAAGAGAAGACGGCTATTTTTTTCTGAAGTCAACCAGCCATTGTACAGACAAATAAAAATCTGGACACAAATGTGTTCTCCAATAACACAGCTGTGCTGTGCTGATAAACCTGCCAGTCTTCAACTTGATAGGTAGAGTGGATATTCGACTTGCTTGGGGTTCGAATCACCTGTGTTAAACTAAAAATAAAGTAATTTGGTAAAGTGACGGCAAACAAGAACCCCTTGAACCACAGAACACAACACTAATGATGATAGAGGAAATATATTTCAGGAAGTAATATTCCTAGCATATATCAGAACTCAAAGTCGATTAAAATGGGGTTGCATTTTTTTAAAGGCATTTTTAAAGACGCTACTGTTGTAATGTTTAACTAACAATGTGTTTTTATTTTATTAGTTTTTAAATGGGTTTATATTTATTAATGAACTATTAACATGGAAGGAACAACATTTGTGAACATGTTAATAAACTACGGTAGTTATTAACAGTTAACAAACAAAAAAGTAAATGTGTTTATAATTACATTTCTATCTTTCTTTACTGCATTAAATATGCACTCTTATTTTACAAAGGAGACCCCACCTTGTAAACTTTGAATATGTCTGAAAGGAATTGATTCAGTGTGTTCTTTTCCCATTTCAGTAACAGCATTACAATTGATTTCTTCTCTATTTTGTATTTAAGCCATTGCAGAAAAAAAAAAAATGACAACTTCAGCCTGGACAGTACTTGATCTCAATGTAATGTAATGTAATGCAATCAGAGATAAATGCAAGTCTGTTTTGGGAGTGTCTGGGCCTGTCCATGCAGATGGCTCGTTCTGTACTTTAATAAATCAAAGGCAGCAAGATTGGATGAAGAGTGGAGTTGGTGAAAGAAACTTATTTTATCTTGATTTCTAAAATAGGTAGAACTGTACTGTCCTTTGTTCTTCCACCTACATTTGTCTTTTTAGTCTGATTGCTTCAATTCTTACTTTTCTCTGCCGCTGATGTTGTGTACTGTAGCTGTCCCCACAAAATACATGTGACAGGGTAAGTGAATTGTTGTTAAAGCATTAGAAACACACAAAGCTTAAGGTTTAATGAAATCATTTTAGAGCAAATTAGACAAGGAGAGTCATATACATTAGTGTTTGTTTTTCAGTTTATTGAAGGGCTTTTACTCTTCATTGGAAAGTATGAAAACCTTTTTTTTCTGACTTTAAATAAACTGACTCAGTGAACTGACTAGGCATGCCAATACCAGCAGTAGGAAGTTGAAAATAACTTCCTCCCCAAATGCCGTTAATAAAAAAAATGTAAACTCAGATAAATATATAAAAATTACTTTCAAAACCGGTTGGGACAAAAAAATAAACACAATAGGGGTTTACACCAACTGCACTGGTTATGAGTGTTAAATCACTGATAAGAAAAGGCAGTGGTGTTGAGGTTTATCAGATGATGGTATTCTCAGAACCGTGGTCCCACAATTGCTTGTGTCTTCCCTGCAAGTGTTTATTTTGGGAATCACTCATGTTCAATACAGAACCTACTGATTAAGTATGTCTTAGTACTGAGGTTTTTATTAGTGGGGCCCCAATTACATGCAATGGAACATACTGTATCCTCAGTTGTCTGTGTGTAATAAAGCGAATACTGTGACAATGTTTACACAGAACACCAGACTACCAGGACACCGACCTGGCAAGCCTGCGTGGAGCTGCTGCCCAAGCTATACAGCAGCTCAGATCTCATTGAAGATCACCCCAGCATGTACAACTGAACTACAGGTTCTGGATAAAAAGCAATAAGAATGGATGCCATATGCAGCACACTCTTGTATTCTGCATATATATATATATATATATATATATATATATATATATATATATATATATATATATATATATATATAGATAGATAGATAGATAGATAGATAGACCTTGGTGTCAAGGTTAGAAGCCATGTCATCAGCCCTGGTTTGTTTCTCTCCTAAAATGGTTATCAATTAGCTTTATCTGACATAAGCCAACCAAACACACATGTCCTGACATGTAGGTGAAATCTGTTGTTATTTATTTCATTCATTCAGTTTTAATGTGACCACCTTGTTTGTGGGGATTCCAAGTCACTCGGGTAACTTTGGAAATTAAATTGTGGATTTTGAAGCAAAAAACGCTAAATAAACAAATTGACATAATAATATCTTTGAGTCCTGCAGAGGTGAATGCTGTGGCTAAAGCAAGCAATGAATGTTTGGCAAAAACATTGGGAAAACAGTGGAAAGGGAAGATTTTATTATAAAAATCACTCAAAAGGGATATACAAACATATAGGGAAAGGGAAAAACAGGGAGGAAGCAATTAATACTAATAGGCTAAGGTTAGGACATCCAGCATTAAATCATCATTTATACAGGATTGGGATCCGAGAGTATTATGTTATGTAGTAATTGTGGTGAAAAAGAAACAATGGAAGCTCGGGCAGCAGTGTGGAGTGGTGGTTAGGGCTTTGGACTCTTGACCAGAGAATTGTGGGTTCAATCCCAGGCGGAGAACACTGCAGCTGAGCTAAACCTAGATTGCTCCAGTAAAAACTGAGCTACTGTATAAATGGGTAATTGTATGTAAAAATAATGTGATATCTTGCAACAATTGTAAGTCAATTGTCAAATTTATAAAAAAAAAAAATATAGGGAAATGGGAGAAAATGTAAGGGAAGAAATAAATACATTTCTAAAGGTAGAGGGTTGCTTGTCATCTCTGTTTAGATGGCATGTGCCAACAACCCCTAAGAAGAAAGTGAGAGAGCCATTTTGAAGTTAAGCTGTCCTTTGTCTGTGAGATCAGTTTGTTTTGCCATCTCTGTATATTCCTGCTCTTTTCTATTACGGTAGAGTTTAAAAAATAAAGTATATTGTTGGCTAGAGATCTCTCTTCTGGATTCAGCCGTGCTAACTTCTTCCACTCGTCCTGCAAGATTTTAGTTTTTTCATTGTTGTGGTTGACCATTTTGGATTTGTTACAAAGTGCAAAGAAACCTGCACATGTGTGTGACTGACGAGGACTGGGTGAGATTGAACTAATTCACTTTGCTTTATTAACTGGGATTATAGTTTTGAATTGCCATTCTTGTTTTATGATATCATTCTTTGGCTTTTGGGGAATTTTTCTTTTTTGAGAACTGCTGCTTCATGTTTTTTTTTCTCTCTCTCTTTTTCTCTCTGATTTGTTAAATGTGAGAGACTTTTTCAAGAGCTATGTTGTAGAAATGTGCTGCAAGCAGGGTTTCTAGACTGTGCTTGTTCGGTCAGGGACCGAATTTAGTTATATTGCATTTCTGATTGTTTTTGTTTGTGCAGGCCTTATTTCTCTATTGTTGCCATCCATTTAACTTTTCATGTGTTGCCCCAGCATTTCACTTTACAGTGTGGTTACCTAATACTAACCTCCTATGCCATTTTTCTGGTTTTTGTTTTCCATTAAATTTTTTTTTTATCTGTTCCATTTTGATATTTAATACCATAATTGTGTTGTTTTCTGGTAACAAAATATGTATTTGTTTTGAGCATGGCAATAAATTCACTTTACTTGGTTATTTGTTTTGACCCTTTAAATTGTATTTTAGCCAAAAAGAACAAGCAATTGATTTGGAGTTATTCAGTAATTTCTATCTTTTTAAAAAAAAATCTTATGAAAAAATGAATATTGAGTAATAAAAAAACATTTCTAATGAAAAAAAAAACAGTAAATTAGGATAAGCACTCAGCTTTATAAAATTTGCATTAACTTAAATGTCGGTTATTGTATTATTACCTAAGACAGATCCAGTCAATGTTTATACTATATTAACTTTGTTCATTTGCTATTGTGTCACTTTTACAAATTAAAGTAAAACTGACAAGCCTCATGCATTACTTCTACTAATATCTGGCTGTAGGCTGATTACTAGCACCCCCTACACGTACCATTAAAACATTACCATAAATCACACTCACTAATGAATGTAAGAAACCCAGCATGAGATTCTGAAAGTTGAAAAGTTTATGAGTCATCAGTAAACAACAAGATATGACTGGGAAAATAGCCACAGTTCATTTAAGGATTTCACGATGTTCCTATTCAGTGCTCTTGTGTTGGCCCTTGGCTGCTGCCTACAGTCTAGTTCAGTCTAGTTTAGCACTGTTGAACTCTGAAATGTTTTAGTAAGCAGCATTGGCTCAAACATCAGACAGAGATTGTGCAACTGGGTCACTGTTCAGTTGGCAGGAAGCAGAACCTTTGTCTTTGAAACATGACATTGTTTCTTGTAGTCCAGGGGTTTGGAAGGGTCAGCAAGTACAATAATAGTAATTGACAGCTTTTATTTGTGTAATTAAACAGCAGCTAGAAATAGAGGTGATAAGCACAGAGGGGTGCATCAAATTCAGTTGATGACAGTAACTATTGTTTCAGGGAAACATTGTGTCTTTTATACCAGGGTTTGATATAGTTTGATATACTGTAGTTGATACAGACACAGGAGAAGTGGGCAAGTTCAAAATGGCAGTTGATGAATAGCAATATTTAGTCTTTTTTTCCCCTGTTTTTTTCTTTGATTCAGACAACTGATCCTCACAGTTTTGACGTCTAAAGTCCAGTTCACTTCTGGATGTTTTATGGTTTGAATAACCTTAATGCAGCTTCATTTTTCAAAACTAATGCGTGCAATCAAAGGAGAATTCTGTGGCTGTTTGAAGTGCTTTTCAGGAGAAAAAAAACAGCACAGAAACCAAAATATGAATATTTTCTGATATAATGTGCACTGTGATTTACTGATAACTTAATTTGGAAATATGTATCAATATTAATACATCTGCAGCATTATAGTTTTTGCGTGACTTTCCCTTTGAACTAGTTCTCCGCTGGATATGAGCCCGACATTAAATAACTCAAATTGAAAGCAAGTATGTTTCCATGGAGACGAGGTGCACAGAGTTTTCCATTGCGGCAGGTGTAAGAAAATCCGTTCCAGGTTTAAAATAAATAATTCATTAAGAACTTCAGTACTATTTTAAGTACTTTAGTACTTAAAATTGCTGTTTGACCAATCGTGATGCATACCTCAATACCAAATGAATATTCCAGCTTAGTGCAATACGAACAATAAAAAAAAAAAAAAAAAAAAAAAATGAACTTGAAATATTGCAGTAAACTCCCTCCTTGCCTTTTTCTTCCTGTTTGCCCAAAACAAAGATGGCACTCTAAATCTCAGAAAAAGCAAATTATTTATACCGGAATACAAATATGGCACTTAAAGGCTCTAGTGTATGCAAGCCATTGATGTGAGATCAATTTTTGCTTGCTTAAATTACAAATGAAAAATGATAAATACATGAGAAGAATGTACATGTGACGCCCCCTAAGAGACTGCAGCCTCAATCCAGCATGTAATACAAACTAATCTACACACACCTTAGTAAGCACATTTTATTTTATGGTACAGCATAGCATTCCTTCACATCTTTTTTTTTTTTTTTTTCCAGCAGAGTCCAGCTCAATACAGAAGGGGATAAAACAAGGCCTGTCTGTTTACCTCGTCCTCAGCTTGGATGGTGAAAACTTAAACTCAGAGGAATTTAGAGCTTTGCCGGTCTCTCTAAGCGCTCTCCGAAAGATATCTTCTTGTAGGGGGTTTAGTTGCTTTGTTTTTTATTCAATTGGAATTTTACTCAGTCCTGTACAATTATATATATAAAAAAACTTGCTTACTATCTATGAGAAGATTTAGTTTTGGTTTCTCTTACAGGGAAATTACAAACAAGCAGGTAAATTACAGTGAGAAAAAAATAATAATAACCAAGTAGGATATATTTTAGTTTTAACAAAAATCAAACCGATATTCAGAGGTAATATTTTTTGTTAAGAAAAACAACTGCATCACACTCAACTACCGTTCTCTCTCCTCTCCTTGTCCCGCCCCATAGCAACCAATACACACTCCTGATTCGCTGGTACAGTACTCCCCTGACCTCCCAATTCCCACCTAATAGGCTCTCGTTAACTGTCAGTAAATATACTGTATTCAAGCCCCAAAAACACACAAGAGTATATTGCTGCAGATCGGAGCCTCTCCCGGTGCCACTTCTAAAATGTCTTAAATCATGTAATAAAATATTGCAGAGTTTGTAAAGAATAGTATTATTAATAAAGGCCGCCCTCGTATAATCGCTGCCCTCGTTTAAAGGCCGCAGTCATTTTGATCAATTTAAAATAAACACAGTGACGCCAAATTAAGTAATATGTAATGTCACGTTTGAACTCTCCAAATGTCTCCAAATACTGAATTTAAATAAACTGTTGCTCCTGGTGCCAGCCCAACCACAGGACCATAAACGTGTTAATGAGCAAACAGCATTCACAATGAAAAGGGCTACCCTGCACAACATGCTTAGCTTCAATAACCCTTAATAATAAAAGAGCAGGCAGCAGTATAATGGTAGCTCTGTTTTTATTTGGAATCATTTGGTGCTTCCATGTCAATATCCCACACTATCAATCAGACTGAGCACAACTGAATGGTGTCAATAAATTGCACCTAACTGGCACTGAAGTCTCTCCATGCACGTCACATAATCTAATCACCTGAGTGGTCAATCAGCTTATTGTGATTTGATAGAAAATTCAATTGTGAGAATTTTTCCACTCATCAGTGTGGAGATTAGGTTTGGCTTTGGATGAAAGGAATGAAGTTTTGTGACCTGTTCTGATTTCAAACCTTTTTGGTCTTGCTTGGCCTTGAAAAGTTAACATGTATACCTTCTCTTCAGTATCATCCTCAACCAAAGAACTCATTACACTACTTTAAATGAACATTACATTTGGTGTATTATACTTATTCATTTCTCAGGTATTAAACCATGTCCTTTATGTTTTCTTTACAGATTGCTGTAGGCCGTGGCACAGTGGCTTATTCAACACAGTTAGGTAGAACAGGTTAAAGAGGTCCTTCAAAAATCATTGACCCAACACATCGGCAAACAGAAGCCTTTTCAATAATCACATTTTCCTGAAATCCTCCTTTTTGAAGACGGTTTATTCTTATATAGGATTATTCATTTACCCACGTTTGGTACAACACCGTAACCTTTATTTTAGCTTAATTTATTTACATTAATTTGCAGTTCCAAGTTACACCTATATCGGGGGATATGGTATTTAAGTTGCTTATCTCAACCCCCTAAATCAATTGCTGGTCATAAATCAAATGTTTCAAAGAGATTCTGCATCATTATTTAAAACGCATGGTAAGTATTACTTCCAAGTGGCTTCAAACATTAAAAATATCAATGTCACTTAAACAGTATCACTTTCCTCTGACCTCCCTGACAGCTGTGCAACTTCACTCTGACCAGCAATGAGTTAATAACAATGGAATTGACCCTTCCCTCAGACAAAAAGATAGGATTACTGTTTCCCTGGAAGAAAATCCACATTGACCTTTTTGTTCAATTTGCAGGCTGAGCAAACACAGCTTCACTTAACTACTGGAAATAGAGTCCCATATTTACTTCCCTTTTTGTTTTCAGG
This sequence comes from Acipenser oxyrinchus oxyrinchus, assembly GCA_030684275.1. Lineage (NCBI taxonomy): Eukaryota > Metazoa > Chordata > Actinopteri > Acipenseriformes > Acipenseridae > Acipenser > Acipenser oxyrinchus. Next base: position 6,392,497 of record CM060260.1, read on the forward strand.
TTAATCAAGAATTGCAAGAAGATGATGGAAAGTAATTGCTGTACATGACATTTATTCAATGCAGTCTTTGTCCACTGATATTTTCTCTGGTTTATAAAAAATCAAAACACCAGAATCTAAATACTTAAGGATAAAGAAAGAGCATCTAATATCGGTACCAGTGTAATTTAAAGTTACCAGTGACTCTCTCCTGGTGACATTTCTAAAACATATGGAATATATTGGGGGTTAACCCATAGTCACTGATAAAATATACACAGTTTCAATGATACCAGTGTTTGCTGTAACAAAGAAAAAACATCAGTTGATTGTCTATTTTGCATTCCCAACAGGAGGATTTTTCATTATGCTTCCTGATTTGTCTTGAACAAAGAAGACTACGCGGTAAACTGATTCAAGCATTCAAAATTCTAAAAGGTATTGACAGTGTCGAACCATGGGACTTTTTCGACCTGAAAAAAGAAATAAGGACCAGGGGTCACAAATGGAGATTAGATAAAGGGGCATTCAGAACAGAAAATAGGAGGTACTTTTTTACACAGAGAATTGTGGGAGTCTGAAACCAACTCCCAAGTAATGTTGTTGAAGCTGACAGGATCCTTCAAGAAGCTGCTTGATGAGATTCTGGGATCAATAAGCTACTAACAACCAAATGAGCAAGATGGGCCGAATGGCCTCTTCTCATTTGTAAACCTTCTTATGTTCTTAATTAGGGTGCTTTGTTTTTATCTTATGAATTGCTATATTTATTCCAATGCTTGCTGGCAGAATGGTTATCTAGTTGCCACATTCCCAAAAAATTAAGCTACTTTGAAACCTCTGGGGACCCAAGGCCCATTCTGCTCACTAAGGTGTCTGATGTAATTTTGTAATTAAAATGTCTTTGTAAATGCATTAAAAAGTCACATTCAATTTTGAATCCTATGATTTCAAATATAACCCTTGGAAAGTTCTACTGGTTTGTAACTGTTTCTGAACAAAAGGAATGACTAATCAATTTTCTACCTAAAGGTAGAAGGCCTTGACAAAAGACTGTGGCACTGATGCCAAATAATCTCTACAGGCTTCATGTAAAAAGAACTAACAAGTGAACCTTAAATGCTTGCAGATGGAATAATTACTTTTCCTCCTTACAAACACACACATGCATGCATGCACACTGAATGAGCTCAATATTTTGAGCAGGCTCTGATAGCTGGCAAAGATACAAACATTTGTGAAGCACGTCAAACACGACTGTTTATGTTGGACATTATGCAGGAGCAAATTACAGAATTCTAATGATCTCATTAAGGTGGAAATGAGAGCTGGATGTGGTTCACGCCAAAATAACAACATTTGTTTCTGCATTTACATTGTTTTTAACACCTGCAAGAGAAGCTGAATCACTCCTTGTTTAGTATATGCTTATAGAGCTATGTTTTAGCATTATTTAAACATTGGGTTCAAAATAAGTGTAAGGTCATCAATAAACAAAACACCAACAGTATTTTGGCAATTTACTACTATTTTTTTCATATACAGATCGTAGGCTTTTCCGCTGTACAGTAGTTTTGCAGATTTCTTATTGTAAGGAAGTTTGAAGATTACAGTGCTTTCAGGACAAAAATGAATGTCGCACCATGAAACTAACCAAGGCAGTGCTGTGTGTTGAAGTTTCCTGATAATGAATGTGCTATTCTCTGTGGTAAATCAAACATTAGTATAAACGACAGGCAGGCAGGTGGTGCAAATTACTTTATATTAATGATCGCTTAAATGAAAATTGTCACAATTGCTTAGGCTCTTAATGGTTATATTTTAATAACACCTTTCATTACAAATGAGCAGTTCCGTTTTTTGTAGACAGCACATTAATGGGTTATTGTAGATTACACTATTTTTTTATTAGAGGGTTTTACCCCATAGGATGCATCCACCGCTATAAAGTATATTACTTTAAATCACAGACACCATTTCTATATAATACCGTACAGCTAGTATTTGTTTTGTCTAGATAAAAATCATTAATGCATCAACAGAGGGTGGCGGAATATTTAACAGTAATTATGTAAATAGTAGCAGATTAATTATACCAGTCAGTGCACTCTGAATGCCACATTTATATATTTAATTATGCTACTTCTGCCTTGCATGAGTCAGCTAATGGAACATTTTACTGTTGATTTTTTCTGTTTTTTCTGGGGTTTTTTTCTTTAGTTTTTTGCAATTGACTTCCTCTGTGAGATGAGTATTTTAGAAAGAACTAAAAGAGGGACCAATAGCTCTTATTTATTCACTGTAATTAAAACTACCTATTCCAGCTGTGAGAGATAGAGGTTTTATGTGCTTTAGAGGATTATATGCTCCTTGACACCTCCTTGTACTGAAGAACACACATTATACCCATCTCAGTTAACTTTTGTAGCAGGGATATGCATTTTGGGAAAAAAAAGTCTGAGCAATTATTTACTGATGGATTGGATTACAATAATGCAGTATCAGTGATATGGCAATCAAATAAAAATAAATATGGCCCAACTTGTTCCAATTATGCTGACTTGTCAAGCTTCGTATTAATATATTTTAGTGTAAAAATAAGGTTATTTTCCAGCGCAGTCTGTTCTATCTTTTTCATTTTACATCAAATACCGATTTGCTGAGGAATTCGTGTTGCTGCTCGCCCTGAATACATCCTTTAACATGCATGCACGATGGGGAAGCTGTTTTAGTCATGGAAGCTATGAGCCTCCCCCCATATTTCAGCAGTATCTTAAATCCTTCAGTGTAATCATCAAAGGCATTGTAGGTTACTATTGTATTTCAGTTTTCTTCCAATGGTTTTTTAAGATTTGGTACCTCCATAGTGCAGCCTATTCTAGTACAGAGCGACCCATAAGTCAACAAGCAGCAATAACATATATTATGCCAAACAGGACATCTAATCGGGTGGCAGACAACTAGAAGAGCACAATTCACCTCCGCAAACCTTAGAACTTTCTTCGGATCCGTTTGCCTGTCAACCAAACACATAAAAGTAATTGAGAAAGACGATTGGCATCAAAGGCGTATGACCAAAGCAGGACAGTGCGAGTTATTAACACAGCTGTATGATAATGCTGCAGGAGGGATTTTTGTGAAAAGGTTTCATTAACACATTGGTGATAAGTGAAGAGACAGGGCGTCACTTCAGGAAGCAGTACTGTTGAGAGTTTAGAGAGTAGGTGGGTATAGGTGATTTGACATAGGTAGGTAAACAAGCACGCATGAAATCCCTCCTTTATCGTTGTGTCATCCTTGAATAATGCTCACTTTAAATTTGCTTTGTGGTCTTACTTGATCCTAGCATGATCCATGTCTGGCGATGAGAGGATTCACATGACACAATAAGCATGTTTTTAAACACACAAAGCCAGCAGTTTAAAGTGTTATTTTGAATTTGTTGCAGAACACTGACAAAAGTATAATACAATTCGATTTTGACTTACAAAATGTTTGCTTGCCATCCTTCTCTATTTGTGTCCTGAGCGATTTCTTCTCAGCATGATAATGTGTTACAAAGCTAACAATATAAGCACCCTTACTGAATAATGTTCAGTGACAATGCAATGGTTCGTTGCAAAAAAGGAGAACAACAACTATGAGATGAGTCATTGGCAGAATTGAACCACAGTCAAAACATTTTGATATTTCAACATATCAAATTGTATCACAATGCACACATCTAGGGTATTATATGGTACCATGTCATACAATTTAGAAATTATTAATTGATTCATAAATAAGGAAAGCAGAATCTATTTAGATGCATTTGTTATTAAAACAAAAAAGGATATATAGGCTATGGGATGGAATATTATGGTTTACTGTTATTCATTTGTGAAATTATGTAACTTTTTAAAGCATATTCCAATATACTCATTGGTGGTAGTAACATATTCTGCAGAAACTGTTTGTGTTCCAAATTCTGTATGCTGAAATCAAGACTCAATTTCCATTGCAGACATTTAAAAATACTAAAATCATCAAGGAGAAAAGCCTTTGACACATTACCTCCCTTGAGTCTTTGATTTATTCATTATTTTAGTTTTCAGCTGCCCTAGCTGTCTCTGTTTTTTTTTTAAAGAACATATTCAAGCTGCACCTTGGAGAAAGCCTCTACATCTGTTTCCAGGAACTGCTACAGATCCTGAAGTAAAGTGGATGGTCTTTGGCGATGCTGTAACCTTGACCAACCCATCCCTATTTATCAGTTGTATAGTGTTTGTATAGCAGTTTAAAGTCTGCTTTTCAAGTTTCCATTCCATCAAGAGGCCCCGTCAATCTGACAGACATAGATTGTCATTAGAAGCAGGATTCCCTCTTCAGTTCTATTTGCAACTCCTGTGGTATGTTCAATAAATTCCCTTGTGTTTTAATCTCCTGTCATTTAGAAAACAGTGGGTCTTACATAAGTACTGAAAAGCAGCAGTTAGTTACACTAATATGGGCATCTGTTAGTCCACCAGTGACAGGGCACAAAGTGCTTTTCCCTAGAGAAGGGGAGAAAAAGACTCTAATGGGAAAATAAATTAACCTTTTCAAATTGAAATTCAACTGTTTGTGTATTTAAAACAAGGAACTGTAGCTCTGTAAATAACCAAAATGATGAAACAGTGCAATTATTTGATTTTAAATGATATTTCTAACTGATTCCTTTCTCGCTTTGCTCACAGGGAGGTTAATTGTTAATCTTGGGTTCAGTGTTCTGTGCATGCAAATCATAAATTATGCACAGAATTGAAAATATATTTAGAAAAATGCCCAACCCCCATATACTTCATTATGGTTTACAATATTCTCTTTTATCATTCTTTCACCTTATGGCCCATGCTATACCATTTGTCTTCTTTAATACACAGTTAATACAGAACCAAAGCACCAAATGGGTCACATGAGCTAGAAGTTCTAGTAAGTGAGTAAACACAATGTAGCTATACTGTACTATTATATTATGCTGACAAAGTAGCAAGATAAGAGAATAGCATTTCCCTTTGCATAATTGATCTAGAGGCATGCACTATAGGAGATTAATCGGTGTTGGCATGTCCATTTTATGAGGTGCATGGTCTTGCATCAATTTGTGTAACTCTTGTGCTTTTTAATGCCCAGACTCTTTATTACTGGACGCGCCCTCTAACTAATTTTCCTCCTGATTGGTGAGTAAAAGTTCAGAGGATTCTAAGTCATTGTATTGTCATTTTTGATAATTGTTTTGGTCAGCCCAGTCTTCTGCTAGTCATTCTTCTGGGTAATAGGCTGCTGTTATAAAGGTATGTCAATGTCATTATTATCAAGAGTCACCTTTAAAATTATTCTGCACTATTTTGAGGATGAAAAACGGACAACTCTCAATGGAAATCATTTCTTCTGATTTCCTTTTTATGTTTTGAGCTTTGGAAAATTTTCAATTATCATGCTCGGTTTATCTCTAAGTGCAAAAAGGTTTTGTGCTGAATAGACTCAACCATGACTACCACAAAGCATTGTGGAAAAACGCATTTATGTGGAAAAACGCATTAGGGCAGGGAATATTGATTTCATTAGTATCCTAGGATTCCAAACCAAGATGACCTTACATTGTTCCAGCAGTCAATTAAGAAACTAATTCTAAAATGACAAGGAGAAATTCATTAAGTGAACTTACACACTATGCCTGTATATATCTATATGTGCTTGTTACCTACCTGTAATCATGCAGAATTAAGGACGTCTGGTGGTCTACAATTAGTCAGTGTGTATCTAATAAACGCTAAATATCCAACTACTAAATTAATTATTTTGAATTCAATGCACAATGTTGCTGGTTGAGAACAAGAACAAAAAAGAAACAGGTTAAGAAAAACGGTGCGTATAATGATTATTGACTCATACTGCAGTTTTACGTTTTTTGACCCATTATAACCTCAGGTAAGCAAGGAAAACTTGCTCACTTTCTTCCATGTAAATCTGGTATAGGGCTTTGCGTGTGAATAATATTCCATTACACAGTATGCATATCCCCTTATACATGGCTGTATTTCAATGGGCAGCCTTGCATTGCACTAAATGTGTCTTTTACTAAATGTAAAGGCGTGGATTTTCTTAGTATACATATGGATTTACATATTCTCAAGTGGGATACATTTCAAGTAAGATTGGATAAAGCCCAGGATTTACAATAATGGCAGTTCCTTGAACACCCCTGCTCGAATTGGAGCAGCTGCAGTATCCCTCTGCCTATCAATGAGCAGCAGTAAAGGAAGTGCTTCCCAATAAGATTAGCAGATTTGCCTTATCGTGTGAATAATCAAGCTCAGCTACTTGGTTCGCAGGAACTTAAATTGGTTTGCCCCTCATTCTAGGCATTTCCATTGCTTGATAAGGGTATTTAAATGTGTATTTTGAAAGCCTTTTAACGATTTCCAATCTCAATGTGTTTAGCCAGCCTTCTTAAGTTGACCATGTCACATGTTCAATATCCAAATTCACCTTCATTATAGCTGATGTTCCCCTTTCAAGGAACATTGCAATTCTGTATCCTTTTAGCTGTTATTGGATCTATGAAATCTATTGCCCAATGCCCCACTCTTGGGAGTCTATGGTTTTACAAAGCAGTGGACCTAAGAAGCTGAGGTGCTCTGCTCTGTGATGTTCTTCCAAACAGGCAGTTGATAGAAATGTGAATAGTAAATTAAATGAAATTAAGCATGACGGGCTAGTAACTGGAACACAGTGTTCCCTCTATCTATTGTGGACAACTTGGATATTTAATAAACGCAAAATAGCTTTCTCCACAAAATTGGGAATTAAATTACAAGGGTACAGCTACACCCTACAGCAGTACGGACTGATATGTATTTTTCTGGTATCTGCAGTTCAGTACAGAGTGGGGACTTTCAGCCTACAGGGATACCGGTTTTATTAACCCATAAGGTCCTGGGTGGTAATGAACTTGTATTTTTACTGCAGATAATATCAGAAGGTCATTTGTTTCATCAAGCTCCAAAGAGCAGGGCCACATTATAAACTGAGGTCAATTCTCAGTATTACCCCTCAATGACAGCATGATGTTCCTAATATTGTGCCATCTCTTAACTTACTGGAAAATGTGAGCAGCAAAGGTTTAAACACTGCCTTTAGCTGCTTATATATATATATATATATATATATATATATATATATATATATATATATATATATATATATATATATATATATATATATATATATATCTTTTAGGAGGTACTCTCTATGAAGAATGTACCATTGGACTTCCAAAACAAACATGTTTAGTGTTGAACCAGCAATCTGTGGACATACTATGCTACAATACAAGCCACCCCATTAGTATAAGAGACTAGCACAGTGTTTGGTGACATGTAATAACACTGTAATAACTATGTTACTACAAATGGTTATTGGTCTTGCACGGTAACAGATGTGCAATTACATGGTGTGGCGGAGTGTCCCGCCCCTATGTATTATTATTTGTATTTTTGTTTTGCGGGTAAAAGCGCCCGCGTCTTTTATATTTATATTTAAAAACCCGTGAGGATGCATGACTGATCAGCTACTGATTATTTAACTAGCTGACAGTCATGCATCCTTACTAAGCGATGCAGACTGTGGCGAGGGTAATAAGATAAACAGCTAGTTAACCCCTCGGCCAGAGTATAGAACCGACAGCTGTCTGTGCTGCGGTGTTGAGTGTTGGATGCAGAGAGGAATGCGGGGAGATAGAGAGGTACAAGAAAACAATTGCTAAAAGCGTGCTGGTTTAGCCAGCACGTCACTTACTTGTTTGTCTGTTTATTTGTTTGGCCAACGCGCCTTTTTGTTTTCTGTTTTGTTTAAATCTTTTGTTTTGTTTATTTTGATTAATAAAATTAACTGAACGCCGTTGCATTCAGTTTCGCCCGCCCATCCATTGTTGTGGTTTCAGTTACTTCCTGGTCCGTGACGTCACCACTGCAAGCCAGCCTGCCACACATGGTAATGCCATTTTACACGCCTTTCCATGTAATTACACACTTATTCCTCTAGTGTTTTTCTTTACAATATACATGGCTATGTATGCTCATGTAATCTGTGCTACCCATTTGTTGCTTTTTTTTTTGTTATTTCTCATATTTGTTGTTTACCTTCAGATGAGAAATTACAAAATTGAAAACAAATGTCTAATAAATATTTAGAAAGCCATATAATGGATTGTGGCGGAGTGTCCCGCCCTATTATTATTATTTGTATTATTGTTTTGCGGGCGGATAACAGCGCCCGCGTATTTATTATTATTTATATCTAAAACCTTGTGAGGATGCATGACTGATCAGCTACTGATTATTTAACTAGCTGACAGTCATGCATCCTTACCTAACGCGATGCAGACTGTGGCCGAGGGTAATAAGATAATTAACAGCTAGTTAACCCCTCGGCCAGAGTATAGAACCTGCAGCTGTCTGTTCTGCGTGGGTTGAGTGTACAGAGGAGAGTACGGGGAGAGCGAGAGCGAGAGCGAGAAACAACATTTAAAAGCGACTGCTAAACAGTCTTTGTTTATTCGTTTGGCCCTTGTGCCTTTTTGTTTTGTGTTTTGTTTAAATCTTTTGTTTTGGTTTGTTAATAAATCGCTGAATGCCATAGCATTCAGCTTCACCATCCATCCACTGTTTGTGATTCAGTTACTTCCTGGTCCGTGACGTCACCACTGCGAGCCAGCCTGCCACATATGGTGTCCTGCGTGGGACAAACAACGCCTCCAAGAGCCGGACCAGGAAAGGAAAAGGACGTTTTTTTTTTTTTTTTTCAAAAAGTATTTTTTTTTGTGTTTTTTTGGAAAAAAAAATAAAAATAAAAAAAATGGGGAAGAGTAGCCGGAGGAGAAAGCAGCAGCAACAACAACAGCAGCAGGAGGCGCAGCAACAGCAGCGGGTCCTTACCACGCTGGACGTCTGCCTCACCTGCCTGAAGGGTGAGGAGTGGTGCTTCGCGATTGGTGAGGTTGGGCACGTGGCACCGGACCAACCCCCTCCATGGCAGGAGAGGAAGGAGCCTGAGCATCCAGCAAGGGTGAGAGAGGACCCGCATCCTCCGGCGGAAGAATCCGTCTCCTCTGAGGGGATCTGGGACTGGCTGGCGGAGCCTGAGAGGGATATAATGGTCGCCCTCCCTGCTGTGATCAACCTCCTGTGGGCGAGAGATGGGGGCTGGGAGGCCTGGGAACAGAAACACCAACCAGCATCCCTCCCAGACATCACAGCCATGGTGCTCAACTACCTGGCTGCAGATATGGGAGGGGCCCGCTGCTGTTTCCAGCGCCAGAGGAGAGGAGCCAGTGCTGCTGTCTCCAGCGCCAGAGGGAGAGGAGCCGTCGCTGCCTTTTCCAGCGCCAGAGGGAGAGGAGCCGTCGCTGCCTTTTCCAGCGCCAGAGGGAGAGGAGCGTCGCTGCCTTTTCCAGCGCCAGAGGGAGAGGAGCCGTCGCTGCCTTTTCCAGCGCCAGAGGAGAGGAGCCGTCACTGCCTTCTCCAGCGCCAGAGGAGAGGAGCCGTCGCTGCCTTCTCCAGCGCCAGAGGGAGAGGAGCCGTCGCTGCCTTCTCCAGCGCCAGAGGAGAGGAGCCGTCGCTGCCTTCTCCAGCGCCAGAGGAGAGGAGCCATCGCTGCCTTCTCCAGCGCCAGAGGGAGAGAGCCGTCGCTGCCGTCTCCAGCGCCAGGGGAGAGGAGCCCTCGCCTCTGTCTCTACCACCACCAGGAGCAGAGCAGCAGGAGCTGCCTCTATCTCCACCACCACCAGGAGCAGAGCAGCAGGAGCTGCCTCTGTCTCCACCACCACCAGGAGCAGAGCAGCAGGAGCTGCCTCTGTCTCCACCATCACCAGGAGCAGAGCAGCAGGAGCTGCCTCTGTCTCCACCATCACCAGGAGCAGAGCAGCAGGAGCTGCCTCTGTCTCCACCATCACCAGAAGCAGAGCAGCAAGAGCTGCCTCTGTCTCCACCACCACCAGGAGCAGAGCAGCAGGAGCTGCCTCTGTCTCCACCAGGAGCAGAGCAGCAGGAGCTGTCTCTGTCTCTACCACCACCAGGAGCAGAGCAGCAGGAGCTGCCTCTGTCTCCACCAGGAGCAGAGCAGCAAGAGCTGCCTCTGCCTCCGCCACTTCCACCAGCAGAGGGTGAATGCCTGCTGGTTCCGCCTCAACCGCAGTGGGAGGACTGCTTGCCCCTCCCACCTCCACCAGCAGAGGGTGAATGCCTACTGGTTCCGTCTCAAGCGCCGTGGGAGGGCTGCTTGCCCCTCCCACCTCCACCAGCAGAGGGTGAATGCCTGCTGGTTCCGTCTCAAGCGCCGTGGGAGGACTGCTTACCGCTCCCAGCTCCACCAGCAGAGGGTGAATTCCTGCTGGTTCTGCCTCAACCGCTGTGGGAGGATTGCTTGACCCTCCCACCTCCACCAGCAGAGGCTGAATGCCTGCTGGTTCCGTCTCAAGCGCCGTGGGAGGACTGCTTGCCCCTCCCACCTCCACCAGCAGAGGGTGAATGCCTGCTGGTTCCGTCTCAAGCGCCGTGGGAGGACTGCTTACCGCTCCCAGCTCCACCAGCAGAGGGTGAATTCCTGCTGGTTCTGCCTCAACCGCTGTGGGAGGATTGCTTGACCCTCCCACCTCCACCAGCAGAGGGTGAATACCTGCTGGTTCCGCCTCAACCGCCGTGGGAGAACAGCTTGCCGCTCCCAGCTCCACCAGCAGAGGGTGAATGCCTGCTGGTTCCGCCTCAACCGCCGTGGGAGGACTGCTTGCCGCTCCCAGCTCCACCAGCAGAGGGTGAATGCCTGCTGGTTCCACCTCCACTGTCATGGGAAGGACTGCTCCTGCCCTACCTCGCACCGCCCAAGGATGCCTGCCTCGCACCGCCCAAGGATGCCTGCCTCGCACCGCCCAAGGATGCCTGCCTCGCATCGCCCAAGGCTGCCTGTTGCTCCGCATCGCCTGGGGCTGCCTGTTGCTCCGCATCGCCTGGAGAGCCACCAGTTATAGGGTGCGAGGGAGAAGTGGAGCTCCGCTGCCGCCTCCATGGCCAGGGGCTCCCCTCCCGAGTTCGCCTCCGGAGGGTCGCTACTGCTGCTGCTGCCGTCGCCTCCCGAGGGTCCGCTACTGCTGCTGCTGCCGTCGCCTCCGAGGGTCGCTGCTGCTGCCGTCGCCTCCCGAGGGTCTGCTGCTGCTGCCGTCGCCTCCCGAGGGTCGCTGCTGCTGCCGTCGCCTCCCGAGGTCGCTGCTGCTGCCGTCTCCTCCCGAGGGTCCTGTTTTGCCTGGGGTCGCTACCAGTCCTGCCATGCGGCAGGAAATACTGTGGCTGGAGCCCCATGAAGGGAGCTGCCGGCCACGGAAAAGTGGGGAAGGTCAGAAGACCAGCTCCCCAGCCGCACTTCGCGGCAGGAAATACTGTGGCTGGAGCCCCATGAAGGGCAGCTGCCAGCCATGAAGAAGGGGAGGTCAGGAGACCAGCTCCCCGCAGCAATTTCGCTGCAGGAAATACTGTGGCGGAGCCCCACGGAGGGAGCTGCCGGCCATGAAGAAGGGGCAGGTCTGGAGACCACCCCAAAATTTTTCTGGCCAGAGGAGCCGGCCTGTGCGTGGTCCACTAGGGCGCTACAGTTGTTGGGGTGGGAGGAGGACATCCCGCCGTGGCCGCCCGGAGACACCTTGCTTCCCCTGTTCCTGGGCCAGGACTGCTAGCCGGGACTTTAGGGAATAAGGGGAGGTGGCCGAAAAGGCCATGTGTGCTGCGCACAAGGGGGCATGTGTGGCGGAGTGTCCGCCCTATTATTATTATTTGTATTATTGTTTGCGGGCGGATAACAGCGCCAGCGTATTTATTATTATTTATATTTAAAACCTCGTGAGGATGCATGACTGATCAGCTACTGATTATTTAACTAGCTGACAGTCATGCATCCTACTAAACGTGCAGACTGTGGCGAGGGTAATAAGATAATTAACAGCTAGTTAACCCCTCGGCCAGAGTATAAGAACCTGCAGCTGTCTGTTCTGCGTGGGTTGAGTGTACAGAGGAGAGTGCGGGAGAGAGCGAGGCGAGGCGAGGAAACAACATTTAAAAGCGACTGCTAAACAGTCTTTGTTTATTCGTTTGGCCCTTGTGCCTTTTTGTTTTGTGTTTTGTTTAAATCTTTTGTTTTTGGTTTGTTAATAAATACGCTGAATGCCATAGCATTCAGCTTCACCCGCCCATCCACTGTTTGTGATTCAGTTACTTCCTGGTCCGTGACGTCACCACTGCGAGCCAGCCTGCCACATGGATATAGATACATATATGTTTATTTCTGTTCTCCACATGACACTAAGTGGTCTTAGCTGCATTAGTCATAATCCTCTCTCCCATTACATTGTGGTGTGAAAGATGCTTTACATAGACTTGTAGCAATATTATTCCTGAATAATCAAATAACCATTCATTATGAACTGTTCACTTCTGAACTCTCCATCCCTGCAAGATGTTTACATAAATAGTAGGTTTTTAAGTATCAGTGCTTTTGAAGTGGTTTGTAGTGCTGTTGGTCAGACCTTTACCATTCCTTTTATTACCTCTTATCAGTGTCATCAACATTATTACTGGTCCCCTCCCCTTTTTATTAGGCTGGAAATCATTTGGTTCTTGAACACTACAAATTGTTTATCCATTTCATATCCTTTGGGCTGTTGTTCTCGCTCTCATCCTCCCATACAAACACCTACTCCATTCATGGTGTTAAAGGCCTCCAGTTCAATCAATAGATGTTAAATAAATCAGCTTTCACTCTGCTTACGTAGCCCTTTTCAAGATGTCAGATTAGAGTGTGCCAACATTCAGTTTAAACAATGGAAAATCACAGCTGACGTGTTGGTTTGACTCATAAACAAAATAATTAGGTATGTTGTGTGCCTTGTCAGCCTTATAGACCTGCTCATTGTGATTAATCCTGCCTTTTAAAAATTGCCTAGGGAACACAAAGCAGGTACAGCAATGCAAGCTTCCCCATACTGCCTTGCTAATGTGCCTCAAGCCCCTTCTAATCCATGTCCTCTAATCCTTAGCCACTGAGACACTCCTGGAAAAGATGCTCATTGTTTGAAGTGCTGACTATACAGGCAAGGTTTGTCTGTTGTCACACGATAACTGATAACACAACTGCCTTGAAAGTTCTCCAAACATTTAACCTTTTCGGATTGCATTGGGATATAATCCGTTAAACTGTTGATTTTATTCAAATTTGACTAATATTATAAATACTGTATGTAGGTGTGCACACTGATTTTATCAAGTGGAACATAATATCATCTCTGGAATAATTTATGAATACATTCAAATTTAATTACAATAATGATATGATTTAGTTCAAAGCCACAGAAGTCAGCCAATTCAGTAACAAAAAATATGATAAAATAAAACGATATATTAAATTTAAACCCACAAAACACAGGAAAGCCTCTGCACACAATTGTTGTATCCAGGCAAGGCTTTAAAATGTAAATGCTTTCACATCACATTACTAAGGTGGGATAGGATTTGATAAGTGAAAATGCCACCGAAGCTAATGAAATAAAACAAAAAATAATACACCACCTTCAACAAAAGAAAATTTCCATTAAAATTGGTGTTATACATTCTGCAAAATGTAATTAAAAATATCATGTGTAATGAACTGAAATATTTGTGCTTGTACAGCAAGAAAAGAAACAGAAACCAGATTGGATGAAAGTAATCCTATATAACCCTGGTAGTTGTTTAAAGTGCTGTCGGTTCCAGCAGTGGGATGTCGTTCTTAAAAGAATGTGGTCCTTACCGAGTGCTTGGCTGGCAGCCTAATGCATTCAATTGATTTATTTCTCTGAGTACTACAGAACGTTACATCGACAAAGGGAGAGGAATCTGTCTGTAGTTGCAAAGGTTATTCTGTATGGTTATGGAACTTCTGAATTCTGAGATATTATGATAGATCGAATGAAATGGCATGCTCATGGGGACATTTACTTTATTTATGAGCTCCACGAATATTTGGTTTTGAAATAAGCAACTGAAAATGAGCTGTGGAAATATGAAAAATATGGACAGCAAAATAGAAAGTATAATTCATTATATATTCCTTCACTTCTTTAAATCTCCGTCTATCTCTATGTCAGCTAAGATCCAGAATATGTTGGCAAACTGATCTTAATTCTCAATGCAGCTATTTGCCATGTTGGTAACGTGGCTGATTTACTAGAATTGTATGCCTTTCACTTCTGGTGGTCTCAGTTTAGTGGTCATTAATTGTCATTAGAAAACAACCATATCATTCTGCATATTGTTCAGGTTAGGAGATGTAGTCATACAAAGTTACATTGGGGTACCGGTACCATGCCCTGTTGTACCCAGTGCCATTGTCCCACATGTTTTATGAGCTCTATATTCATAAGCACCAAAAAAATATTTTATGGACATCACAATTAAATATATCAACTGCACATAAATGAACTGCTAATAAGCATGCTGAGTGTGTGATTTTCAGATACATATAGTATTGTGGTATTTAACTGGCCATTCTTCCCCAGAATTCTGGCCGTCATATGTTCATATTAGCTGGCTGAGAACAAGCTTGGGCATTAAATCAGAGGCCTGCTGGATTGCAGTTAGATCAAAAAGTGCAAATTACCAAAGTGAAGTCTAAATTGCTGCCTCTAGGCTAAAATATCTCCTCAAACAGGGGGCTCAATAAGGACACAATCAAGAAACTGACACCATTTCCACTTGAAATGCAGTTTCATTCAGTCACACAGGTTTTTTAAAGGCTTGAAAATCTCCCAACTGACCCCATGTCATGAACATGTAATTGAAAGAAGGCTACAAATAGCCTGCTTACAGATTACAGATATGACTGAACCGTTATGTTTCTCCACACAATTTCAAAATGCATGTAGGGGATGCACACATACACACCTAGACATACATGATAACTTAATGGAACGGGGGGTTTATTTACAAACAGCAATAACATTACAGAGATTACTTAAGCAGTAAATTTGATATTGTTCGATTATGATCATCTTCACCACCATATTGAGTTTCTACTGTGCTTTTTTCTCAAATTAATATCGGTACAGTTGATGTCGTCTGCTTTAAAAAAGCATAACTGGAGCATCCTTTGTAAGTCCCTTCCACTGCAAAGTCAATTGAAAATGGTGAACTCCCAATCCACCTACTTGGTTTTCAGCCTCATAGGGATCAGCAGGCATGCACTCCCTCAGTTTCTTTACAATCAAGCAGAGCACATGAAAGAGCATGTGGAGCCGTTTCAGAAGATTGTCACCCAAGTGCTGACACAAACCTCCCACTGTGTGCTCAAAGTACATGAATTATGATGCTGTTCCAAGGCAAAGCCTACATTGGACCTGCAGGAAACTCTTTTTGAATCCCTTATGAGAATAATAAAAAGACATGCATCACAGCCTGGAATTCATATCCACTAACAGGTGTCTGGTCAGCAGCAGCTTTGCCAGAGCTATCACTGCTGTCTCAGGAGCCACTTACCCACTTACCCTAAGCTGTGCACAGTGCTTCCATATCTCCATATAGAAAAATGCCAGGCTTCAATGTGCTTGAGTGGACTGTACATCAAGAGAAAAATGTGCTAAATATATATATATATTTTTTTTAAAGCATTGTACAGTATGTGTAATGCAGCAGTATGATTTGTTTTCTGTTACTGGTAGCCTATAGGCCAAAGTAAAAAGAAAGTGTGCTAGGTTAATTCACTTGATTTTACTACTGTGCTGGCCACCTAGAATTTTAGGATTGAGACATAATTAAACAAAAAAAAACAACGATATGAACATAATTTTGATCTTTTATTTAACATCATGAAACCAAAAGTCTACCGGAAACCATAATAGTAGTACAGGATTTCATGTTAGATTTTCAAATGTTTTAATGTGTACTATAAATATGTGTGTTGTTCAATGTATTTGTACCTTTTTTAATCTGACGCCTTTATATTTGAACAACCTGTCTCCAGACATGTTCCGTAGCCATAATGGGACGGTGTAAACAGACGGTGTATGCAATTGACGTCTTAAGTAGGGGACACAGCTGATTTGCATACCTCTGACAATTGGTTAAGTACAATCTCTCGGTAACAATCCGTGATGGTAAATAACATCTAAAACCATTACTGGCCAGTAAAATAACCTGGCAGCAGTTTTATAAATGACATGTTAAATACTGCCCAATAATTTTTTTTACTGGCCGGAAATTACTGCCATCTTTTATGAATATGGCCCTTAGTGTCTGGGGTAATTACACCACATCAAATTGAGTTTAGGCAACACTTCATTATTCAAAGGCCCTTTTCTCATACAGCAAGTCAGTAAGTTCAGTTTTTCAAGGCTGTGGATATTCAAAAGCTAAAGAAATTAGCCAAGAGGTTTTTCGTACGGTTGGCTTTCCATTTAAATTGGATTTGGAGACAAAATGAGTACAGTACTTTTTTTTAAACAGAAATGGAGTCAATGGTACATATTAACATATCATAAATATTCAAGGATTAAAGAACACACACACACACTGCACATTTTTATTGGAAATGTTTTACAGTCAAAATATGGTCTCTCTGTAACAGATGACCTGGCAAAAAATAAAAATGATACAAAAAATAAAAGAATAAGAATGGTCTGTTTTGTTTGTCTGAGAGAGCTTTGATTATTGTATATTTAGTACTGTTGCAAATCAAGCTGTCGATGTATAGAAACTCTATCACCATAACCTCCTGTGGTAAAATCAATGTAAAGCAGCAGTGCCACACAATCTCATGTTCCATTGTAAACTGTTAATTAAAAATGAATCACTGCTTCTGTGCTTAGTACAGTGTTACATTAGCCACTTTCACACTGGCAAGATCTACCCGGGCAGCACCCGGTATCATGCAGGTCGGGTACACAATTTCACACTGCTTTTGATAAAGCAGGATTGACCTGGGTGACAGATGCAAGTAAACAATGTGCGTATCAATGTCCCGGAACCAGTTTGTTACAGACGCTACCATCCAAGCTTCTCTGGATTGAACCGTCGGCCCAAATGTTGATTAGAGAAAATGTTTCTTCATCCCGGCTGCAATCTGGCTCATGTTGTGTGTCTCAAGCAACAAAAATACAGCTAAACAGAATACCGGTAAACAGAAACGTTCCTTGTTATTGCGTTGGCTCACGAATGGCGGTCAAGCATTTTGTCTCGCTCAACCCGGGTCAAAACGTGTCAACCGACATCATGAAGTGGGTCACTGGGACCCGGGTTAACCCGGTTAGCCAGGATCCGGGTCCGGACCCAGGTAGGTGTGCCAGTGTGAAAGGGGCTTTAGTTGCAATCTACTGACTCAGAAAGCACACAGTTTGTTATGTTCACAGTCCAATAGTTAAAGCTGAATAAAATACACAATTCTTTATTTAAACAGTATACTATTAAATAGTTGCATTAGCAATATTGTTTTGACAAGGCAAACACAAACTTTGTGATTATAATTTATCTGGGAAATGTTATTTGCAATATCTGAAAAGCAGCCTTTGCAACAAATGAAATACACCAGGGGAAATTACTCTGAATTAATCTCAGGATGTAAAAATACCTCTAGACATGAAGCAGTAATTGACAAACCTGATATACGTTATGTGATATTAAGGTTTTTATTGCGGCTATTAATAATTCAAAATGTAATTTTACAAATATAAATTGCAAATGCTGTTGATCAGAACATATTTATTAGTGACATGCCCTTTCAAGATATCTTTTATATATCCCTTGCATCTTTTTTATTAGAGATCTCTTACTCTCTGATGAGGACATACAGAATAAGTATTGCTGTTATAAGTGACATTCTGAGAAGGGCATATCGTTTAGAAATACTGGACTATAAATATATTATAGCTACATGTTAATGTGGAAAGGACATTGTAGCAACTTCTATTTATGTAAAAAAAATTGTAATTTTTATATTATATATATATATATATATATATATATATATATATATATATATATATATATATATATTGTATTTGTGGTCTAGTGCCACATTGGTAGACACGTTAGTATCTTGATTATTGTGTGTACCAGTAAGTAAATTTCTTACACCATTTACTACTAAATGCCCAATGCGTTGCATGCCAAATGCTGAACACAAGATACTAACTAAGTGGAGAATGTTGGATAATAACTGATAAGCTTAATGTAAAAAAATATATATTAAATTTAACTACAGTAACAACTGCACCATAAACCATGAATAGTAAGAAGTTCAGTGGAGGTGTTCAATTCATCTCATTTCTCAACCTTCCTAAGCATTAGCCTTGTTTGCTATTAGTTGAGAGAATGTGGATTATGTTCAGATGCGTAGCAGACGAGTCATGCCGTCCCTTTTGTGTATGAGACATGCATCTCAAGGACTTTCAATATGACTGAGCTAATTATTGGTGATGCGGGTCTTTGACATGATTTAACAAGAATTACTGAACCAACATCAACCAGAAAAGAAAACCCCTGGTGTCCTGCCAAGCTGAGGACCTTTCATGTCTTCCACAGCAGCATTTATTAGGCCTTTTTACATAGATTTTACGATTCCCTGCATTTTTTACTGTTACACCATAGCAACCATTTTCACATTTGTTCTGGGGAGACTGGTAATGGTCACATGGTCACATCCCATCACAGCACATTGTAAACACACATTGATGAAATGCTTAGCTGTTATTGCGATTTGTCTGGTTGGATCTTTGCAGAAAAGTACATGCAATGTATTTGCTAGGGGCAATCCCTCAAGGCTTTGATAATGTTGCTGAATTCATGGATGGTAATCTTTTATGTCATCCCCTGGGGACCAGACTGTAATGCCACTCATACAGAATGGCTTGGCCAATATTTGTCAGTGCTATTGGAAAAGAATGAGAGATAAGGAGGCTAAGATTTGGGGAATGTATTCTTTGAGGCATGGGGATGAATAAGGTAATACAGGCCACATGGCTTGAAAGGGGTGCCACTGTCAGGGTATGGTATAATTAATAAAGTTTTGTAAATTCAAAGTTTTCTCTAGCAGTGGATTGGGTTTACAACACGCAAGGCCTAATCATTACCCAGTCATTGTGAGCCCCTGCATGAGCATCTGAGATAGTGCTGTCAGCAAAGCAGGGTCTCTAATCAGATGATAGTAATTGTGCAAATCAGATTATATTAATGTAAATGTGTTCTTTTGAATGAATGACTTTAAATAACTTACCCTATGGCAACAACAAGTAAATGGAGTTTATTCATGGTGGCTCCGTTTCACCCCATCCTACCGTGTGACAGTGAAATATCAAACCCTGACTTTGGTCTCATTGTCTCTCTTGAAGGAGGGACATGGAACAGGCCAAATATTGAGCCAACGTTCTGACTGAAAATGGGTGTTTTATGTTGTGTAAGGCAGAGCTCTCTTCCCACTTAGCACTGTTCTCTTTCTAAACCTTAGGCACTCTGTATTACCTGTTAGACACTTCCTTAACAACGACAAAGCGCTGGCACCTTTTGGCCTATTGCCCTTATTTGTTCAGTGGTCCTTGGCTACCTCAATTACAGTCAAAAAGGTAGAAGCGTGTTCTGAAATTGGCAGGTTTTTAATTGATCTGCGAAGCATTACAGAATGCAAGCCTCCCAGAAAACAGCACACAAGTGTTGAAGGATTTCCAATAGCTCAACAGAAATCTGATTGCCAGAATATGGTGAAAATTGTTGTGTTGTGCAGGTCCCATGAAATGTATAGTGTCATTTTTTCAATGTTGATGCAGGAATGTGGAAATGTAGGTGTATTAAATGACATTGTTGTTTATCTTTAGGCAAGCTGTCTAGATGATAGAGGGTATCATAATCTACATTTTTATTTATCCTCTAGAAAAATGCATTGGCGTTCATCAGAAATATTGTGTGAGGTCATTACACATCCAATTATGTTTACTGAAGCAGTCAAAGATAATAGCAATGATGCTGCCTCAAATGCTACAGTTTTTCTTTATTATTTTACTGGTACAGTAATCTGGGATTTTGTTGGTTAGAGAAAGCTTTTTATTATACCGGTAAGCTATATTCCTTCACCGAAATGAGAGATATTCAAGTTGTCTTAAAACAGAATTGGCAAATAGTATTCCAATTAGGGGTTTCAAGATTAAATGTGTTCACATTTCAGTTTAGTTTACTACTAAATGCTAAGAAATTTTACTAAACTCTACTATATCAGCCACTGCGTTTATTTAGTCTCGAGAATGTGGTTATTTGTGAATTTTGAAGAAAGTTTTAAATAGACTTCATACAAGAGCGAGACTATTCTCCTAACACCATGGAATGCAGTAGACCTCCAAATAAACTACATAAAATAAAATTAATATTTTTTGTTGGCTTCATAACAACCAAAAAACAACAGTAAAAAAGAGCAGCGTTTTGTAAATGTTTGCAGTTTCTCACACCAGCTTTAAAGTGCTCAAGAGTGCTTTATCAGTTTTAACCTAAATCCCAAAACTCAAGAAGTAGCCTTCTACAGTATTTAACCTGCGGATCTAATTGTTTGACTATTTCACTGAGAGGCTATAGGCGTGTGTCATGTGAGAATTCAAAAGAGCAAGGCCTAATGAATCTGGCAAGTATGAAAGGTTACATAGGTGCTGTTGTGTCTTTCATATTTAAACACACATGCTTTAAAATATCATGAAGGTGACAGCAGAGTTAAACAACAAAGACAACACGAGTGAACCAGTGTCAATATGGTTCCAGCAATGAAAAATACAAGAACAGTGAATATTAAGTTTTGTCCTTGGTCATTATTGGATCTTCCACCTCCAAGAACTCAATGACTATGGTCAATGGTCCAAAAGCTAATAAATTAATGTATTAAATATTTTTGAAGAAGCCTCATACATAATATATATAGGTCAAGAACAGCCTGGTTCTATCACACCTCTGAACGTACAGTAAGATTTGTATTTGTACTTGGATTTAAAATTTAAACAAACCATTGGCTTGTTAAACTTGTAATAATCCTACTGCCAAAACAAACACTGTCATCCTTTATACTGTAAGTAGGTTAACTGATTTAAATTTACGTTTTTAAATCTAGCATTAGTCTTTAAATGTCTTAGAGACTATTTGCTTAGAGAACTTGCTCCAGACAGGCATAAAGTTCAGGTTTGTTTGCAAAAACCTTCTATAAAGCTTTGCAAATAGAAGTGGAGATGAGTTATGAGCACTGCCTGGTCCGAAAATGTCAAGTTTGTCAAAATGTCAGGACAGTTCCATAAGAACATTGACAGCAAACATATTTACTGCAGGTCTTACAATATATTGCATTGTTGTTTTATTTTATAATAAACTCAGCAGTAATCTCTGTTACGTCCTCTTATGGTCTGTCTGTCTTATCATTGAGGTTTTGTGTTTAAAAAAACATGTTTGGTGGATATTGTGTTTAGTACATACTAGCACAAATTCTGGAGTTTTCTGTGGCTACTCTGTGACTAATCAGCGTAAGTCAGCACGTTCACTTTGCCTGCTGATGTTTTTAATATATTCTCTCAATCTGAAGAGATGGACACTGGTACCATGGTACATCAGCAATAACAGTGTGCTAATGTTTCAGAATAACTTTGCAATATGTCAAGATTAGAGCAACCTAGGTAATTTCCTGTTCATTCCTCCCTTTGCTTTTATAAAACTGAATCAATCACCCAAATCATAGACCAACATTCCCCGAGCAGTACATACACTTTTATAAAAGCTGTGTCCACCTATGTGCTCAGCCTTAATCTGGTTTGACTAATTGAATTGAATGGATATATGTCTCTTTGACGACACACACAAAAAAAAGCCTTCAGGAAACATGGACTTTATTGATTCCAGTTGAAGACGTGATCCCTCAAAGAATGGCTCTCTGTCAGTAGCTTCCTTTTATAAAAGAAGACGAGAGGAAAAAGGAATCTTGCAGTTGAATTGCCTTTATGAATGTGACCAACGATGTATATTGCATTTATAAATAAAATAACTTCCTGTTTGCTTAGTATTTCTCAGTCTACCAAAAAAGCCCTGGTCATACATTTATTTATTTATTTATTTATTTTAAATGTATATTGCGCAATAGACCACAAGTGGTTTCAGAGCACTTACACAGCATGAATATACATTAAAAAAAAGCACACAGCATAAAGTATCAGTGTCAAAACATTAGACAATACATTCTCCCAATTGATTTAGCATAACTTGTGAAATAAGAATGTTTTTAGTTTCTTCCTAAAAGGGAGAATTTCAGCAGTAAGGCGGAGTTCTAAAGGCAAAGCATTCCAAATCTGTGAACCAAGGACCAAAAAAGCAGAAGCTCCAAAACATTTTTGTTTAAAACGTGCCTGACACAGGGACATGATGTGCGAGGACCTCAGACTCCTAATAGGATTATAACTGCAATTTCAGATAATGAGGAAGGTTGCTGATAAAGTGCTTTGTGAATTAAGCACAGTAATATGAATTGTGCACAAAGCTCAATTGGGAGCCAGTGTAAATCCAGTAGAATTTGGGAAGTTGGATCCTGACAAGATCGACTAATCAAGAGTCGAGCCGAGGCATTCTGAATGCCCTGGAGCAGTCTGGTTCAACACCGAGGCAGCCCCACATACAGGCCGTTGTCATAGTCAAGAAGAGATGTACATATATTGTTTTTAAATGTCTTTTTAAATAAGAAGTTCTGTATTCAATAAGCAAGGTGATAACACGAGTAAGTGTTAAAATTAAAGGAACTGGGATACCCTCCTACAATCTGACAGCTGTCAGTATTGAAGTCCTCTTATAATTATTTTATTTTGAGTACGCAAATATTTTGTTACTCTCATTCACTTTAAATGACTTATATTAGTATTAGCATTCAGGTCTTCAACAGAGAACCCTGTTGTCTTCCAGTCAACAGTCCTATCAGGTTTTTTTGTTTTTTTTGGTGCAGTTCGAGGTGATCTTTAACCCTACCTGGGGCTCAAATCAGTCCGCTGATGATGGAAATGAATGGGATTGATTACAATGAGGAGGCTGTGTGATCCAGTGGTTAAAGAAAAGGGCTTGTAACCAGGAGATCCCCGGTTCAAATCCCACCTCAGCCACTGACTCATTGTGTGACCCTGAGCAAGTCACTTAACCTCTTTGTGCTCCGTCTTTCGGGTGAGATGTAATTGTAAGTGACTCTGCAGCTGATGCATAGTTCACACACCCTAGTCTCTGTAAGTTGCCTTGGATAAAGGTGTCTGCTAAATAAATGAGCTTTCAACTAATTAAATCCTAGAAGTGAAGCCTTGTTCACAATGCCTGCAAATTCATTCAAATCAATAGTAAATACTTCTTGAGTCATAGAGTCACAGACAGGCTGTGGTTGTTCATGAATAACCATGGTTAAATGGTTGGAAAGTGACCATCTGATTGGAAACATCCAGCATAGGATGCAATCACTGGGATCCATACCATTTGTCCCTCTATAATTCAGGTTTCAGTAATTTCAGTGTTAAAATGTAATGGTGAAGGTGGGGGAGATGTTCGTATGATGTTTTTGTTGCTACCATATTTTGATCTAGCAGAAGGTTTTTATAAACTGCATACACCATTGTATTATGATTTGTTTCTATTCTATTTTAATATTTCCTTCTGATTACAAGAACTAAAGTCTAGACAAGTCTAGTCTACAATCTTTATCAACATTTCTTAACTCCAATTAGCAGTAGTGTGGGAAGACATGACTTTTGGCAAGCACGAATATGATTGCATCCCAAATTGTTCATGCATGATCCTCAGGCTTTCATCTGAATCCATTTAAATAAACATCTATTTAACTACGCTGTTTCTAGAAAAAGATAAGGTTATACTGAAACTTCTTGGCTGATTTATTACATTGCTCTTAAATAAGTATAACATAGGGGATAATATACTGTATGATAATATACTGTATGATGTTTGATCAGGGGGATAACTTCTATTGCATGTGGTTGGCTGGTGTATTGACTGGAGTAAGATAAATCTATTGTAATCATTGCACACAAACACCCCATTATGAATAAGATCAACATCCCTGATCAATTGTTTAGAGATCTCAGAATAGAAGAAACTGAAGAAACTTAATTTACAATGATGTTATTGTACAACAATGTAAATACTACTTTATCTGCTGCGTCACCACATCAATTTCATAACTTTTACAACCCAATAACAATATACAAGTAGATTTAATGCTGACATACTACACAAGTAGGCTGTGTGAGTGCTATATCTTGGAATATCATGGACAAACCAAACTGGTTAATATTTAAAGTACTGAACATTTTATATCAGTGTGTCAGGATGTGAGTGGTGTGGGAATAATGAAAAGTCAGTTTTATTTTAACTCCTGTCACCCCCTATACCAGCAATGGTATGGGGGTAAAACGGCATGCTTTCAGTCCCCAACAAAAAGGTTCACTAAATAATAAACAATTCCTTTAATCCACCCTTGCATGGCAAAGAGCTTCAGGATAGGTGGTGTTCTTGTGGTGCTGTGCTGTGCAGTGTTGTGCAGGGGTAGTGGTGCTCCAAGGTTTGTGCTGGCTGCGTGGCTGCAGCTCCCTAGCCTCTACTCATCTGCGAACACAGAAAAGCAAAACAAAGCAATAGCGCTCCTGCGCGTTGGTAGTTTCAGCATCAGGGGCTGTACTCACGTAGCTGCGTCCTCTTTGTACTGCAAACTCCTCCCTGTGATCAGCCCAGCGCCATGCTCTATCCAATCGTTGTGTGCCCCACAGCTGATCACAATAGATCTGCTTAGCAGTCTTGTAATTATGCTCTTTCTCCAAAATGGCCGACTTCCGGTTCCGTCCTACCATCAAGTTGGGCCACCTCTGTGAAAGCGTACCACCAACCTTACCTAGTGCCCTTCCTGGTCGGGAGGGAGACTTGCAGCTCGGATTCCTTCTCTCCTTGTCACACAGTGGTTTTCCAAGCTCTGCACCTGATCAAATTTCTGCCCTCAACAGAAGCTAACATAATCTGGAATAGTATTGATGGGACTAAAGCCTTTACAATCTACTACTCTGTGCTCTCAATATTTGCTTCTGTTCCATTTGTTAAATGTGTATTTGAATGTCAATTTGTTTTATATTTTGGAATAAGCACTTAGTTAAATGTCAGGAGAGAAATGGTCATGCCCTCAATGTTATTAGAAATACACAATTGTGCCTGTGGGACTGGTTCCCACTCACGATAACAAAAGCACTACTTCAGTACAGTAAAAAAAAACATTTTGAAGTGAACATATATATATATATATATATATATATATATATATATATATATATATATATATATATATATATATAGGACTTCCTCAAACCATTGCCTGCTTGGTTGACCAGTGTGACCACTGTCAGATTCTCATTTTAATTGGGAGTAGCTACTTCCACCCCTAAACCAGATTGTTCTAAGAAATCACTGTAATAAAATCAATAAACAGTGGGGGAATTCCATGCCAAACCGATCCATCAATCTCACATGACCTCAAATGACTTATTGCAGAGCTAATGATATCTTATGTATGTTAGGCACATTGCCCAAATTTTTGCTTTACACTATATCCTAATTTTGAACATACTGATGACCACATAAAAGGAACTCACTGATGTATTGCAGCCATCATCAATTCTGAGCAAAGTTTAGTCACAGAGAACACATACCTCGGCATGAAGCAGGTCACAGCTGTGGTACAATTATACAGTGGTTAATTCCATCATAGCTGCCCTTGTGTTGCCATTGCCACTGCATTGCCATTGTAGGCTTTTGAAGAAGGAGGAGAGAGCAGTTATGTAAGACATAGATTGCTGGAGAGATGTCTTCTTGTTTGTTGGTTTAACAGAGTTGAGGGCTTAAAAGTACTAGGTGGTATGTCATCCTAATGAAGACTACTTTGTTATTTCAAAGATATCGCAGGATTGGTCAACATACATATCAGCAGCTTCTTTGAAGTTACTGATACATTGTTTCAGCATGAAGTTGAAAACTTAGTTAAGTTCTGTTCAGTTCTTTGAAGCAACACTACGAGACATCAGTTAATGCTGAGGCATGTTTGCCAAAATATCTGTCTGGCTCACTTTGAGGACCACATAGTGTTGTAGATTTAAAGAGGGGCAGTTAGTTACCATTACCCCCTTTGGAACCGTCAGTCAATGCATTATAAAGTCCATCTTAAACTACTACTATTAATAATAAATATATTACATAAAGCCACTTTTGTGCAAAAACTATAATGCACTGAGGTGTTGAGCTGTCTATGAAGGCCATTAAGAAATTAAAAAAAGAACAGTCCTGGATCTGGCAGGCAAAGACTGAAGAACAGAAGTGATATGGATTCTGGCTGGGGCAAATGAAATTGAAAAACATGGCAACATAATTTTGGACCAATTAGAGCCTGGTGATGCAAACAGGGAGACCAGTGCTTGCAATAGCCCAAAACGTAAGGTGACAAAAGTTTGAAATAAAACTTTGGCAACTCCGGTAACAAGCTGTTTTTAAGATTTATGCTTTATTACACTTTGCTATGCTTTTACTATGGTAAACCTTTATAAGGGTCTGTCCACAGCATTAGTCCATTTTCTTACCTATCATAAGGTTCTCAGCGTTGCTAAATGAAGGGACTAGCAATTGTCAAATATTCTTTTGACCATTAAATTGTATTCCTACTACTATAAGCTATGTTGTTGTGTTAGGCTGATGTGTCCATAAGTGCGTTTTTCCTTCTGTTGCATTCGGATTTATCTGCTGATTTTCATTTGAGGGAAATTGAATACGCTGACTGGCTGTCTGGGTCTTAGATAACAACACTTCGCTTGGGTTTAAATGGATCCCTAATCTGATTTGAGCTGTATCCATAAATCCTAAGCCAGTTAGAGCTCATATTACAAATACAAATTATATTTAATGAAAAACAGCATATCAATGTGGCTTTATTTCTGTCTATTTTTAAAATATGAAAACTGATTTAGAGACTTGTGCTTTTTTACAACCAAGAATTGATTAGGTATTAAAAACACTAATTAGTATTTCTGCTCCAGCAGGGCAAGGAACAAATGTGGACTGGGGCTAGTCTGGCAGACAGAGACTTCCTATGCTGGACCCTTGCCTCAAAAGCTTGGTAAAATCTGTTGCTTGTATAAGATCCATTGAATCTATTTGGCAGGAGGAAAGATGTAATTGGCTTAACAGTGGGAATTGACCAGTAACTGGGTTGCATAAGGGAGATGACATTTAAATTAGGTAGAAAATGGTCCCCAAAAAAACCCATAAAACATCAGTGCTTAGTAAAGTGTGGATTCAACTTAGTCCCTGTTTTTATCATGCTATTTATATGAGACATACAGCATGAGGACATACCCTGAATATGTTGGACAGTATTTTTTTTATTTTTTAACTTTTTCTTAAATATTTTTCTGATGTTTTAATTGTAGTTTTGAGTTGCGGAAATATCCAAAACTTGTGATCTAATCTAATCCGAAAAGAAGTGCAGTTACAGAATGCATAGACAAAGTTTGCAAACTGGCTAAACTGGGATTCGTAGTGGGAATGTCTTGTATACGCCTTGTATATTAACTCAGACCATTAGACTGGTGCACTTTGATTCAAACAGACTAAACTGCTCCTTTTGTGCAGAATAGAGATCATTCATGACTGAAGTTACAGTTTGACTAAAAAGATTTTCCCAAAGAAAATCTGTTGTCACATTTTACCATTTAAATAAGATTCTAAACAATCCCAGCTTTAAAAAGAAAGCCTTGCTTTTTCTCCTTGATTAATCTAAAAAGCTCCCAATGCCAAGCTTTCTAAATTAAATTAACACAACTATAAATTGGGTAAACTGCAGCTTTTGTTGTCTGAAATATGAAAGGGATTATA
The DNA here is from genome assembly GCA_030684275.1 of Acipenser oxyrinchus oxyrinchus. Lineage (NCBI taxonomy): Eukaryota > Metazoa > Chordata > Actinopteri > Acipenseriformes > Acipenseridae > Acipenser > Acipenser oxyrinchus. The sequence goes on from CM060260.1 coordinate 6,420,462, forward strand.
GTGTACAAATCTGTATTTCAGTCAGCAATTAAGCTAATTAATGATTAGGAGTGTGCCGAGTTAGCAGTATAAACATGCATCTATACCGATTGTGATTTTACTAGTAATACAGTACAAAACATATTACTCATACTCCTTTTTAGGTCAAATCCTGCCTTTGTGATGATTTAAAGCATTAAAGCCCTGTCTGGTTTTCTGTAAGGATAAGGAGATAGTTCACTGTTATTTAGTAATGTCCTCAGTTTCTCCTATTACCACTGCTAGTATTTGCTTATTTATTTGTATTAAACAGATTTTACTTGTTACTAAGTGACACTCAGTGAGGTCTTTATTGCTGCAGGTGTGTATGTGTTTCTTTAATGTAAAACACTGAATTGTCATGACATGCATCAAGTCTGGACTTTCCGCCTGACTGGCAAATACAAGAATCATATGGAATCATACAGAATGCACAGTACATAGTGAGGGCCTCTAACAAAAGAGCTTGAACTTGTCAGATCTAATTTAAGAGGAGACAATGCTCATTCAGAATTGCAGTATAAACTTGCATTGAAAATCAATGAACAGTTTTGTAAACATAGATACAATGATATTCAATTTACTTTTGCTTATACTTTTGCCACATACATAAGCTGTTTGAGGGACATGTCAAAGGGCTTGTGAAGTATTACATTATGGAGGCCCAGTTACTCTGCTTTGCTGAAGGATACACCCTTTGATTTTAGCAGCTAAAGGTGGCATAAGAGAATATCCCAGCTCAATGACTTACTTGCTCTGTGATTCACATCATGTCATTGTGACCTCTGTATGTCTCTCCATGCCCTGCAGAAGGAATAAGCCCGCCACAACATAACTTTACAGATTGGATCCAATCTGTTCAACACCCCTTGAGCCATATACAGGATTTGAACACAAATATTGCTAATGAGATAACTATGTCTGAAATCACTTAGGGGATAAGGTTTGTAACCGAGTTATAGAAAAGTTATCGTCATAGTGCCGATGTATAGTACCTTGAAAAATTTCTAGAAGAACGATTACCAGAGCAATGATTTTTTGAGCAAATTCTGTACAATCCGGCTACATTTTAGAAGCCATTATGATTTGACACTGTGGGGTCTATTTATTGTATTTAAACAGAGATGTATTTTAATACTGTGTACCACCATTATGAAACTTAAACATCTAACAGTGCATGTGCTTCTCTTTAGTGTGTTCTGAAAATTCCAGTGGTTCTCAATAACCGTTATTACCACTACTTGTTTTCCTAATAGAACATTCACCAATCAAGAAATAACTTAAGACAACTAACACATTCCTGCATTTAATGTTACAATAGTTTGTTTAGGTGCATAATCATGTTTTAGAGTAAAAAGCTTTGAGAATCAAATCGATAGTTTTCTTTGATTAGCCCCACTAAAAAGTTAATTTTCCTTGGTTTCTGTTAAAGAAACATAAAAGCTGTAACACATCATTAAGAAAACCCATTATGCTGACAAAATGCTGACATTTTGTTGCTCAGTAACCCTTGCTGTTATTTAAGCTCAAACCAGAGAACTCTTCCTGTGAAGGTCATATTCTTGTGATGTATTCAAATAATACTCCAGGCCATGATACTGCTGCAAGTTTAAAAGAGAATGTGCTATGCTCTATGAGACCAAACTTACATAAAATACCCAGAAGCTTCTATTCATTTGAAAATATATTATTTAAATTATTAACACCTTAAAGTGTGCTCCTACTGACTAGTAATCCCTTCATTTAAGTATAATGTATTCCACTTATTTGAAATTAAGGTGGGCCTGTCAGGAGTTGTCAAAAAGACGATGCTGAGAATGAGGGAAAAGGCTGGTTGACTGCCCAGGGCCAGTGAACAGTGCATTAGGGTCCACATTTTGAGGATCCTAAACATGGGAAATGCTAAACTTAAAAACCACTGTGAAAACTACAGTGCTGCCAAACCTCTAGAGTTCTACAGTTAGTTCTAGTTGAATACGTTCCCTTGTTTGAATGTCTCTGTGGAACCTTGCGAGACTTCTGAACGGATTGCTGGATTGAACTGCCAAGTTGTATAAGGCTCCATAAATAAGCACAGTTACTAATTTATAACAAGCCATCCTCTCTAAACACACCAAACACCCACCCCATGTAATAATAGATCTATGCTCCTAATCATTTCTAAACGCACATTGGCAAACACCCTTTTATAAACCATTTTTTGTAGAGCATATCCTCCCAAAGAATGATGAGAATCTTTTTTTTATGACAAACTCAAAAGTCAAACGAGAAGCGAGTTTTGGATCTCATTTGTTGAGTGAGGGCATTGACAGATGTTAAGTGTTGTGTGCACACAGCGGCGACATGTACTTATTTCATTTGAAATCATTCCAATGCCTACGAAAGAATGTTTTGGCTAACAAAACATAAAGCTTCTGAATTGCAGACTACACATGGAGTACTGTTTAAGTATCTTTCAGATAATATTGCCTGGTAGATCCAGTAGACCTTAGGATCACCTTGTGTCTTAAGGGCTGTCATATCATGTCTACAGGAGATGAATGTTACCACAACAGTCAAATATTCAAAGTCTAGCAGATTTTTTTCTTAAAGGAAAAAATAACAACAGCAACAACTCGAAACCACTTAAGACTACATTTATCTGCTAATGCCTTGGATAAAGGCGCCTGGCAAATAATAATAATAATATTAAATGTCTGAGTTGATAACTGATGGCTTTGGACGTTTAACTGCTCTTTTCACTGCCTCCCCTTTAATTATTGTTGGTATTTTTAATCAATAATCCCATGCCCCAGCCCATATTACATTCTCCTATTATCAATTGGGCCATGCCATATTCTATGTACTGCTTATTTAACACATATCACACAATCATTTACACTGTACACTGTTTGAGGTACACATGACTTTTCTTACATGGGTTTGTGTGTCCTTCTTGTTTAAATGTTGTGCTTGCAGCTCTTTGGCCAAGATATAAGATGAATAAAAGCCATTAAGTAGGTTGACCTCTTTAAAAGCACAATTTACAGGGGTTCCCCTTTACCAAAAAAGAATAGGAAATGCTTCCACTGTCTCATTAACCTCTTAGACTATGGCAATACAGGACTGTAGTTCTTTTTATCTGCCAATCGCCCTTCATTTTGTGATGGGAACCTGGTATGTATGTTGCTACACTAAATGGAACCTATAAGGAATCTGACAAGTGATGTTTTTAGTCTTTAATTAACTTTTTTTTTTTTTAAAAACTAAAAAAACATACAATTCAGTATTCCTTAGGCACTTTCAAGCTCTTTGCTTCACAATTTTAGGAAAAACATTCTCCTGTCAAAAATAGGAGCTAGAGACTGCTGTGAAAACAGATCCATGACTTCTTCTTGAATTCATATAACAGCCACTAGGAATGACAGTAGTAAATTGTGGTTAAGCGTAGCTGTATAAATGTATGGTAACGCATGGTAAAAGAGTAGCATGGCTCACCACTGTTAGGATGACCATGGGCGTAAACATTGTGCTCAATACCAAGCGGCTGAGTGTGTTCAATAAAGAAGGTTCATAAATCTAATTATTTACTATTCTATTCCCTTTTCATGATGTCTGAGCCTTCTATAAATACATATTTATTTTACAAACACAGTCCCATAGTTGATTACAGTTGACTGAGGTTGAGAAATGTCACAGGTGCAAACAATGGCCATCTATATTAAACATTTGTTACAAAAATCCCTATGTGGTTGGAAATGGTTGCCTGGTGTATACATCTGATTAGCCAGTGCCCAAGACAATAGAAAATTACTATAATTAATTTTGGGTCCAGGTTTAAAACAAATCCGAATTGCACAGCATGGTCTCGGAGAGACAGCATGGCTGTATCTAAGGAATACTGTATTCGTTATTCATACAGGAACTTTGTCTTTTTAGTTCCACTCAAAGAGAAAGCATCGCTCTCCCACAAGGGTTTTCAATAAGCACCTTACACCCATGAGAATTTTTTTTTTTTTTTTTTTTTTTAACACCAATGATGTACTTCTGTTGCCTGGCAAAAATCTCTGCAATAATCAAAAGCAATTATGTGTAAAAAAATAAAAATAAAAATAGCATTCATTTTGCTTACATTAGAGAAGGTTTTCTGAGAAATGTTCAGGGAGTAGCCTATAACTGTTCAGCTGATTTAGTTTGGGTTGTTAATGGTTTAATTTGAACTTGAGTAAAAATCCAAATGGAAACACATATTTTCTGTAACATGATTGATGGAATTATAGATATAGCCACTTTAATAATGAATTAGCCATTAGTAAAAATATTTTTGTCTGTAAGATAATGAAATAGTACTCCATAATTCTAATTGTAATAATTGCTATTGCAACTATTTCTTTTCTGCCTTTGTTTTGATGACAGTGCCTGGTTTGGAAGTATGCTAACCAAGGTTTTAAAAATCAATTTTCTTACATCTTATCAGCTTATTAGCATTATTACTGGTCCTCAGGATCTTTTGGTTATGTCAATATGTAAAGAATATAACTTGCTGCATCCTGCTACCTTTACTTTTGGTCACATGGTCAGATAGCAGCCAGACCATTTGACCACAACTCAGGACTAAAACTCAGTGATTAGGTACCGGGAAGCAACAGAAACTTTTAATCTAAACTGGATATTCCAAAATCGATGTATAAAAACCAAAGCAAAGAACGCAAGTAGAACAGAAGAAAAAGGCTAGCACTTTTAAAGTTCAACACAGATTTTCAATGTCTTTTAAGCATCTGTTACAGTACCTGGCTACTGTAACTGAGCACTGGAATGGGACAGATTGAGTGCAAAGGAGCGTCATCCCATTGTTTCAAGAGATTGATACACAGAAAAAAATCTTCTGTATGCAAACACTGGCGTCTTTCCAGCCCAATCATTTTCCGCCACGATTATACAACATAGTATGGTTCAGACCGGACTTGGAAAATACATGTCTTTATTAGGACTTTTTAATACCATTTCTAGAATACTGTTACTTCAAACAATATCTTTAGCCAAAGAAGGATCAGAATGACTTTCAACTGTTTGTTGAATCTTCATCTCTGTATTATCTGAGCTGACCATATATGGTAACTCAGAAATCTGTAACAATTTCATAGGCTTTACTGTAGTTGCTTTAAAAACCAAAATAGAAGAATGTTGTGAGCTATCTGAATGTTGTGATCTGTCTGAACAGAGGTTCTTGGAATGCTGGCAGCACATGGACTGGCAAGGTCCCAGGTTGTAGTAGTTAGTTGCTTTTTCATAGGCATACATTTTTTAAATTCCTAGAAGCAAGACATTGGCATTTGGATCATTTTTAACAACGTCCTATCCTTATACAGTTGAATTTCCATCTACAGCATTATTACCCTTCTTACTTTGGCCAGTGGTGCCATTTCAATGTAATATAATTAGTATCCAACAAATTACCTATTACAACCTTTTATACTTAACAAATGTTGTCAACTAAAACAGAAAGCATATTGAAAAACCTTTTTTATATCTTATTGCACATAAATGTATCATATATCAGTAAAAAAAAGTTGAACCCCTGATTTAGAGCGCAAACTGTTCTGACTCTTTCATCTTCTCTTGTGTAAAAGCTGTGTTTTATGTAGGAATTGCATTTGTGGGTAATATTGAATAAAGCCTTGTTTGTCAAATTAATAAGAAAACGGCTGGAAGACAAATAAGAGCAAAGTATTGCATGGGGTTCCTGGGACATTGATCCATATTTATAAATGTTATGCTATTATAACCTGGTTATCATTATAAGAAAAAAAAAATCCATTAAGCTTTCTAATAAACTACGTTTAACTTCCTTTTCCCAAAGCAGCTTTTAGAATGTTGACTGTGTCCAGAAAAAACGAATTAATCTAGTCACAGAAAAATAGATGCCAGTCTGTTTTTACACTATAAATGTCTCTTTGAGGAACAGCTCTTATTTGAAGGAGTGCCCTTCTCTGTATAGAGCAACTTGAATGCAGCAGTAAAGAATACTGCATATAACACATGTTCTATGGACAGTGTGTTTAAGGGGAAAATGTCACTGGTTATACTGGTTACACTCTGGTGTACCAGCTGTAGTTGCAGGGTAGATTCTGAGAGCTCTGTTGGGGGCCACAGTTCAAACATAACCCCTTCAGAGCTGTCTTTTAAACCAATACTGCTTATAGACATTGGGTGTTTTTTGGTTTTACTTTTTAATAATCGTACACTATATCCCCTTCAGTCACTGCATGTATAATTGGATCATGTTAAGTTTCCTATCTGTCTATTTAAAATTATTAAAAATGAAATTCAAAAGTTTTTGACAGAAGTGGATATTCAACCCCTTCCTACACTGCTGCAATGGCAGCTTGTAGTACTCTAACTTCGTCCCCCTTCTCCACCTTGTGGCTTACCTTCTGGGAATATCTACCATGCTTTTCTTTTTATCTTCCCTTCCAACATTCCTCCTCATGACCAGGAGCTGAAAAAAAGCTGTATCTAATGTGATTTACTTTGGGTTGTTAATGGTTCAGGGCACATGGACGTGCCTTCTTGCACGCCCTTGGAATTTGCCCATATTTCTCATTTATTATACTAGATAGTTATAGGTATTAGTAACATGTACCAGCAACCGCTATCGCTGACTATCCACAAAATGACTTTAAGCTAACAGAGACTAAATAATAATAAAAATAAACCCAATAAAGCAATGCTTAAGAAAGCCACAATACATTCCACGAGCACCCAGTCAGAATGGTAACGACTGTATAGTTTAAAAGAAAAACAAAGTGCAAGTATAAATCAACGCAGCCGAGAGGTCTTCTACTGGGCACAAAGCAGACAAAAATATTAATCATTGATATGATTCCATATCAAAAAACAGTTTTTCCATGGCATCACATGGCATTGAGCCAAAGGCGTCTGCTAAATAAACAAATAATAATGGAATTGCTTCTTCATATAAACAGCTTTACCTGGTTAATATACACTGCTTTGAGTCTCAATTCTGCATTTTAAATGGGTGTTTTATATGGTTTACGTTTCATATTATTTAGTTCCTTACCTGTTTAATATCATACAGCGGTTTGAATTCCTGTTCCTCTTTCTTCCAGATCATGTTTAAGTTTTACAGGTGGCATCAGGGTAGAAGTAATTAAAGAAGATAGTTCTGCTTTACACTGTATAGACCATTTGAGAGTGAAAGAGTATATGTGAAGGAAGAAAGTTGAAGTTTAAAAAAAGAACATACAAAAAAGAACATACTTGTTTATCACTGTAACTGTTTGTGCAAAGTGGTGTAATAATTTCATGTCCAAACAAATATTTTACTCACAAAACTGTCCAACGTAAATGTACAACACAAAAAAAGAATAATAAATCTAAACAATAAAGCAGGTCGCCCCTATACCAACAATGGTATAGGGAAAGCAAACAAAAAGTAAGCAAGACACTCCGTTAGCCACAATTCCTCTGTGCACGAAACTGTGCTCTGGTGCGGGTGTCTGTGGATGGCAGGTGGTTCGCTGTGCTGTGCTGTGCTGTGCTGCGCTGTGCTGTGCAGTGGAACTGTGAGTGGTGATAACGCTGGCTTAGTGGCTGCAGCTCCGCTCTCCTCAGTACTCTTGTGCTTCTGCGAATACAAAATAAACAAACGCAGGCTCCGGCTGCTTAGATTTAGACATTCAGCGTCAGGGGCTGTACTCATGCAACTGCATCCCCTTTGTACCACCAAACTCCTCCCTGCAATCAGCCTGTTGCCATGATTTATCCAATCGCTGCCTGACCCATATCTGATCGCAATGGAGTTGCTTAGAGTACTTGCAGTTACGCACTTGCCCCAAGATGGCCGACTTCCGGTTTACGCCCACTGTCGATTTGACCCGTCTATGGGGATGTGTGCTACCAATCTTACCCGGCGCCCTTTCTGATCGGGAGGGATATTTACAGCATCGATTCTTTCTCTGTTTATCACCTTGAGATGCATGGTTTTATAATTAAAGAATAACACTGCTGAATACAGCTACATTTAAAGTTTAAAGCTGTTTTGTGCAGTGCCAACAGCAGGGGAATATTCTCGAGTACTGCTAGATTTTAAGTATACCTGCTCGCCCCTTTTTAACCTTTGCTTGAAAGTAATGAGATATAATTATCAGAATCCTCCTTGCATGTTTTAGTTGCTGGTTCATTTTGAGTAATTCTTGATTCCAAAGAAATCACATGATTAGTTTTCATTTTAGTCAGATGATGAGGTGACCATCATCTCTACTGGTCTCACTGTTGTCTATAGTAATAGTATGGAGAAGGTGGGGTCGGCAGAGTTGAAAGGTCATCATCATCTGACTATTGGTAGGTATTTTTGAAGGCAGCTAAACAGCCAAAACATTGGCTCCTAAAGTATTTTCCCTCTCTAGGTTTCAAGTAGAAAAAAAGCAAACCTTATTCCTCGCACCGTGACTGACAAGCAGTCTTCACCACTCAGTCACTCATCCCTGGCACGGACCAAGCAGGAGGGAGAGCAAAAAATACAGATGCAAATATGCAGCTGCAAGTAAACTTTGAAGGGATGCTGTACCGTTGAGCAAGGTACTTTACCTAGATTGCTCCAGTAAAAACCCAACTGTATAAATGGGTAATTGTATATAAAAATAATGTGATATCTTGTAACAATTGTAAGTTGCTCTGGATAAGGGTGTCTGCTAAGAAATAAATAATAATAATATTCCTATTACCTCATACCTTCTTATAAAAGACCACACCTATACACTATCTAATGGATAGCAAGTCCATCAGTAACTAAGGTGTTACCATTAATTTTTATCATTAGAAAATACTGGGGGGGAACAAACTGCCAACCAAAATATAGCATTTGTGATTTACTTCTATGGTTTAAAAAGTCATGCCAAGTATCTGGAAGTTTTGAGTTTTTTTTCAGATACATTTCTTTTACCTTATTGATCATTTTTGTATTGATGAGGCAAATGCTCTTGATTATTATTATTATTATTATAATTATTATTATTATTATTATTTATTTCTTAGCAGACGCCCTTATCCAGGGCGACTTACAATCGTAAGCAAATACATTTCAAGTATCATAGTACAAGTAATAATACAATTAAGAGCAAGATAAATACAATGACTTTGGTTCAAGCAAGTACAGGTGTGACAAAATACAATTCAATAATACAGCAGATAAGTGTCAGTGATAGTTACATCAGGATATGATTAAATACAAAATACTACAGATTAAACACTTGGCAGATTACAGTACTCTGAAGTACAGGATTAAATGCAGTAAAATAGGGGGCAGATAAGAGCAAGTAAAGCGTATTGATGAGTAGCGGCTCTCTATAGGGACTCAAGCTCAATAGTAGTCTTTTTTTTTTCTTTTTCTTTTTTAAATCATACCATTTAGAAAATGCAACCTATCTGCCTACTGAAATGAACTGGGGAGTCGATTTGAGTAAAGCAAAGTTTGCGGAAGATGACAGATCTGCGACCTGCGGGGTCAAGGTTTGTGGATGAAGCTGTGATTTACTGCTCATGGAGAGGAGAGGTTGTGTCTCCTGCTTCTTGGTTATCGGCCATTGTCATGGAAACCAGGGCGGAAGGAAAATACTCATACTTCCTAGCTGAAGGCCAGCGGTGCCAAAACCTGGTTGACAGATGAGACTGGAACAACAGCCATGTCAAGGCAGTAGCCCCAGGTTACCAGTCACCTTGGAAACAACAGGTCTTTCATTCCGATTCAAAGGTCAACACTAATGAATATTTCCAAGCATAATTTGTCATAGGTTTCATAACATTCAATGTATAGATTATTTTTAAGGAAGATATCTTTCAACAATAAAAGCATATACTACTGTACTACATGAACTGAAGTGTCACCTTCCATGATACTTTGTATGGATGCAGATGCAATTATACAATTATAGCTAACTGACCACTGCCACTTCTGTGCCACTTCTGTTCTAGTTTATATTCATAATGGAGTTACCGGAAATAGACATCTGTTTCCAGTTGTACCTACACTTACACATGCTGGTAATTAGGATATTACATAATTGCATAAAAAACATTCAAAGTTATGCACTTAATTCTTTAAGGCTCAACGGTTGTATATAAATATAATGTACAGTATGTGTGTGTAATTTCTGTGAAAATTACTGTAATTACTTGCGCATATATATAATTTATTTCCATATGGAATTAAGCCATTTCTCTTATTATTTTATCCTGTCTTATGCTTAGTACCATTCTACCAATGGCTCCTACCCTTAGTACATAACCATGACATTACCATTGTGATTTGAGAGCATTTGCTGGCAGTAATGCAGGTAAAGATATTGATCTGTTTAATGATCTGGAATAAATAACACCTGTGAGAAGCAGCACTTTGCTGAGTATCTGCGTTTGTAAAGCTGAAAATGAGGGAGAATAGTCCCTTGATGCGAGATAAGGGGAGACAGCAAAGGGGTGAATTTGAGAGGATTGGTGGGTATTTGCGAAGTTAACTGTTGAGTTCTCTGCCCATGTTGGTCAACCCTCAATTAAAATTAATGTAAATACACATTAAGAAATGAGACTAGCTGGAATCCTGGAATCCACATTTACAAGATTTTGTTTAACCAAAAAAAAATGTAAAACATGGAAGTTGTAATTTTCTTCTTTATTTGTACCCAAAATTGCAGGGGTCCTTGGAATCAGATTGAGTCCAGTACATATACAAGTACATCTCCTCCTCACTTGTTACATAATCTAACCTACAGACCTACAGTTTAGGAACAGATTTAACACATTGAACACATTTTAGCTATTACTTTTATCAGTTCCACCTGCTTTTTTTTTTTTAGCTCTTAGACAGCATTTAAAAATTAATCAATATGATGCAGCAAACTATGAGAAAATAGTGTAAATCAGCAAGCAAACAAAAATCAACAACAAAAAACGCATTTTAGTTTTTACAACTATAGGGTAGTGTACTGTAACAGCAAACACTGATGAAAACCCCTTCACATTATTTATTCACATTAACAATAGTGTCCAATGCCATTTTCTGTTGACCAGTGTTGAAAAGGTGACCTCCAGTGTGCTGTAACGCCTTTGTATTTTGACCCACTGACTGCCACTTTTTTTTTAGCTGGGGCAGGCACACTGCAGTCTTTAGACACTTGTCGATGTTTGTATAATAGTCTAGTACAGTGCAGTAGGAAAATCACTTCATATGGATTTCTAGATTGAGGAAATAAAATACATTATTAAACCTTGTAATTACAACAAGTTACAAAATGTTGTTAACAAACCCATGTAATTTAGCATTCCAGCTGACTAATGCAGGAAAAACAGTCTACAGTTGAGTGGTCAATAGTGCCCTGTGATGCCACCCAGCAATAAACAAAATGGCAGACTGGCACCACAGATTTCTGGATAAATTATAATTTTTATTTATATATACAGTACTGTGCAAAAGTTTTAGGCAGGTGTGAAAAAATGCTGTAAAGTAAGAATGCTTTCAAAAATAGACATGTTAATAGATTATATTTATCAATTAACTAAATGCAAAGTGAGTGAACAGAAGAAAAATCTAAATCAAATCCATATTTGGTGTGACCACCCTTTGCCTTCAAAACAGCATCAAGCATCAATTCTTCTAGGTACACTTGCACACAGTTTTGAAGGAACTCGGCAGGTAGGTTGGCCCAACCATCTTGGAGAACTAACCACAGTTCTTCTGTGGATTTAGGCAGCCTCAGTTGCTTCTCTCTCTTCATGTAATCCCAGACAGACTCGATGATGTTGAGATCAGGGCTCTGTGGGGCCATACCATCACTTCCAGGACTCCTTGTTCTTCTTTACGCTGAAGATAGTTCTTAATGACTTTTTGCTGTATGTTTGGGGTCGTTGTCATGCTGCAGAATAAATTTGGGGCCAATCAGATGCCTCCCTGATGGTATTGCATGATGGATAAGTATCTGCCTGTACTTCTCAGCATTGAGGAGACCATTAATTCTGACCAAATCCCCAACTCCATTTGCAGAAATGCAGCCCCAAACTTGCAAGGAACCTCCACCATGCTTCACTGTTGCCTGCAGACACTCATTCGTATCGCTCTCCAGCCCTTCAGCGAACAAACTGCCTTCTGCTACAGCCAAATATTTCAAATTTTGACTCATCAGTCCAGAGCACCTGCTGCCATTTTTCTGCACCCCAGTTCCTGTGTTTTCGTGCATAGTTGAGTCGCTTGGCCTTGTTTCCATGTCGGAGGTATGGCTTTTTGGCGCAAGTCTTCCATGAAGGCCACTTCTGACCAGACTTCTCTGGACAGTAGATGGGTGTACCAGGGTCCCACTGTTTTCTGCCAATTCTGAGCTGATGGCACTGCTGGACATCTTCCGATTGCGAAGGGAAGTAAGCATGATGTGTCTTTCATCTGCTGCAGTAAGTTTCCTTGGCCGACCACTGCGTCTCACGGTCCTCAACGTTGCCTGTTTCTTTGTGCTTCTTCAAAAGAGCTTGGACAGCACATCTGGAAACCCCTGTCTGCCTTGAAATTTCTGCCTGGGAGAGACCTTGCTGATGCAGTATAACTACCTTGTGTCTTGTTGCTGTGCTCAGTCTTGCCATGGTGTATGACTTTTGACAGTAAACTGTCTTCAGCAACTTCACCTTGTTAGCTGAGTTTGGCTGTCCCTCACCCAGTTTTATTCCTCCTACACAGCTGTTTCTGTTTCAGTTAATGATTGTGTTTCAACCTACATATTGAATTGATGATCATTAGCACCTGTTTGGTATAATTGTTTAATCATACACCTGACTATATGCCTACAAAATCCCTGACTTTGTGCAAGTGTACCTAGAAGAATTGATGCTGTTTTGAAGGCAAAGGGTGGTCACACCAAATATGGATTTGATTTAGATTTTTCTTCTGTTCACTCACTTTGCATTTAGTTAATTGATAAATATAATCTATTAACATGTCTATTTTTGAAAGCATTCTTACTTTACAGCATTTTTTCACACCTGCCTAAAACTTTTGCACAGTACTGTATATATAAGTAATACTGGCAATTTAAAAAATAACAATTTAATAGAAAACAATACTGACTGTTTCCCTTCAGAAAATAATGCCTGCAGTCAATATTTGTATAGTATATTGTCAATAAAATCAAACCACTGAAAACCGTCATATTCAAAGCAGGGGAGCCCAACTCCGAAGGGCCATTCCACTCTAAGTTTAATAGAGGATATGCAGCAATTAACTACTGTTGGTAGGTAGGTACAAAACAACATTACGTGTTTTTTACTGTTCAGAAAAAGAGATAAGGTATAGCTTTGTTGAAATGCCCTTTTGATAATCCTTCAATACAGTGGTTTTTTAGATGTGTTACTGAGCTAAGGCCTACAGAACCTGCTCAAAGCCAGTCCCGACCTTGAATGGATCCGAGTTACAAAGGCTTCCTACCCCATTGTCAGTAAATCGAGTCAACCGACCAATCACATTGTAACGCTCAAATAGTGAGAGTATTTATAATCGTAGCCCTTCACTCAAGGGCAAATGTAGCACTTGTAATTCCAAATCAAATTGCAATTTCCGAGCTTTGAATGTGCAGAATCAGCAAATCTTTTGTGCTCTTAATCGGTTAGCAAAAGTTCCGGTACATATATTTTATTACTGAATATAATAATACACAGATGCATGTTTTCAGTTCCATTTCAAGGAGTTTGTTTTGCAGTTACAGTTTAGTTTCTTATTTTGGTCCATGCATCTACAGTATGTTTGACCACTTACTGCTAAAAGAACTGTATGGAAAGAAGTCTGAAGGCTGCCAACTGTCTTGCATACAAGTCGTCTATGTATCTAGCAATCACTGTCACATACCTTATAATTAGCGCTTCTGATTTTTGGTTTTAACCAATAAAAACTGATAAACACCCCAGACACAAAAAAAATTAAATTGGTGTATACCGAATAAACACCGTTTTAGCGATGTTTAGTTTGTTTAGCGATGTTTATTTTGTTTAGCGATGTTTAGTTTTGGAGAAAGTGAGTATATGTATTCTCAATAGACTATTCGGTACACTGCATTGTGTGAAAAAAAAGTTTAAAGAAATAAAATGTAAGTCATTATTGTGCGTGTATGCTTGTGTGCCAAATGGGAAGGCACTTAACTTTCAACAGTGAAGACGCACGGTAAAGAAAAACTGCTTCCCACTCGAAACAGCAGGCTAAGCAAATGTATGTACACTTACATTACAATACTCATAACATATTCCCATTTGTATTTTTTTTCTGCAAAAGACACAGAGCTTTATTATTTAGTTTTAATGAGATAGTATTTATACTACTCTACTTTGTGCTGAAAGACACAAAAATCTAATTCTGTACTTTATGGGAAATGTTGAGTTCAGTGACAAGGCCAGATGCTGATGCTTTGACACAACGCACTTGGTGTGAAAAGACCTTAACCGAAAACAATAATTAATTAGTACATAAAATGCGAAAGCACCAAAAAAAAAACGATTTAGATAAAACTAAAAGATAGCTAAAAAAAATAAGCACTGAAAAATGTTATTAATAAAAATCGAAAAACAGAAGCCCTACTTATAATCTCGCATATAAGTGAATTATATTTGGATACATGCTACTTTCTGAGAAAATACAGTTATTCCTTTTTTTCATGTATAAGCCCATCTGCCTGTCTCCGAGTATTAACACCCCCACAGCTAAAGATAAAGCAATGCGTGGGGTCTAAGATGTTTCTATAAATGAGCCAGGTAAATTGTGACAGTAACATTGATGAAATACCATATTAAAGCCTTGTTATTTTGGAATTGGATTTCCATTCAATTTTCACTTTTGTTTTCTCTTCAACTTTTTTTTTTTTTTTAAACAGTCAAACACGAGCAAGCCAGAACGATACAACCATTTCCATCTTTAATTTAATGTATACTGTGCAGAACTGTCGTTAGACCAGCTTCAACAAACCTCAAATCTGACTGTGGGCATTGTGTGAATTACTTGCGGTTGCGGACCAAGGCAACATCTGTCTTTTGTTTCCAGATGGCATTACAACATCAGGCACACAAGCCAGAAAACACAACAGTTTCACACACAAAGGTAACAGTAAGATGGGAACTCTTTAGTGTCCTGTGCTGGCTGCCTAGACTTGAAATTCTTCACACACAAAAAAATGATGTTCCGTCTCTTGCCTTTAAGACCTTTCACCACAGGGCACTACCTTTCTATTCTGAAAACGCCCAGCAATAATCAAGATTTCCTCATGACTGACTTACCCTTTTGTCAACAAGTAGTTTTAAGTTGGCCTCAACAGGAAAGGCTAATGATGGTCTTCCAGTGCAGAGACACACCTATCTATCTCTCTGTCTATCCTCCAGCAGTCCCTGATGTAAGTACTTTCACTATCAATTCCTGAGTTATAGCACCCATTTGGCCACATGTTTGTATGTGCTATGAAGGGTGAAGAAACGGTTTTCAGCAGTGGACTGATATCAATGGCAAACAAACAGGTCTAAATTTGCCCACAAATTTTCTTACAAGTTTACAAGCGTAGATTTTTGTTACACATTCAGTGCTTTATACTACCTGTATAGAACTTTTAGATATTGCATTAAGAGCTTGTTATAAGCAGGTGTGCATGTATTTACAAAGACAAACTTACACCAGTCTATTAATCACTATTTCCACAAGGAACCGGCGTGCATGTTTAATGTAAACTGATATATGTCCTTAAAAAAGAAAATTTTATATA
This sequence comes from Acipenser oxyrinchus oxyrinchus, assembly GCA_030684275.1. NCBI lineage: Eukaryota > Metazoa > Chordata > Actinopteri > Acipenseriformes > Acipenseridae > Acipenser > Acipenser oxyrinchus. The sequence goes on from CM060260.1 coordinate 6,436,247, forward strand.
TATATATATATATATATATATATATATATATATATATATATATATATATATATATATATATATATATATATATATATATATAAATAAAACATGTATACATCTACCAGAGACTATAACATGATTTTTATAAGGGCATTTCAGGAATGTGGTTTTTCCATGTAGTTATGTATATATATAAAAAAAAAAAAAGGTAAAAATTAACCAACTAATTTATTTGTTAAAGGGCACATCGATTCAAGCAGTCGGTCGACAGGTATTTTTTTCATTCACAATAAATTAAGATTCTAGAGGATAATGAAGACTAACAATCACTGACAAAGGAGCGCAAGAGGAATTGACAGAACTCTAGCAGAAGAAATATATTCCAGGATTATTCTGAGCTATGTGGAAATAGGAGGTCTGAAAGGAAAGTTCCAGGGTTTCTCAGGCGATTACTTTCATCCCAAAGTTTTTGCGCAGCTGCTCCAGGAAGATGAAGGTGAGTACTGTGTGAGGGACCAATCGAATTCCAGCTGGAACTAGACCCTGCAACATGATTGGAGAACAGTCGTCAGCCACAACGGTCAAGGTGATAGAGGTTATACAGCCAGGAAGTTCACCGTTCAAGTGTCTCCTTCAGAAGAAAATCTGCATAACCCATCTACGGAATATCCTTTTGCGAAACAGATAACAAAATAGAGATGCATTGATTGTGTATCAATGAAATAGACATACCATCTGTTCTATACTGTACCTTATAAAAAGCCAAGGGCCCCAGCTTTGCCGTCTCAACCAGACAGTGCGTGACGCCCTGCAAGTAAACCAACACAAAGCAAATCAGCCTCAGATAAAACAAACCCCCCTTTGGAAAATCCTTGGGCATCCTCAAACACACACACACACACACACACACACACACACACACACACACACACACACACACACACACACACACACACGTCATCAAGCCATTTTGTCAGTTTAATCCACTTTTAATTTTCTTACTTCTATAATTTGTCCTCAAGCTTTTTATTTAAAGTCTTAAGCCTACAATTTTAAACAAATTATTTAACTCATTTGCTGTCTATTTTTGTGAGCCACCCCTTGCGTGGAAGCATGCATTAAGCTATTGCAACAATCACAGTGACAAGCCTATTATACACTCCAGATGCAATTAGGGGCATCATGTTCTAACAGGGCAGGTGCTAAAAGCATACAGCTCCCTCCATCCTCAATCCCAGCCAGTCTGTGTTGAACCTGCAGCAGATGAAATGCTGCACACTCCAGCGCTCTTTCTGATCTCGTTCTCAGATTGGGAGCTCTTACACACTCCACTCTCATTATGTGGCTCTTCTCCCTCTAACAGCCAGTGCTGAATCTCACCCTGCTGCTGTGACAGGTACCAGTTAACTAGCAGGATATTAAGGTTGCAGGAGCCTCATCTCAAACACTGTGCCCATTAGTCACATTAAAAAATAAATATATATATATATATATATATATATATATATATATATATATATATATATATATATATATATATATATATATATATATATATATATATACATATATATGTGTGTGTGTGTGTGTGTGTGTGTGTGTGTGTGTGTGTGCTTGATATATAAAAAAAATCACACACACACACACACACACACACACACACAGTTGTAGTCAAAAGTTCACATACCCCAATGGAAATTTATAATTTCTAGAAATTTCTCAAAAACAAATTAGATAAGAAAAATCTTTTGTAGCAAAAGTTTTGCTTTTGTGGATGTCATTTTGGAACATCCAGTTGTGCTTTAAACCAAGTTTTGTAGCGGAGGGTTTCAGATGATTGGTCAATATCTTTTGCTATGCTATGGAGTCCATTTTACCATGTATTTGAACTAAATTCCCTGTGCCATTAAAGGAAAAACAGCCCCATAGAAGTACATTACCACATCCATGCTTGACAGTAGGTATGGTGTTCTTTTCTTTGTACGCCTCACCAGACTTTCTCCAAACGTAATGACTATCAGTGTGTCCAAATAGCTCGATTTTTGTTTCATCACTCCACAAAACCTTTGACCGGAACTCATATCCATCATTCAAATTCCGTTTTGCAAACTTTAAGTGACCGTCCTTGTGACGTTTTCCTAAGAGTGGCTTTTTCCTTGACCTGCGACCATTGAGACCTTCACCATGCAATACTCAACCTATGGTTGGAATGGAAACCCCAGTCCCACTTGCAGCCAATTCACTTTGAATATCTTTGGCAGTCAATCTCGGACTGTTATTAACCTTCCTCACAATTCTTCTACTTGTTCTTGGTGAAAGACCCTTCTTTCTTCCAGACCGATGGAGCGTTGTGACAGTACCATGAGTTTTGTACTTCTTGATAATAGAAACAATAGTTGAAATTGGGATACTCAAATGTTTTGAAATCTTCTTGTATCCTTCTCCAGCTTTAACAATAAATAAATTTATGTTCTTACCCGATATTCTCCTTTGGAGTTCATCAGTCTGGTCTTCATCACGTCTAGAGGTTGGCACAGGAAAGTGGCACAGCCACCCTGGATAAGGGTAACCCCATTGAAATGTTTACGAGTACAGAAATTAAGGATATTTAAAAAGATCATTCTATTTCTTTAAAATGAAAATAATGGTTTAGTGCCATCTTAACATTATTATTTTCTTTTTAATTCACAGTATATTTTTATTGCCTAGGTACCCCTTTTTCCCTGATCAAACTAACCTTGCTTTATAATGCCGCCTAGAGGCAAAGGCAAGAATGACACTTTTTTTTTAACCAAACTAATTTTCTTATAAAGCAGTGTGTATCATAAAAATAACTGGCTAACATGTAGAAGATATTTTTTTTGCATTATTTAGGGGTCCACAATTATTATTATTTTTTTTTTTTAAATCAACCACTTTAAGTTTAGTGTTTTGTCAAATACCTTTATTCTTCATCAATTATACCTAAAATCTAAATAAAGATAGTTATGAGAACATTTAGTAAGGGTAAAAAAGCAGGAAAGAAAGTTGAACTTACTGCAATAAAGCTGGCGAGGAAATGGGTGAAGATATTGTCTGATAGAATGCCAGTGCTTAAGACTACTTGTTTGGCTTGGTCATAGCAAGACAGCTGTAGATACAAACATATCCAAATTAATCCCTTTTCCTCTAGAACTGTTTATTGTGTTCCCTTTCATCTGGAATCACCCGTTTCCATAGTGATAACAGATTCAAGGCCCTTTTAGAGAAGAGCAGGGGACCTTACTGTATATTCCTATATAGCAAGAGAAGTGTGAAAATGAAATATCATGGTTAATACCACTTGATATTTAATGTGGGTTTTTTTGTTTTTCTTTTCAGTAGTTATTTATTTTTAATATGTTATCCTAGGGTAGTCTATCTGTAAAGTAACTTAAGGGTTGATTTGTTCAACCTGCTCTACACCCACTGGCAATGGCGACGGCTAGATTTTTAGAGCATTTTATAGCACTACCAAATCCACTTGGATTTCGCCAAACAATTATTTTACTGGTTTTCCCAGTGCTGTAAAACGCTCTAAAATCCAGCTGTAGTTTATCCTGGTGCGGTATAAGCTGATCAAATCAACTGAAATACATATAAATAGTCTTCAATCTATTTTAAAAGACAGTTGTCAATGTTATCTATGAATACTGTCTCAACTTACCTGCCCGACTGTGACTAAAGCTCCTCTACTGGAGGCCATAGTTGCTCCTGAAAACAGCCTTCTCAGCCCCTCTGCAAAAATGAGAAAGTAACATTTAGTAACAAAAAAATTACATTTTTGCTGATTTATACTGGATGCTTCTCTTAAAAATCATGGTAAGCTTGTTAAAAAAACTGGGCAATTCCCAAAGTTAAGGCATGAATAGTGCTGGATAAATCATGAGCATTAATATTCATTCATTCATTCATTCATTCATTCATTCATTCATTCATTCATTCATTCATGTCATTTCAATGCCGAACACTAAGTGCATGTTTCATTTACTATAGTTTTGTCTTTATTGGTGTAGTGTTCTATATGGTGGAATGCTCCAGCCTGAAGAATGTTACTACTAGCATCCACAGCACCTAACCCAAGATGCTTTGCATACACAGTATAGAACTTCAATATCAAACTATTTAATCGAAACAGACTTTTAAAAAGTGTTTTCAATAACTGTGAATAGAGGCCATCACTACACCCTTTGCCTTCTTACCTTCATGCCATACTCTGTATAACCCATCTAGTGCATGGGCGTAACTGGAAGAAAGAAAATATTTTTTAAAAAGTCAACAGTATTCAGTTTCATTTGATGGTAATGTCAAACCTGACACAAGTGGAGATGCTCACCACCACAACAACAACAACAATAATAATAATAATAATTCAAAAATTACAGAAAGCTGACTTGAGAAAACTAGTTTTACCCCTTAAGGTTCGGGCTTTCTGGTCATCAACATTGCATCAGTATTAAAAAATAATCTCTTTCAGGGAAGAAAAAAAAAGTTTTTTTGATGGTTAACCACACACACACACACTAACCCCTATACACAACGTTTCTATAGCAACCTTTGGAAGCGCAGAGATATCAAGTACAAATTCCACTTGTTATTTTCAACAAAGGGTTAACGCTTTCATTCCTGATGTGGTTGCTGAAAGTTTTCTGTTTTTTCAAAAACTGTACTTCTGTGTTGAAAAACTACCTGAAATTCACTGTCAGCTGTTTTATGTCAGCTTGTTCATACTGGGTGATTCTAATAGGTTCAGCTTTAGCCCGAACACACAATTTATAAAAATAATGATTTAAAAAATAAATTCTATTAATTGAGCATTAATCTCCAACGCAGCCGTCATTACCTGCTAGATAACTGATGGTGGTTGCTTGGTTACAAAACCAAAAGTAATGTCAACTAAAGATAAGGTTGATTATCTACATGTATGACTAGTGCAGATGATATTAATGCTATTATATACAGCACAAATGTTTGTGTATTAAAACATTTTTGAAATGGCTTTTTAGGTTATATTTCGGTATGGGTCAGTTAGCCTGCTTGAAATTGTTTGCTGTTTAAAAAGAGTTAAGATTCTGAAGTCCTGTTATCTTTTCAATGGCATCTACATTACCTGCGAGTTAATGAGTGCTATGCTTGGGTAGCAACAGTATTCAACACTGCTACAAAAAAAAAAAAAAAATCAAGGATGATTTTTCAAAAGAATTAAAGAAATATTTCAGTCCACATGACAAACGTTTGAAGAGTTCCATTCTGACGTTATCAATGCAAGGAGAATGAAGGAACAAACAGCTTTCAATCCCCCCTAGCAACACCTCCAATGGAAGCTTGATGAAGTCATTTGTCATGCATGGACTTGGTTATGCACAACATGCAAATGCTGGCTTGTGTACAAGTATCTTCAAGGCAAGAACAGGGACGTCCTTAGAAAAGCATTTGAAAAGGTTACAAAAAGAGATACAATGCTCTCCTTGACCTTCTGAAACTGCCAATTCAATTCAACAAAATTCCTCAAATTTAACAGTTAAAACGTGTTGCAAGATTAATAACAGTGACTCATAATCAAGCAAAGAAGCACATGGACTGTATCCTAGGTATCTGTGGTTTTCTGTGAAAATGCAGTTGCTCCTTTGGTTTCATATATTAGGCCAAATATAAGTGCAAATGCAGGACATAGGAGCAAAGAGGTTTATACATTAATATACAACTGGATGGTAAATTAAAAATGATAAGAGACCATAATAATTATAGGTGGATTGATTTTCACCTTTTCTTTTTAAAATACAAGTTCTCATCGCATATATGAGCTCACCCTAACCTGTATATAAAGCACAAATAAACCTAGGTTTCCCAAAGCATCAATTTAAAATCTCTCTATATTTCAGAGCTGAACATGTACATTACGTTGTTTAATTTAAATCCCAGGCCATGCCACACAAAACCTGCTGCATGATGAAAAATCTAGACAAAAAAAGGTAATTTTACTTTTGTTCATAATAAGCAAATGTCCATGTTAAGCAGAGTGCACAAGTTTTTGAAAGTCATTTTTTTGGGGATGTAGACTTAAACTGGATTCTTTGTGTGAATTATTCCACCATGATGGCTTATTGTATAGTGCTTTGAGAGTATGATCTTGCAAAGCACTCTTCTTATTAAAAGCAGAAGAGAAAGATATTTCCAGACCACTAAGAAAAACGACATGTTTACACAGGAATGACAGAAGTGCAGCTGTGAATGTGCAGCCTGCTAATAGAAATGGGAACATTCTCCGTCAACATGCAACAAAGTAACTTGAGCAAAAACATCACTTCTGCAGCTGGCTAGTTTTAATAGAGCATTTGAGAGGAACGTGGATTAATGTGTTTATAATCTCTCAGAATCGGATTAATAAAAAATAAAAAAAACTCACTTTCTCCTGAGGTGTGCAGGAAGCTTCATGTCATTTTGCATTCTGAAAAAAAGGGGAAAATGATTCAGGGAAATGATAAAAGGTGACTTCAAGGATGGTTTTCAGGAAGTGAGATGGGGAAACAGTCTTCAGGACACAATGCACAGTGTAACGCAAATATGCCTCCCACCCCACTTACTCACAATCTTCTGGAGAATTTGTGTTGGATCAGTAAGGCATGGCAAAAAAAAAAAAGATCTAAGCAGCATCAATAACAGAGAATCATACAGAGCACATATTATAGGGTATTAAACAGGTAAAGAAAATTAGGAAAATGTAGATGGTGTAAAGCAGGAGTCTCCAACCCTGGTCCTGGACAGCCCCAATCCAGCAGGTTTTCTAGGTGTCTTTACATCATCAGTGGCTAAGTATCTGGAACACCTGTTAATCTTAACTAATTAAGCCAATAATTGGTTCAATTAAGTAACAGAGATTGGTTGAAACGAAAACCAGCAGCCCAGTAGCTCTCCAGGACCAGGGTTGGAGACCCCTGGTATAAAGTATCCCTTTAAAATACTATTGAGTCTATTTAAAGATGAATACATGTTAGAAAAGCACTGGGTTTCTACAGGGTATCAATAAAATAAACCAACAACAACATAAGAACATAAGAAAGTTTACAAACGAGAGGGGGCTATTCAGCCCATTTTGCTCGTTTGGTTGTTAGTAGCTTATTGATCCCAGAATCTCATCAAGCAGCTTTTTGAAGGATCCCACGGTGCCAGCTTCAACAACATTACTAACATAGTCAAGAATCAAGCAATGCCGGTGATGCAGGCTCCAGGGACCAACCAGAATGAAATATCATAAAATGTTACGCAGACAGTAAAAAAAAAAAACACACTAACAAAACAACATTCAAAGCCAAGCTATTTCAACAAAAATGCATTCTCACATCACTCAAATATAGTTAAACTGTTTCACAGAGCCATGCAGGAGATACAACTCCATCAGACCGATTTGATGAACTTGGTATGAACACTCCCTTGGCTTGTAATTCAGACACCTGAACAGATCACTGAAGAGACCAGTGGCAACTTTAAAACAAACATGTTGTCCACTGAAAGAGGTCGGACAAGCATCGAGGGAGGTACCTTGAGTGGCATGAGTCTGTGTGATGCTGTGAGATTTGTCTACAGCGCACTGGGTTAAAGCTATTTCTCTGCTCAATGACAGGTGGCAACCCTAGGCTACACAGATCATTAGATAAGGTTGACCCGAGATCTAAAGGCATCCACAATTATTAGGTCAGAACCTGATTATGCATTACAGAACAGAAGAGGGGGCCAAGTCAGTCAAGGGTAAGTGTGGTAAGTGTGAAATCTAGAGGTCACAAGGAACTAGAGAGCATAAGGACAGCATTGATGTGACTAGCACAGTAAACAGCTGTAAGGTGTTGACAGAATCTGTCATGTGTGGCAGGAGGACAAACAGCTGCCTGCCTCCCAGCATTTCCAATTAGGCTTGGATAGAAACATGTAGAAGACATAGGAAAGGTATAGTGAAATGTCGGAAAAGCACAGGGAACATGGTTGATCATAAACTGGGGGTACAGGTAGGAAACACATGCTATATATTTTTATTTAGAAAGCATGGAAAACTGCACATTTACCTGTCAACTTTTAAAAGGGATACACTTGAGATATAAATAAGACTTCTGATTTTCGGTTTTAACCGATAAAACACCCCCCAGATACAAAAAAAATGAAATCGGCAAATAGCCAGTAAACACCGGAAACCACTGGAAATGGTTAATCAATTCACATTGACCACCCCCTTCTCATTAAAAAAAAAAAAAAAAAAATCTACTACGACTACTACGACAAAAAAAGACATTTCCCAGTGCAGCTGGGCAATGTCCCGCCTTCCTGACTTGTGCCTATCATTGATTCGTTCTGAGTACTTTAAACCCGCCCCAACTACTGAGTGACCACACATTCCTACATTTCTATTGGAGACTCCGCTTGAGAGATTTAAAACGAGATCACAGTCAGGAATGGAGGCTTGTTCGGGGGATTTAAAGCTGTATTACAGTTAAGATACGGAGGATTTAAAACAGAATTCCAAATTGTGCCGAAATTTTAAAAAATGCCTACACACAAAAACCCCAGAAGAATGTGCCCGTGACCATAAGGATTTCATTGTGGAAGACAGCAAAGGAAAGAAGATACAACTCTAGTGTGCAAGTACTGTCCAGTTTCTACTTTACATATTGAGACAGAAAAAAATGCCCAAGCATTTTGGAAAGTATCCGAAAACAATAATTTCATACAGTATATGAAAAGCGAAAGCCAAAACAAACAAACAAACAAAAAAAACATTTACATAAAATTCGAAAATAGCTACAAATAAGCACCAAAAAATGAAATTAGTAAACACTGAAAAACAGAAGCCCTAGATATAAACTGCTTAGGACATAGCCTATTAAGCTGGGATATAAACAAACTGGAAAGTCAAGCAAGTCTGCTTTCTGATGAAGGGCAGTGAAGAGAAGTATAAACTATGGAAGAATGCAGTTCAAGGTATAGAATTTTAGGACATTTACATCTGCATACAGCAGTTCAGCTATTGTACCACTCAGCACTCAAAATGAAACCTGCAATTACCTTTCCCAAAATATCTCTCCAGTCAATTATTCGATTAAGAGATGCAGCCTGCACAAAAGCTCACCCATCCCAATCGGTGTGTTTTTTTTTCCCCATTTCAGATGCCGGTTCATACCATTAGCATAAAAAAGCAAGCATCTTTATTTCCTGAGAAAGTGTTGTGATAGTAGGAAGGTTTGGATGATAATTGGTATACAGTGAGCAAACCAAAAGTTCAGACTGTATTCCATTCCTAATGAACACATTTTAGTCACAGTATTCACTATGTTTTTTTAAAGAAATGAGTAAGTCTCACATGTGACGTTTGAAATGTTCATGTTAAAAGCATATATCTCTGGTAGTATACTAATGCCGGCAGACAATGGGACAGCCTGACCCTTCTGGTACCCAGCCATGAACCTGGGGTGGATGTTTATCAGCTGCCTCCTTTCACCACTGCACATCGAGGAGGCCTTGAGACCGACAGACTCCTTCAAGAGTCGGGACTTGAAGAGCTTTGCCAAAACGCAGAGATAGTCAACCGGGAGTGATTAAGAGATTGTAAAAGGCACTCAGAATAGTTTTTTTTTTTTTTTTTATCAGCCATAAAATAAAATAATCATGCGAGTTGTAGATTCCCTATGTGGTAGGAAACTTCAATTCTACAGCAGTTTTTCGCTTCCAAGGTTGCCAATGGGACCATGCCAACAGAAAGTAGGATTTGTCATCACACTGCTGACAGACCATGAGAACTCAGTCGAGCAGAAGCGAAACTCCGCCACCTTTTGGCAGTTGCTCTGAATTAAACTCACTCTCTTTGCATGTTAAAACCCAAGTTCTGTTTTATTATTAATATTTTATTTATCAACCTAGTGAATGTTAACGGTTGGTTATGTTTTTTTTGTTTTGTTTTTTTAAAAAGAGGAGAGTGGAGTAAGTGGGTTTCCATAAAACTTACTTTTGTGACAGAATTGTTAATGTGACTAATGAAGGCAGGAATACTGTAATAATAATAATCATCATCATCATCAATTAGCCCTGTAAAGAAGTGCCAACCAACAGTTCTTTGCTTGTATATTTCCAAATTACTTTTAAAGCATAAGTTAGTGCTGCTTTAAGTCCTCTAAATCAGTCTTTTAATCGCTCTTAGAATATGTATCTTACATGTGTCTTAAAAGTGCACTCTGGTTTACATACCTGTGCCTAAGAGTGCCACATGTTTCAGCAGATGCTACTGGCTTGCATTGGGAGCGGATGGCATGCCAGTTCTTGCACTCGCTAATTCAACAGTTTACATGAAGGAGAGTAGAAATGCATTGCCAATGAGATTGCTGCAGCTAATGTAAATCATCTTGATGCAGGTGCTGCACTGTCCACTTAGATTTACCATTCATCTAACAGTTCTCTCTCTTCACCTCCTTTCCAGTTGTTGGAATACTGCTGACATCTGCTGGTAGTATAAATTGATCCACAACATTACTGGCCAACCCAAGGGCTGGAGGAAAAAGTACTCCACGGAGAACCCTCTGTTTACCAAGATAAATGTACAATTGTGGGATGTACAGCTAGTTGGGAAAAGCACCTTCTTACCATTTATCCCTAGTTTCAGGTAATTATAACAGCTTGAATAGACGGTCTTTCAGACGACTGTACAAATCCCATTCCCTCTTTACGACTCAGACAGCACCACTTCAGAACTGGCTCCCAGCCAATACCTCGATCTCTCCTTCTGTCTTATTGAAAGAAAATTTATACTTGATAGCCTGGTCTCAATAAACATTTCCAAACACTTTCTAAACACTGCTGTCATATATACCTTAGCTGCACATTTTTTTAGCCTGCTAAATTTTTAGATTTTTTATTTTTTTTGGCTGTGGATGGAAGTTCAGGGGAAGAAGAGAGACAGACCCAACTGGAGCCTGTGCTACCAGCTAAGGCAGCAGCCAGCTCAAGCACCAGGAGGCCAGGCCTAGCCAATACAAAAAACATATCACACATACACTCACTGTGTACACAGAAGTAATCAATAATATTACAGCTCACCTCACATTGACCAAATCTGCTGGGGTTCCTATAAGGCCGCCGGTAAAACCTGCAGAGGGGAAAGCATCGGACAGTCTGTATATGAGGGATGGAAAAAGTCTACCATTGCAAACCTGAATGAGCTTGGCTTTACTAATAGCCCAAGCAGTCCATTCTCAGAAAGTCTGGCTTAAAAGGTAAATAGGACCTTTTTATTTTATTGTGTTACATGTTCACATGTGTTGCTACAACTGTTTACGTAAGGTGTGTGTATTGTTTTAATTTTTTTTTTTTTTACATTTTGACCACTTCTTTTTAAACTTTAAAATTGCATTCCCTGCCTCAAGATGGCTTCCCATGTACCCGCATGGACCTCTCAAAACTACATTTCCCATCATTCTCCTGCTCACATATGTAACTGAGAAGGATTTACAAAATGTAAAAAAAAAAAATTAAATACACACATCTTACGTAAACAGTTGTAGCAACACAGGGGAACACAATAAAATAAAAAGGTCCTTATGTACCTTTAAGGGATGTTGCAAGTTCTTTGTCTGCTCACACACAACATCAACCACAAATAGAGGAAACATCCCCCTAAATGTGGTCTAGTTGGCATGACTTTGTAGCACTAGCAAGAATAGATACTGGTTTACTAAGGATTTCGTAACAGACCAAATGAACAGTTATTTGAATACAGTGGAAGGACCCTACTGTACCTCCAAAGGCCCCCAGCAGCACTTTCTGGTAAAAGGGGAGGGGTGCTTGGCTCCCACTGGAGATAAAGTCCCTCACTGTCTCGTAGATTGCAAAACGGGTCAGGGAGTACGTCATCTGCAGTGAAGAAATACAGAAACACTAATGAAGATCACGGCAGGGTTTAAACCATCATGTTTCGAAACCAGAAACAGGGTCTGTTTCTCTCCCCTGTTAAACTCTGCTTTGTGTCGAGATAAAAGAATGAGATGATAGCACAGGGGCAGCCCAGAATGGAAAGCACTGGTACACGTTTATATGTGTTCACGGCCAGATTCTGAACACATACTACTGGCTCTGTCGAGAGTGGTTCCTATGCCTAACTAACTTTCAATAATTTAGAGATCAGCAGACAGCACTTATCAATATAATTGTATTGTGTTCATTATTTAAAATGTACTCTTGCGACACCTAGTCCAGTATACAGTACAGTGCAAAATTAAATTGATTTATTAAGCACCTGGGGTTTTAAGGAATATAGGTTAAGTTGCCACTCATAATGTCTAATGGGGACACAGCTTATATAACAAAGAGGGCAGTGCTGAAGAAAATATGACTCTAGTGTATAAGTGCATAGGCACTAAAACATTCAGCTTCTCAAGACTACTGTTCCGGGGAGCTGGAAGTGTTTTACAGCAGAAATTAATCTCCCAAAGGCAAATCTCAACAGCTCTGTCTCTGGAATTTACCAGGCAACTTTCCAATAAAGGAGGCATAAAAAACAGATTCTGCTGCTAGATTGAACTGTTTTATAGTCTCAGGGTTCCGCCTTGTGGTAGACATTGAAAATAGAATTTGGACACCAATTTGCTAGAATCAGATTATTAGCCCTTGGCTTAAAGGATATACAGCTAATAAATTTCAGTAAATGTTACTCAATATACATTTATATCAATGACTTGGGAGCAGGGTTAAAAGTATGTACAAGGAGGACTGGGTTTTTTTCTCCAACTGCTGCAATAAAATGCAATTAGTAAAATTACACACATTACCATCTTTCATAATATACAATAGGTTTTATAAACCCCACCTGCATAAAAAAGATTTGGATAGTGGCTTAGAGCAGTTACACTGTTTGTATAAATTCCAAAACTGGATTTTCAAACATGCTGTTATTAAGCTGAGCCAATGTCTAGGATTGTAGTAAAGCCTTTTTAACCTTATCACTAACATCATCCTAATCAGTTCCTGTTGCAACATAATACATTGTGACCAGCTCAAATCCAACAGACCTGCTGGTAGTCCCTACGAAGAGGTATAAAACTAGTAGCATGAGGTATGTGGTAGGATCATTTTACTGTACAGAGACTTACTTAACTTGAATTAGCAGTAAGCACAGCAAAGGATGAATTGTAAATGCTGTATATTAATTAAAGGAGAGCTGTTTGAGAAAGCAATGTAACCTTTGCTCAAGGTAAATGGCAGCATTTCCATTTGCTTTGTAACTCACACTGACACTCCCCTTGTCTACCGATTTAGAACCTGATGTTCCTGCCAATGACAGTGGACAAAAAAACAGCACTTTTATTCACCAAACAAGCTAAACAATACCTAATGAGTAACCAGCATCACATGTTTTTGTATAATGCTTGCAGCCATTTAGTTTCTGTTGTAATTACTCAGACTCTTAAGGTGCTGTGATTAGGAGTTCTGAAGACGCTGTTCTGCTCTAGTTACATGCCATTGATGTATGTAACATAGACTTACTCCCAATGGTCCTTCATAGTATATCAATATAAAATACCTTATAGCAAGCCCGCCTGTCAAAAACATTCCTTAGGCTGGTCCCTTTATTCTAATTGCATGTTCTTGTGTTTTTGGTCAGATAGATATTTTTTGAAAATATCCTGACCGCTGGGGCCATGCTGCCTTCACAGGTTTCTGTTCTTTTTTTTTAATCCTAACTTGGCTTCAGTGACTAAATTTGGACAATGCCAATAATCTAAAATTAACAAAGTGCAACAGAGTTCAAACAGTCAACCTCAATCTCTACAAGTAGGTACAAGTTTAATGAAGCTCTGTGCTATACGTTTTGCTTCTTCAAAAGGAAGAACTAGAATAATTCTTCTAGGCTACCAATGAGGTGTTAGATAGGTACAAAAAACACCTGTAGAAAGCCATCTCACTTTTCCTGTTAAGTGTAGAGTCACAGTAATTGCTCTTCCCGGTATTCTAACATGACTCTCAATAACTTCCAGCAGCTACATTTCTAAACATGCATTTCCTAAGTGACACGATGTACAGTATGTGGGTTACTAAGATGAGCCAATGTGTAGGTGTGTAGTGAAGTCATCCTTTTCATAGCAGCAATAGGGGAGGGTGTGCATGAACATCGAGTACTGGTGAGAAAATTCCCTTTTCGTACACCAAGTCTTTCTTTTGTCTAATTGCCTGCTTAGTTACCAATTTGGATGGCGGACTGCCAACACGGCATGGAATTTTCCAAAAACGCAGTTACATCTTTTTAAATATACTGAACCCCTGATCTTGTTGATTAAAAAAAAAAAAACATCTACTTTCTGTAACACTGTCAGCCAGTTTTTTATAACACTGTCACAGACGCACTGTGCTTGCTTATTTTCTGGTTGTTGATTTAGCTTGTTTTGAATTTTGGGACAAAATAAAGTGCCTTTGGCCCAGCATTTTCCAGCTTGCCCAGCGGCAGGGTTGCAGTACCCACCTGTCTGCAGAGGGAGGCGCTCAGGCCGTTGTACAGCGCCAGCACACCGTCGCTGCGGACCACGTGAATCACCATCCCGGTCATGCGACTCTTCACCTCCTGCTGAGTCTGCAGGTGTACCTGAGGGGGCAAGGACAGGGTCAGACTGAGTGAAGACAGCTGTTACACAGTCAAGCTCAACACTGGGTCAGAGTTAAAGAAAGACAAAACTAGCAATGTTACAGCTTGCCAGACAACACTTAAAACCATGCGACCACTTTGACAGCTTTTTTCTAATATATTCGTCTAAAGAGGTTCAGAAAAAATACCTCCACTTAAAACACTTTGCTAGAGTGTCTAGATGGCATTCACAGTTGAGGCAGTTGGGTGCTGTATAGGTCACAGTAGTTTTTCTCCACTTTCATCATAACTTAGCTGGAATCCATTAACATTAAAACTGTTTTTCTCCTGACAAACAAGAGGTGGGGAGTGGTGGGGTTGGGCAGACTTCAGAGAAACAATGTGGCAGGTTATGTATTTGGTGGCATAACCAGTGCCAACTGAGGGAAAAGTCCACTTTTACAGAGACAGTAAGTACTCTTCTGTACGCCAACCAGAAGGCGTTCCCCATTTGATCTTCACTTCATTAACTCAAGAACTATAATCGTCAACACCATATACTGCTTAGGGATTGATTTGATCAACACACAAGCATTTTTAGAGCATTTTACAGTACCAGTGCATTTCCTGGAAATTTAAACAGCACCATTTCTCAAATTCATATTTTAGTTTCAATATAAAAAGGATTGTAAGGAAACAGCAGTTGTGATCTTTACTACCAGTATGTATAGTATGTCATATTCAGGTAGACTTAGCACAAAGCCAAAGCCACACTGGAGTGGTTGAACAAGAAGAGAATGAATGTTCTTGAGTGGCCCAGTCAAAGTCCTGACTTGAATCCAATCGAAAATTTATGGCGAGACTTGAAGATTGCAGTCTATCGACGATCCCCAACAAACTTATCAGAACTGGAGCAATTTTCCCGTGAAGAATGGGCAATAATTTCACCATCCTACTGTGCAAAGCTAGTAGAGACCTATCCAAAAAGACTCGTAGCAGTAATTGCTGCAAAATGTGCTTCTACCGAATACTGACTTAAGGGACTGAATACTTATGCAACGAGTAAATTTCATTTTGTACATTTTCTTTGCAAGTTTTGCTGACATTTAACCTCCTCCTCATATAACAGTGTTCAGTTTAACCATTACAGCTTTGAATAAAAAAAAAAAAAGTTTGTTTGAAAAACTGTGCACACATTATTTAATTCAGCAAAATGTGACATTATTGGTAGGGGGTGAATACTTCTGCAAACCACTGTGTGTGTGTGTGTGTGTGTGTGTGTGTGTGTGTCATAATATATATATATATATATATATATATATATATATATATATATATATATATATATATTCTGTATTTCTTATTAATTGAACAGCGCTGTTGAATGCGGTACTTAATTACACAATTTCTTAACCAGAAGCCCTACTGCAAACTTTGGCCCTAAACAAAGAAATCACAGTGCAAAAGAACCTGAGAATACATGACTACTTATAGTCTGTACGAGGCGTTCAAGTAACAACTGGTTGATAACAATGACATGCTCTACCACAAATAAAATCGGGTTCCATCATATGACTTTAATACTTGAATAATTACTATACAATATATTAAAAACATATTTACCAATAATGATCAATAGGTTCTCTTGCTCACTATAAATTCTGGTCTGTTTCCTTCTGCAGAAACCAGATCTTGTAGTCTTGCCAGTTTGTTTACATTCCTTAAAGATAGTTCCTGGAATCCTTCTGTACTCTCTATAATTGTAATAGGCATGATCGTTTCCAAAAGAGTGACTGAAACATCAACAAAACTATTTTACACTCAAATATAATGCATGTGTGCAATTGCAACGTTACGTTGTTTAAAAAGGACACTTGTGTGTGTTGTTTTTGCTGGTGGGAGTCAGTACACACGTTTTCTGCTCAATGGCACATGGATCACTTCACCTGTTCAACCCAACTGCTGCTCCCCTTTGTCCAGATCCTCACATTAAAGACTCCTGAGGGCTGAAGCGCTAATTCAGGTACGAGAGTTCAGTGCTTACAACCAGGCCTGCATGTATTCACATGCCAACTGGAAGGCACCCAGCCTGACTGCGCAGGACTGAATAAGCTCCCACCCCTCCAAGGCATAACAGCTGTGCATGTGATGGTGGCACATGACAGCATGAGCCCGGCAAAGAATGGCCAGCTAAACAGAAGAAACACAGATACACACACACACACACACTAAGTGATTCTTATATAGGTATGTAGAATAACAGTTCTTTTTTTTTTTGTAATATGCACTTCACCTACCATCGTTTTAAAAAAAAAATAAAGCTGTCAGTTCCAGTGAATAAGCAGATCACCATGACCTAAATCTAGGCTATGACACTGTATTTAAGAATACACTGGGGGCTCACTTCTGTCACGCAAGTTGCCATTCGTGTATCTGTTTTAGCACTATTATAAGCCCGCACTGAAAATATATCACGATTTTCAGTACAAAAATTTTTATAAAATAAATGCACAACCCCCCCCCCTCCTCCTTTTCCCCCTGCTTGAATACATCGATAACCCCCACTGCTACAAGTTAGTCACGGTTGTGATTATGCAGTCAGACGCTCATTCTTATAATAAAAAGTGTCAGGGACTGTATTGTTAAAATAGTACATTTACCAGTAGTAATAACTGTATCGGATATTTGCAGATACATTACATTGTATCCACAAGAAAGTGATCTGCTTATACATACAGCGGTTTTATTAAGAAAGGGGTATACGGCACTAGGCCATGCAACAGTAACAACCATCCAGCCACACAATATGACACTGACAGTTGCACAGCCCCAAGCAAGCACAATTGGCAGCTGATGATGTAGGCTACAAAACTGCGCGATCTTCAAGACAAGCTAAAGAAGGCACTCATTAAACCTCGCGGGGCAAAAGTAATGCTGGTTCTGAATTACTGTAAACAAGTACACTGGAAATATTGATCTGGGGCCCTTCATACTGTTGAGCAATTAGTCCATGTACACAGTAATTACACAGAGCTTTAAAACAGGAGCCAACATACCTTTATCAAATCAAGGGGATGCGTACAACACGCCGCACCGCAAGACGCAAGTCCTCCAAAATACCATCTCGATACCCTCTTCTCGGTCATGGTGATTGCTTCTGGTTTAATTTACCTCTCCTTTAAATATGCTTTTTTCAATCCTTGTGCTTCCTCAACAGCAGCAGAAGTAGCAGCGGCGACACCAACCTTGTGCAGACACACACCACGGCTGGTCTTAATAACCACACCTAGTTAATCTTTAAACTTGAAATAATTGCCATGTTTGCATGTTGCTGATTGTGGGACGTTATTGTAGCGCAGCAGTATTTTACATAGAGCCAAAAAAAAAACAGGAGAGCCAGAAAAAAAATATCCAGCCAATCTGAAGCTGCAAATAAGGGAACTGCCTCCTTAAAGAGACCCACCCAATTCAAATGATTTGTTAATGGGACTACAATTGAAAGTCCAATGTTCCGTAAGTGCACTTTGATCCCATGCGGCGCAACCTACCCTGATCGTAAGTAAACACCGCCCTGTATGACTGACTGGCAACTAGAGTCTATCTTAAAGTGGCAGACACTTTTAAATCAGTGTGGTGTCTGGGAAAGAAGTTATTTTTAAAGTAACAACGACTCATTGTTGCACTGATGTATCTAAAATGCAACATTGTAACATTGTAGTCTATGATTGCCTTCGTTATTGTTTCCTTGCAGTGGCTTTAATTATTTCAAAGTAACTCCAAATACGAAAAAGTTATTTTTTTACTTCAAATAAATAACAGTGAATTCATTTTAGAAGTCATGATCAACTATTATTATTATTATATGTAGTAGTAGTAGTAGTAGTAGTAGTAGTAGTAGTAGTAGTAGTATGTGCATACAGAACGCTGTTAGAAACCGTTATAAACCTCACAGGGCAAAAGTAAAGCAAAGTTGGTTCTGAATTTAAAAAGTACACTACATTGATGTGCTTGATAGTTTTCAGTCAGAAATCATTTCTTGCAGCTTTTCTAACCGTTCTCTTTGCGCTTTCCAAGCGCTTTTCCTTTGCAGTTATATTGCTGCATGCAGCTGACAACGCAGCTCCAGTACTGCTACTGAATGTGGCAGGGCAAGCTACGTGACATGCATACGGATTCTTTTATATTGGTACAATTTGGCCTCACTAACATTCAGACAGAAGCCAAGGTCTTGACCTGCCGCACAGCTGTCAGACCCTCGACTATTATGTTGGAGTCTGAAGCAGGAACCAAACTTAACCCATACTGTTCAAAGACAGGCGTCTAGTCCAGAGATAAGTACCTCGTGCTGTTGATGTCAGTATTATTAATGTATCTGCATCTAGAAGGAAATTAATTACAAGTTCCAGGTTTCCAAATGTTTGGTCAGACCCCTGTAGTCTTAAAAACAATCTGCATGTTTCCGGCCAGGCATGCAATAACGAGCCCTTGTGAACACTGAACACTGCATGCAACCAAAAGTGGCGTTTTCTACTCTGCTGTTTCCAGGGTTGATCAGCTGCTAGTGGAGCAGTATTCTAGTTTGTTTAACAAGTCAGCGAACCTTGGCATGCAACCTTTACACGTTAAACGTTTTACAGGCATAAATGAGAGACTAAAGTCTTTATAAGGGCTCTGTGGTACTGAGGACAGTATCATCTTACTATACTGAAGGAATGACTCCTTCTGCAAAGGGAATAATTACCTGACACGAACAATCAGTTTATTATAGCATGTGCAAATCAATCTGTCACAAGACTGTTTATTTACTGAATATTTTAAATATTGATTGATTGTGAATATTTTTGTGACATGAACTATGAATAAAGTATTTATGGACAAAACCCATCCCTTATTGTACACCCATTATTTAAATGACTTGCAAACAGAAAATATTTCCATGAAAGTAATCCCCATTAATCAGACAGAAATAAACTGCATTCATGCTGAGGAATGTCCAGTCTGTGAGGCTTCTCAGAACACTGCAAAGTCATAAAGGGAAGGAAATGAAGTAACATCCCAAACGAAATTGCTTAACAGCTACCCTATAGCTCTCTGTTTCCTAACTCAGAATTATATAGGTTTGATTTAATTGAACCGTACTGTACCTTTTAGGGTTGCACAGCAAGATTATTTTTGTTTTATCATGTAACATATATTTCTAACCTATAAGCAAGTCTTATTTTTTTCTTTAGTTTAGACTGTCCAGAGTCCTGGTCACATCTTTATTAAATGCCATTACACGTTTCAAATTTGTGTGCAGCCAGGACTGGATCTCATGTCAAATGGTCTAGTAGTTGTATAAATATAACTGCTTTTCTCTACACAAAATTTGGATTCTAAATCCTGTTATTCTGTAATAGAACGACATGGTACTGTTTGAATAAACAAACTTCATAATTAGTACATTGCTAGTTTAGCAAGAGTGGTCTGTCCCCAAGCTGAATGAATGAATTGGTTGAAGTCAATCCCAGTGTGGAGGTGGCTATTCACTGCCTTTTTAATAAAACCAGGCCATAAAACAAGGAAAGACGACAACTTGTCATATAATAGCTAGAACTAAAAGGTGCATGATGTACTAACATTTCCCTTGAAAAAAACAGAACACAAGCTCTATTTATGTTATTTGATACATTACATTGAGACTTAACTCTTGCATTTAACAAAATTAGAGTAAGTTCCATTAACAATGTAGTTAAACAGAAAATTAAATTAACAGGCAGTTAAAAATGCTACAAAAATTACAAAGTAGCCATATAGTTATTGTTGTTCATGGAGCACCTCTGAATTCATTTGTAGGCTTCAAATATAAAAGAGAATGTGAACTTCTAGTTTAGTCATTTTCTAATTTAAACGTGTGTTGCAATCTCACAGGTTTCACTTGTTTTGAATGGTAAGTCCCTGCTAGTTGATTAGACATGACATTCACTTTGGCCACTGGTTGTTACTGGAACTGCAAAGGCATGAACACAAACACAAGATACATTTAGGAAATATAAACTTACAGGAAGCATGCATTTACAAATAATGTAATTTAAAAAAGAAATGACATGCCCATTAAATAAGCAGAGATGACAATTCTTTTCCATGTTTATTATTATTTTTAGTGGACAATACAGCCTGGTCTGCCTTCCTCGAACCGGTGTGGCTCCAATTTGCAAGGGCAGACGGACAAACAGACTTGTGGACACCTGGTCAGAATGGACGCCTTGTAAAATACAGTATTGGAATAGTCTTGTGGGGCAGGGCTCTTGGGCTTCGTGGAGAAGCTGGCTGTACATATTGAGTTCTCTTAACACACACAAACCCAGGGACCAGCGACGAGTGGCTTTCAAGGCAATTTAAAAAAGTTCTACTCTAGGACGACAGTGCCTCCAGCTGCCTCCAGTGCAGCCTTCAACTTCCCTGCTTCATCTTTGGAAATGTTAGCCTTGATCTCCTGAGGCAGAGACTCCACCAGCTTCTTAGCCTGAAATAAGAGGGACTTTCATTTACTAAAAAAAAAAAACTGGAAAAACAAAATGGCTACTTTCTTTGAAGACTAAATTAACTTCGTTACGTTTTAAAAGGCAATCAATTATACAGCCGCTTTATTTTTCAGTAGTTTTTTTGATATATTAACAAATTCCAGACTATAAAATTAGATGACAAAGCTTCTTCAGTTACAGCGATTCTAATGCTGCTCTGCTGGTTTCACCATCCTCTGATACAGATGTATAAATCATTTTTCATAGATCTTTAAATAAAGGTGTTGTTCAGGTGCAGTGCCTGTTTTGAGCTCTTCGTACTGGTGTGTACCTGGACCAGGTTGAGGCCGGGAATGCAGTTCTTCACCTCCTTGATGAGTTTCACCTTCTCAGCCGCCTTCAACTCGGTCAGCTTCACAGTGAAGTGGGTCTTCTCCTTCTTCACTGGCGCTGCCTCCTCTTCCACTGCCTGGGGGGACAGAGACAGTGGCATACCGCGGGGAATAATCAATGAAGTCTGCACAGGTTTCTGCCTCTTGGGAATCGATTTTAGGAAGGGAGAAGTACTCACGCAGTGAAGAGAGAAGTGTGTGATTCACTAAAGTACTTTTGTTAGTTGGTTTACAAAATTAAGAATGATAAAGTGGTAGGGTTTGGTTTTCTGTATGATTTTCTACACAGCTTTGTCACTAACGATGCAACAGAACATCTGAATTAAATCGCAGCCTGTTCAGAAACCTTGACTATCTGTACTTTTTACGACCTACTTATGTTATAAAAGACCTGCTTCCAATATATAAAACTACTTTTATAAAAGGACAACCTTGGAACAGGTTACAAAGCTACAAGAAACTAAATACATTTCTCACTGTTGCTGTAGAACTGTGCCAATTAGAAATACCCCAATTTTTAAACAAAAACAAAAGTACTACATTATAATGCTATAGGGGGCACAAGGGAGTAACAGTAACTATTACCTATTACCACACTAGATATTGTGTATTTACCTGTGATGAAGGCAGTGCTACGGGCATTGCACCCATTGGCATCATCCCCATATCCTTAATGTTAAGCGTTTTCTAGATTAAATAAATGGACAATATTAATACAATCCAACACAGCACTAATACAGATATATATAGAGGCTCTTACATTCCATAGCAGGTTGACATGAGAAAATCCATTAATCCAGCTGGTTTATTTAAAAACACACAAACGTATTAGGATTACTGTCCAATGCATGATTTAACACTGCAACTGCAGGAAAACTTTTAAAAACTATTGTTTATCTATGATGAGTACACAATGAGCACGCTTTTTATTTTCCTTGAGCTATAACCTCAATAACACCCTTGCACAGAGGGCATTACTGGAGAATAAAGACCAGTTTGGCAAATACCTGCTAATGCCCTCTGTGCCAGGTATTATTGCTTAAGTGAGGTCTAAGTACTCTCACCTGACATTCTTAACATTTGTGTCAATAAAATATTAGTTTATTTTATCAACAGCTACAAACACATTTGTTCTCAGTTGACTCATTTGGATAAATAAATGGTTTTGATTGATGTAAGATTCATGTCCACCGCTGTATTTAGAGAGCCCCTCTACTCTTGTACCTTGAGCAGCTCATTCAGGTCGGAAACCTCGAGCAGTGTGAGACTTGCAATGTTGTTGACGAGCTGGTGGATTTTCGGGGAGTACTCTTTCGGCGCATTGTCGAGGGAGGGAGACGCCAGGGCTTCGTTACTGCTGCTTGAGCTGGTCTTCAGTCTCCGCAGAGCACAGAAAGTAGGAAGTTCATGTCTGCTGAAAAAACACGACAAGCAAATGTTGAAAGAAATAACAGTAAAATCTGTATTTTCAGAGACCGCTAACGGAATCCAGATTTTTACCGATTCTCCTTCTGGTTAAACATTACAAACCGGATATCATACTATGCATCAGCTGCTGAGTCACATAAAACGTCTCACCCAAAAGACAGAGCCCAAGGAGGTTAAATGACTTGCTTAGGGTCACACAGTGAGTCAGGCGGGATTTGAACCGGGGACCTCCTAGTTGCAAGCCCTTTTCTTTAACCACTGGACCACACAGCCTCCAGTATAGCAGTTTGATCCATTGCTGGTTTTACTATGGTTTAATAAGACACACCTCAGCTTGTTACCTATACACTGTGGCTAATCAATCAGTAAAACCTGGAATGGGTGAAACTGCTGTGCAATAGGAGTCTTATTTCCATGCCTGTGATATGGATATCTTCCAATTAAAAAAAAAAGCTTTACTATAGACAAAGTGGACTTGAATCACAGCAGCCGAACAACACAATGTAAATGAAGCGGGCTAATAAGAGGGGTTGGGACTCCGTTTTATAAGAAATGTCCACCTGCTCTCCATTAGTTTCCTGTACAAAACCAGTATCACGCAGGCAAATTCATCTCAACTCAGGTATGAATAGTGTATCAGAGCAGAACAACAACCACCACCACCATATAAACCACAATGCAACCATCCCGTCTCATTCATGTAGAATGTATCCCTAAGCTCTCAGGCTCATTTACTGTATACTCCCTGCACGGACTGACCTTGGCATCCCAGTGCATTAATGTTGAAACGTTACATAAGCATATCTCCTCTAAAAACTACTATCCATGGAAGATACACGTGCCCTCACTGACAAAATGTCATGAGTAAACGAATCCGGTTAACACTGCACAACACCTGTAGGTTAAATAAATAAATAAATAAATGACACCAGTTTGTTATGTTATCTTCACCAGCACTTACCTGTGCAACTGCGCCGCTATCCGCAGCGACCTTCTCACACAGTGCCTGGCTGAAAACATATCGGCTGTGTTGTGCGTTTATTTGCAAGATATAACTGGAATTATATCTTGATCCCCCCCCCCAGTACAACCGGCCCTGTGTTTCTCCGCCGTTCTAATCTGTTTTCTCTGTCGCCGGATCTCTCGTCTGCATTAGTCTATATCTCACATGCACATGGCGTCCTCCACTCTCCCTGACCTACCCATAACACACTGCGGGTCTATCTCCGCCACTTTTGTGAGAACTTTATTAACACACACACATTTTGATGTGAACATAGCAACTGTTAAAAGGGAGGGCGCGATTAAAAAACAACGCAATGAAGCACAGAAAATTTAAAGGGAAAGTTACCACATAATTATTTTTAAAAACAGATATACAACCCAGATTTAAAAAGAAATATTCTAAATATTTCTATAGTAAATTATACAGAAGAGTATAGATTGTTTTTGCGGGGTGCTATTTTATAGAATTTTACAACTTTGTGTGTAGAATATATCGAGAATAATGCAGATACGGATTTTCCATGGCTGCTGTGTGGGATACATCATATGGTGTGAAGCACAATATATTTCTAGACAACACAATATGAATGATGTTTCAGAAGAACAAAATAAAAGTACACTAAGTTTTTGGTGTCATAAATCAGGCATCATAGGCACTGTTATTGGCTGTTGCTTTCATGTGTGAAATGTCTTGCAATCTGGATTTTGATGTGTGGTGTGTTTACAGTCAATGGGTGTGTCCGCCCGTTTTAATAGAACCTCCTAATATAATGTGGAGAATATGATATTGTCTTATGTTACCTGATTTATTGTGCACCCTCTATAATTTATTTGTTATTTTCTTTAACGTTTTTTGCAGCCTGGCCATTTTCTATAACCCCGATTGCACTTATGAATGGCGCGCACGGTGACAAGGTAATTGCAGATTGCTGAACAAAACAGGTGCCACTGCTCTCAACCAGTAATCATCGCCTAGCCTAGAGTTTTCTAAGTGCAGATTAGTTGCACGCTGGAGGCTGGGATGTGTGAGAAGAAGGAGGAATCTCTAAAACCCTAATCTTCTTTGCATTAATCTGCGGGAGCCAGCGTTCTCCAGCCCTGGGCCAGGGAGAGTCAAATGTTTCACGGTGAACCCGTTTAACTTTGCTTCGCTGTTTCGATTCGACACCCCATTAAAGATGCTATTGTCTCCGGTGGCTGAGAGGAACAAGGATGACCTGGTGCAGGTACTCGCAGGCCTTCTGGGCGGTCACTCGGAGAGGCAGCTATTCGGTTTGGAGCTGGGATCAGGCTCCGGTCAGCACGTCGTTCACTTTGCGCAGGAGCTGCCCTTTGTCACCTGGCAACCTTCAGAGATCAGCAACAGCGCTCAGGAGAGGTAGGTACTGTGCAGATTGACAAATATACACCGTGTTGGATCTAGATAGTATGGAAGCGTCCTAGTGCAGATAAAAAAAAATTAAAAAGTACGTAGGATTTACTATGTAGTAGATAAAAAAGACCATCTTAGGAGTTTGAAAGTCCTAGGTAGGCGATATAAAGTCAAACGTAGTGACGCTTCCTTAAAAAAAAATACACCAAGTAAGCGGAGAAAAAAATACAAAAAGTGTGATAGTAATGGTTCTGTCTCGGTAATTTTGCAGTTAACCGTGTATTTGCCATGCTGCTGCTGCTTCTTCTTCTTCTGGTTAATATATAGGGCGCATTTATTTACCATGCTGTTTCTGTTGTAGTTTTTTTAACAAAGCTTTACCATACATACATGCTGTTTACCCGATTTTACAGTTATTTTACTTCTCAATGATTTTACCATGGTATATCACCACAGGCAGTAAGCTGGTAATTGAATTCCCCATCTTGTTTCATGCAGCATTTATGCCTACATCTCCGCCACCAAGGTGAAGAACGTGCTGCAGCCTGTCTATCTGAATGTGGAGGAAGCATGGGGAAAATGGGCAGGGTTTCCCAGGAGGTCCTGTGATGTCATACTCTGCATCAATGTGCTACACTTCTGTACCTTCAACACAACCGAGGTATCTCCGCACTCACTGAGTTTTTATACTGTCTGCAGAAATCCCACCTGTATATAACAGACAGGAATAACACACATCTACACGTCTGTCAATGTCAACATACCTAAATACATTATTGTACATAAAGAATTCAAGGAATGAGGGAGATCACCCTTTTAAATAAACTAAATTCAACGTCCATATAAAGCACCCAGCACTACATACACCATACTGGTGATTCACATTAAGTGTCTTAGTAAAATCATTTATAATAATGCCTGTAATTATGTAGATAAACAAAAACAAACAACACTATGTCCTAATTGTAGCTGTCTGCAGGGTCTATTCAAGGGAGCTGGCGAACTCTTAAAAATTCACGGCCTACTTATCACTTATGGGGTGAGTAAACATGACTCCTCTCCCAGCGATAGGCTGAAGATTAGAGTAGCTTGGTGAATATATGTCACTTTTGTAAAACTGGCATGGTTTTGCTTTAAATAAAGCAATATAATCGGGTGTACATTGTTGAAGCTTTAAGGATCTGAAACGCTTCAAAAAGTAAATACCTGTTTGCCCAAGGCACTGCTGAGCAGATGAGCTGAAGATGACCGAGTCAGTTATATTCACTTCATGAGTTGTATTATACAGTAATAGTGAGACAGTATTTGGCCCATATTCTAACACGGTGTGACTGAATTGTGTTCACTCTCTGTCTTTTTAATGACCCAGCCCTATGCAATCAATGGGATCATCAGTCCAGAGAGCAACGTCCAGCTGGATGGCAGCCTTCGGGAAAAGTGAGTCTTCAACCTGAAACATTCATTCAAATGTAAAAGCTCTACTGGGTAGCTTTGTCCGTTGTGTACTTGGTGCCCCCATCCAAGAGTTGATTTATTATACCGCTAACTAAATATACAGCAGAAAAGAGCTGTGTGAGAATTTATCAGCATTTGCCAGGGTTATGATTATTCAAACAGACCTCTGGGACTCAATTTCAGGAATCCTGAGTGGGGGCTTCCTGATATAGACGTTCTAAGACAGCTGGCATACAAGAATGCACTGCGTTTGGAAAGAATGGTGAGTCTTTTTACCATTGCACCCTTAATGCTAAACAGTATGTTACAAGTGCTTCACATGTTTTTTCTTTCGTGCTTATGAAATCCTGATTTTATTCTCATTTAGAACCAAAATTCTAAAATGAAATGAATTTTCAAAACCAGTTGGTCCTACATACATGTAGTAAATTATCTGTAGGATTCTAAAATGACACCATCTTCTGTTTTTTGTTTCAGATTGAAATGCCAGAAAGCAACAAATGCCTGCTCTTCAGAAAAATAGAACTATAGGACTCCAAATGTGTCTAACATTCCTCAGATATTTATTTATTTTCAACATGCTGGATTTTTAATCTCTGGTTGCATTTATGTCAAGATGCAGATTTGACATTGTATTTTATTTAGCAAAAAGTAATGCGGCATTTATGAACATTGTGTATTGTCTTTTAAAATAAACATATTAATAAAATCACTTGCTTAACATTCCAGCAAACATCTGACAAATGTTTAAAGGCTGGTGGTCCTATAATCTTGCACAGGGAGACACAGCTATTTGGCTTCAAAACTAGGACTCTACCAACCAAACCGGTAGGAACCCTGCTATTATTGCAGCATCCACATATTGCCTATCAATGACTTAAACTTTATTGAAAGATATACTGCATGGTAGTATTAAGACATTTTGACAATATCTATATATCCTGCTAATCAAGAAGAAACTAGGAATGTCTGATCCTTACATTTCCCTCCCCATCACAGGCTAACACTTTTTGGAGAAAAACAGCAGAGTTTATTACATACAATCTTAAAAGTACTTCTTAAAATCAGACAGATCAGTAAAGCAGGAAAAAAAAATTCACAAAATACATAAAAAGGTTACAGAAGGGCACTCAGTATTTATTACAGACATGCTTTAGATACATCCATTATTACTGACTGAAAAATTAAAATGCCCTTGTTTTAAAGTATTTAACTTCAACTGCAACTTAATTGCATCAGAGCTAAGAAATTATGGCGTAGAATTCAGAGCCTGGCAAACATCACAAAGTGTCCGTCCTAAAACTGTTCCCCTGGAAGGAAAATATAAATAAAGCCCTCTTTACAATTACATGTTCGTATTCTGACAAACCATGATAAATTAGTGTTTACATCTTAAAAAAAAAAAAAAAAAAAACAAGATCAGTTATAAAGATGTAGAAAAAGAAGGATTGATGAAAGGGGTTCAATAACATTGCGCCAGGCTCATAGCCTGATGACCTGCTCTGATCATCACCAGCAGGCAGTATTGGTGTTAGTTAAAAGCTCACTCACTTACTGCCTCCTCTCTGTGCTAACCCTTCCATGCTTTACTTCATAGATCGGGGTGTTCCATTGCAAATTAACAACTTTTGGAATAGGTGCAGGATTTATTAGCTAGTTCAAAGAGAAGCTCAAAGCAGTAATTCAGTTTGGTTAATGGTTAGCCAGGATGCTGGAGGGCAATACACTCCATACTCTACAACAAGCAGAAGGGATCTCCACTTTCCCTGTGAGAAAAAAGAAACTATCAAAACAGCCATGTAAGAAGTCTGCCAGAATTGGTGATGTCACTGATGCCAGGATTTACTTACATACCTTTTGGATTTATTTTGTTTCCATAGTTAAACTCCTTAAAAGACTTAAACAGGCTTCAATAGTGCTGTACACCCACTTTAACAGAACCAATTTGAAGCATGCACTTTCTTATTTAGAAAAATATTAAGACCAAGAATGGTTACGTCTTTATATTTGATTTTATAACATTTACTATCTTAACTTCTGCTGTTTTGCATTTTATTTTGTAAGGAGACACCAAGTGTGAATGAAAAAGAATGACAAATATGCATTATCTGAAGATACCAACCATCCCTTAACGCTTTCAACAACAAGTAACTATAAAGGGAAGACAACCCTATGATAACTAATGGAACAGTTTCAGTGTCTTGTATTGAGGAAATCAGAAAATGCTACACATGGGTAATGGTCTTGAACTGCAATTATGATCTGCTGTTTTCAGGGGTTATCTTTCCTAGACTTCTCTATAGGTCTGCTGTGTTGGGAGTTAAAACCAAAAAATAAATTTTAAAAAATTGTGAAATTTAGTCTGATCAGTATCCAGTCATTTTTGTATTATTATAATGATTATTAAAACCAGAGAGAGAACATAAAGCCACACAGAGTTCACAGTCAGAGCATGACCTGCAATTAAAGCCAGGGTTGGATAAACTATCTCTGGGGAAACTCCTTTTTGTAAGAGCTAATCTCTGCAAATCGGACACAAAGCATTGCTAATAGGGTCTCTAAGATACTTATGACCATGTGCAGAACAACTTCTCCTGCAAGCTTTCTTAAAGGACCTTGTGGTTCCGGTATGAGTTAATGAAGAGGAGTGGAAGTCAATGTGCACAGAATTGCTGAGAGTTTAAAGACAGTTAGCATAGTGTTTTTTTGAAGGGAGTGGCTGATCGTCCTCCGAGTCGTAGGGTTCCTATGAGACGAAGGACTGAGATCAGTCAAAGCAGATCAGTTGTGCCTCCCCACCTCCTCCATGCTGCTGCTGCTGCTGCTGTTGCATCTGCTGTTGTTGTTGTGGGCCACCAGGGGGAGCCATCTAAACAGTACAACAAACAAGTTTGTTTAGTGCATTTAGACTTGCAACAAACAAATGCTTATATACAGCACATGTTCACCATAAAAATTCTGATATTGCAGTTATGTCAAAACGTTTTTCCTAGGTTACTATTCAATCCTGGGTGTGGTGATGGACAATCACACATGTAATAGTAATCACTAAAAACCACCCCTGCACAATTCTCCTGTTACTTAACCTTTACTTGAGAATTTTACCTGTTGGTACATGGGTTGCTGACCCGGTATGTAGGGCTGCTGTGGAGGCATGTTGGGGTCCTGGCCAGGCAGGGCAGACATCATATTCTAACAGATACAGTACATTAGAAACACGTGTGTATCTGGTTGTCAGGGCTGCGCATATGAACTGTTGAAATATTATTATTTATTTATTTTGAAGTGCTTACCTGCATGTTATAGGGCTGGTATCCCATGGGCACAGACTGTGGCCCCATGTACCCCATCCCACTGGACTGGGGAGGCTGGGATATTGGAGGAATATTTTGAGACTGGGATGGCACAGTCTGCAAACAGTGAGCAGAAATATTATTGTTTATAACACGATGATGAAATTAGATTACAATTTAGTCTAGTGCTGCAAAGAACATCCCAAAAATCTCTGCATCTTACAGAACTTGCCTGGTATCCCTGTGTGGGTGTCGGCTGGTAGTTGGAGTAGCCTGGGTTTGTGGTGGGCACAGCCTGGCCCTGCTGAGTAATCTGCCCAGTGGAGGCTCCTGGCTGGTACATGTACGCATTCACCATGTTTGGGTCTAATGGGTAGAAGAAAAACAATAAAAATGTAACTTGTGTTTAAAAATAATAAATAAAAAAATGGTCAAACTTCACTCTGCATTTTTTTCAGATGCAAGACAAAGCCTAAACTGTAAGGTAAGACAGCAATATATCAATTATTTATTGCAAACAGCAAGTTAGGAAATTGATCTGTAATGAGGCTTCTTTATAAATGAGAATCACGCTTTCTTAACGCTTGATTTTGCTTGTTCTATATTTGGAAAGACCTTAAATCCGTTTAAACCGGATGTGGGGACCAGGCTTCACAACCAGTACAGGGTTAAATGGGAAATGAACATGTAGGACTAGAAGATTACTGTGTAGATGTTGTTAATACAGCAGGCTTGCTTACAAAAGGAGTCCTTACCAGTGCCAGGCACAGGCATTCCTGGGTACAGCGCAGTGCCAGACTGTGCTGGCTGGTTCATGTAGACAGTGTGCATTGGCGAGCCCTCCACTGAGCCAGGGTAACTGGTGGGGCCAGAGGGCTGGTACATCACCCCCCCGGCAGCGGGCAGCGACTGCAACTGGAGAGGGCAAACACAGTCAGTCAGGCTATTGCGAATTGGATTACCCGGTTCCCAGCAGCTCTGTGGACAGACCTGAATGCAGAAAAAAGGGCAGGAGGAGACTTAGGAGAAAGGCAGCTTGGAATGAAATAGAAAGATTTAAAAGAAAATTCTCACAGAAAACAGAA
The DNA here is from genome assembly GCA_030684275.1 of Acipenser oxyrinchus oxyrinchus. Lineage (NCBI taxonomy): Eukaryota > Metazoa > Chordata > Actinopteri > Acipenseriformes > Acipenseridae > Acipenser > Acipenser oxyrinchus. The sequence goes on from CM060260.1 coordinate 6,467,367, forward strand.
AATCAGAGCACAGTGTATGTAAATGTATCCATCATCATCATCCTCCTCCTCCTTCAAGAACGGCTTTCTAATTAAAATAAACATAAAACAAAACTAAAATGAATTTTGATGAAGAATTGAACCTTATTCATCTCTGCATCCCTCCTGCATGGAGCTCACCTGTGCGTAGGGCAGAGAGAAGGCGGGCATCTGGGCCCTCATCTGAATGGTCTGTTTCTGCTGCTCCAGCCGCATCTGTCTCTCCTTCTCCTGTTCCTGCAGCCTCTGAATCGCCAGCTGCCTCTGCATCTCCAGGTACTCCTGCAGAAAAGCAATGAATTACATACTAAAAATCAACACTAACAGCATAGATTTACAAAACAATAAAATGGCATCATATCTATACCAGATGCACATTAATAAAATATACCAAACTTTCTTGAAACCTGATACGTTTCCTGGCTCATCTTGACAAAGTTAATTAACTAGAAAGACACTAGCCTTCAATTGTCAGAAACTTATATGCCACTAGCGGTCAAGTATATTCAATGATATGCCTTAGTTCCTTGTAAATCTAGTATTGAATGGTTGGTGAGCTGCACACAGACCTGCTTCTTCTGCCTCATGATCTCCAGTTTCTGAGCAAGCTGGATCTGCCTCTGGCGCTCAGCCTCCTCAGCAGCACAGCGTAGTTTTTCACGATGTTCTTCCCGCAGAGCGTTCAGAGCCCCACGGGCATCGCGGACCTGTGCCAGCTTGTCCTGTAGACCCTCGTAGTACACTGCCAAGAGGAAATGCATGGAATGAGAGGAGTTGCTGGGATCAGAAAGCCAGTTGTTCGAATAGCATGAATCAATGAGAAGCTCTTTAGAGCTTGGCTGGGACTGGGAGTACGTACATCGCTTCTCATCGAGTTGGTTGAGCAGGTCCAGCAGCTGGGGGTGCATGTTGTTGATGGACTGGAAGAGGGAGAGCACAGCACTGTCGTTGGTGATGCTGCGGCCCCTCATGTGGTTGCTCTTCATGCGGTTGAGGAAGGTGGGGACGGCATTCTGCAGCGCCTTCAGGAACTGCTCGTGATTCTCGTCTGACTCCCCGTTCTGATACTGCTGCTGAAAGACAAAAAATTCCCCACGGTCACAAACTGGAAGCAGATTTCACCTCTGCTGCCATCTACTGGCTTTGTACTGCAACTCTATTATGTATCCCTTAGAAATTTCAATGTTGCAAGTTTGCAAAGAGTGTTTTGTTCCCAAAACTCATAAGGTGCTCTTATTCCTTAGCAACCTATACATTTCTTGCGATTGTTATTGTACATATTAATTATTTCCATAAACAAACAGGGATTATGGTTTTGTCTTGCGTGGCTTGTTATCTACTACACAAAGATTCATCCTGGATAATTCCCTGTGTGTGCTAGGTTTTCTTGATTATACACAGGCTGAGGCAGGGCCAAGTTACCTCCACAATGTTGATAGGAGGTACTGGGTGAGCCTCCACAGGCTGGCTGATTGGCTCAGCCACGGGCACAGGGGCGGAAGGGGTGGGGCTCTTCCGAACTTCCTCCTGCTTCTTTTCCCAGTAGGTCCTGTTCAGGTAGCGTGCAAGCTGAAAGAAACAAGGAAAAGCAAAAGTGGATAAAGGATTTCGATGGGAACAATGCTGGTTCTGCAACATCTGAAGTTACAAAACGATATAATGCTTTGTGAATTTGAATGTGTTTCAAACCAATAGCAAGAATTATTTTACTAATTCCAGACTTGTACATATAAAACTTGACAGTTAAAGCAGCCACTGCAGTATTGTAATGCTTAACAGCTGTTGATAAAATGAAGGTGTAGAGGATTAGCTTTTGTAAGATGGGCTTTAGGGTGGTGTAGATGGTCTAGGACTAACCACAATGTTGTCTATGATCTGTTTTATTTATTTATTTTTTCTTACCTCTGGATCTGTTTCTTCAGCAGCTGGAGCAGAAGAGTTCTATTTAAAAATAAATACATACATAAATAAATAAATAAATAATCTTTAAAAAAAGTTATAATAAGTCATAATAGCAAGTGTGTGGATGAAGGGTGTGGTCGTGATGCATATCATTTTGACATCAGAACCCCGTTTGTAATAAAGATAATAATTTATAATGGTGGTAAATGAAGCCTTCCTTACCACAGGAGAAGTGTACAGAGTGCTAACTGGCGGGGCTGATGATGTCACTGGGGTGGGGTCAGCTTTCGGATACACAGAATATGTGGGCTTCTGCCTCTGCAAAAAAGCAAAACTCATAGAGCAACACAAGAGCCATGCACTTTACAGGATACAAAACTCCAAGCTACTTCAAAAACCTTGTAATCCATTTACCAAAAGAGAAGATTGTTTTTTCAGAATTGATTTGTTTGCTAGCATGAGCTCAGTTTAGTCTTCAGACCAATGCCAAGTTTACTCTCTGAAACAATGCATTTTATTTTCAATAGACTAGAAAGAATCATGTTTTGGGGTGGGGGCAGGGATACAACCTTAAAATACATAAACCTTACGTCAAATACGTCTGTTTGTTCAATATATAAAGAGATCATAATGACGAACAAAGTCATCCATGAATTGGTCATTTTTACATACTAATACTAAATGAATTGAGTCTGTCTGTTAAGATATAGTAAACACTAAACCCACACAGACCATCCGATCCTTCTCCTCGGCCTCAGACTGGGACAGGGCAATAGCGAGCTGTAGCTCCTCCTCCTCCTGCAGGGCAGCCTCGTCACGTTTCGGGGGCATCTAAAGGAGACAGGACGAGACAAGAGCTGCAATATCGCAGATATACTCACTTATTTTACTTAGAGGTTCTGTCCCTCTAAGTGTGGGTCAGCCTCAACTGACTGGATGTGAGAGGGGAGGGGGGACAGGAGTTGTTGAAGGTTTAAGAGAAGACGTGTGCCCCTCCACATGCTCCGTTATGGGAGTGAACTGTAAAGATGAACAAGTCTATAAGCAACTCGAGTTTTTGTGCATTTGCTGTATGGGTTTTTTGTACTTCTAAAGGAACATTATCCAAGGCAGACTCTTGTGTAAGTTGAGGTGTTGTGGTGGTGAAAAAATACAGTAGTGGCAACAACACTGAATCATGCTGTAACGGTTTACTTACAATTTAAAATATACAATATAAGACTGATTTTGTAACACACACTTTTTTTGCGATAGTTTTATTATATATTTTTATGTAAACTGCTTTAGAAGAACCCTTAAACATCATGCTGTGTAGCTCTTATCTGAAGCAGCAGCTCACCAATGAATACGGTTGGGAAAACGGCATTTGACTGAAATTGTGCAATTTAAAATAACATTTAGAACATCTGTTTTTTTTTTTTTTAAAGGGTGCAAGGAGTGGGAGGTTTATCTTATACATTGTGTTGGTCAGTGAATGGAGGGTGCCCAGGTGATCCCCACATGTAGATTTAGGCTGTGACCTTCTGGTGTAGAGGCAAGTGAGCTACTTACTGAGCCACCAACCACTACCTGTGACTGCTGAGATAGCGGGCTGGTTAGGTACTCGGGGGGCAGCTCCGAAGAGACAGCAGCCTTGCCTTCAGCTTTTCTGTAGAGATATAAAAGAGGCCTCATGTTACCAAGAGTAATGGCAGGACTACATTCCTTTACCTGTAGATTTTGTGTCTAAAACAGCAGTAATTTGCTATTCAAAACGTAATGATGGAGAGACTAACTTGTTGATCTGTTCAAAGCAGGGCTCACAGACCCGAACTTCCTTCTCTATTCCAAACTTGGGGATGGTGGAGTACTTGGAGGAACACTTCCCACAGAAGATCTGTCCACATGCCCGACAGTGGTGCTGCACAAAACCAGAAAGACAAAACGCGTAAGTATACAGAAATACAAATATGTGAACAAAATCTTTAGGATTTAGAAATGAATAAAAAACAATGCATAGTGACAAACAGGACTGTTACCTTTCTTGTCATGACCCCAAACTGGACTCTGCACCGGTGGCACTCCTCTGCGTCAACCCAGTCAGGAGCCTAAAACAGAGAAGGGGCAGACAAAATGTACTTCACTGAACATTGGGCTTTTCTGTTTATTTATCCATTACATAGGACAGGATCACTGTACAACCATTTGCACGCAATACCCATTTAGTATACATTTAAACTAAAGCATACACACACACACACAAATCAACATAAAGAAAGGCACTCACACATACAAACATTTTCACATACAAACAACAAAAGCTTACCCTCTCAGCTGCAAACATGGCATCACTCTCTTTAAATTCGGGGAAAACGTGACCTGAAATAAACCCAATTCATAATCTTTAAAGACCTGAGACTGCCAAGGCAGGGAGCCCACAGTTCAGCTAGACCAAACTTCTCCTGTGCCAATCTTTTTGATCTAGTGTATAACTGTCGCGTAGCAGTTTCAATTACAGTATTGATTTCAGCTTCAATGTAGATTAACATTACTGCAACTCTTTTGCTAATCCAATCAGTTACACAAGTTACAACCTAAGTCCTTCACAACAGCAAGAACATAAACAGCAGAAAATATGCTGCATGGGATTCAGGTTGAGAACTGTAGAACATTACTGTGGGGATGGAAAACACCCAAAGTAACCAGAATGAGTTTGATTTTACCTTCCACCTTCATGATCTGATAGGTATCCTGGACCACTTTGTATTTGGGCTCGTTGCGGAAGGCGTGTGACCAGGCCTGGATTAGGTAGAGAATCTTGTTCCTTACGCTTGGTTCACTCTGTTTCGAGATAGATAAATAGATAATTAATTGAGCACAAAGACAGACAAGCTAAATTAACCTTATTTGTATTTATTTATTAAAAGTATGCTACTGCCTTTTGGAATAAAAACATTTTGTCAACACGAACAGAACACTGCTCCTTTATTTATAATTATTGTTTTTTTTGTTTTTTTTTTACATAACATATCCTTACCTCTTTCTTAGCCTGAAGATGTAGTTATGGTGTTTTGTTGTAACTTTTAAAAAACCACTAACTTTACAATACTCGCCTTTGTCCTGCGATACAAGGAAAGTGTTTAAAATGACTTAAAACAATTAACGAGCAAAATGTACATACTTAAAAGAAAAACAGAAACCAGCAGAGTGTTTTGCTTCCTGTCTTACTCCTCTTCTGTTTGATGAACTATGCAGTCATGAGGAAGCCTTGCAAAAACCATGTGACTCACTGCTCTGGGAACTTCCCCTTCAAACCGAGAAGCTAATCTAACACAATTCAAATCCACTAACGGGCTATGCTGGTCAGTGGGATTAGAAAACCCCATCTCAGACTAACAGAGGCCTTGTGACTATGAAATTTGTCCTGGCGGGTCAAACATTATTTACACCAACAAGACAAAACCTGCACTGCAAAGTAAAAAATAGCTAAGTGTATAAAGCACAGTAAAAGCATGGTTTACCATAGGCAAGCACTGGTTAAGCTCACAGAGGTATGGTAAAGCATATTAAAAAACCCAGAAATCCATGACAGACAATGGTAACATGCATAATAACCATAAGAAATCTGAAATTACTGTGCAATAAATACGATGACAAACTTTTATAAGGGTACAATTGTGTGATCTGCATTTATAACTGAAAGACACACAGGTGAAAACCTGTACTAAAGACAGCCTGTACATAGGCATGGCAGCTCTTATGGATGTATGGATGTGTACTACAGCACATCTGTTTTTGCAGTGTGTACTGCCACTTGCTTTGATCTTTAAAAAAAAAAAAATACACTACCGTTCAAAAGTTTGGGGTCACTTAGAAATTTCCTTGTTTTCCATGAAAACATACATGAAATGAGTTTGAATAGGAAATATAGCAAAATGAATAGGAAATATAGTCATTGACAAGGTTAGAAATAATGATTTTTAATTGAAATAATAATTGTGTCCTTCAAACTTTGCTTTCGTCAAAGAATCCTCCATTTGCAGCAATTACAGCCTTGCAGACATTTGGCATTCTAGTTGTCAATTTGTTGAGGTAATCTGAAAAGATTTCACCCCATGCTTCCTGAAGCACCTCCCACAAGTTGGATTGGCTTGATGGGCACTTCTTACGTACCATACAGTCAAGCTGCTCCCACAACAGCTCAATAGGGTTGAGATCCGGTGACTGTGCTGGCCACTCCATTATAGACAGAATACCAGCTGACTGCTTCTTCCCTAAATAGTTATTGCATAGTTTGATGCTGTGCTTTAGGTCATTGTCCTGTTGTAGGAGGAAATTGGCTCCAATCAAGCGCCGTCCACAGGGTATGGCATGGCGTTGCAAAATGGAGTGATAGCCTTCCTTCTTCAAGATCCCTTTTACCCTGTGCAAATCTCCCACTTTACCACCACCAAAGCACCCCCAGACCATCACATTGCCTCCACCATGCTTGACAGATGGCGTCAAGCACTCCTCCAGCATCTTTTCATTTGGTCTGCGTCTCACGAATGTTCTTCTTTGTGATCGAACACCTCAAACTTAGATTCGTCTGTCCATAACACTTTTTCCAATCTTCCTCTGTCCAGTGTCTGTGTTCTTTTGCCCATCTTAATCTTTTCTTTTTATTGGCCAGTCTGAGATATGGCTTTTCTTTGCAACTCTGCCTAGAAGGCCAGCATCCCGAGTCGCCTCTTCACTGTTGACGTTGAGACTGGTGTTTTATGGTACTATTTAATGAAGCTGCCAGTTGAGGACCTGTGAGGCGTCTGTTTCTCAAACTAGACACTCTAATGTATTTGTCCTCTTGCTCAGTTGTGCAACGGGCCTCCCACTCCTCTTTCTATTCTGGTTAGAGCCAGTTTGCGCTGTTCTGTGAAGGAGTAGTACACAGCGTTGTACGAGATCTTCAGTTTCTTGGCAATTTCTCGCATGGAATAGCCTTCATTTCTCAGAACAAGAATAGACTGACGAGTTTCAGAAGAAAGTTCTTTGTTTCTGGCCATTTTGAGCCTGTAATCGAACCCACAATTGCTGATACTCCAGATACTCAACTAGTCTAAAGAAGGCCAGTTTTATTGCTTCTTTAATCAGCACAACAGTTTTCAGCTGTGCTAACATAATTGCAAAAGGGTTTTCTAATGATCAATTAGCCTTTTAAAATGATAAACTTGGATTAGCAAACACAACGTGCCATTGGAACACAGGACTGATGGTTGCTGATAATGGGCCTCTGTACGCCTATGTAGATATTCCATTACAAATCAGCCGTTTCCAGCTACAATAGTCATTTACAACATTAACAATGTCTACACTGTATTTCTGATCAATTTGATGTTATTTTAATGGACAAAAAATTTGCTTTTCTTTCGAAAACAAGGAAATTTCTAAGTGACCCCAAACTTTTGAACGGTAGTGTATATATATATAATTTCTTTTTTTTTTTTTTTTTTAATGATTAAGGAAATACACAAACAGTCTTTGCGCTACATCAAAGAACTATAAGAAACGTGATAACCATTTGTCTACTTAAAGTTTACAGTCCAGCTCTGCAGCTGTATTCCTTTCTATGACATCAGCCAGGAGATGTAGAAACTTCAGTTTCATATGAAGGAGAGGATATTGAGGAAGGAGTGAAACCAGTTGTGTGTTACAGCAGGTTGTGCATATGTTTGTAAAGGTTTCCGTGTGATTTTTTTTTTAAAGACACTATTAAGAACAAAGAAGGAAATAAAATACAAAGTATTGACAGAATGTCTGCACATGTGTTAAAATGGACAGTTCCCACCTTAAGGAGATCCTTCAGTTCCTCCATAGTTTGCTTGCTTGCCACCTCATCATGCACTGTTTGGCCACAGTTCTTTACAACAGACTCCAGAACCTAAAGTTAATCACCAAAAAACACAAGTAAATCATTATGAATGTCTAGACTGGAGTTTTTCATTACATAAAAGCACACAATTCTGCATTGTTAGTCATTAAATGACAAGAGAGAACCTTTCACAATGGTCTGGACGGCAAACATGACTTGGACTAAGACTCCCCTTAATTTGAGTTTCTTTGTGTATACACTGAATTTCTGAGGTCACTGGACACTAACGCTAATATTAAAGCTCATGATAGAATTCTGCCAGGGTTTAGAAAGACAGATTCACTTTATGTATGGAGTCCAAGTTCCTGCACATTTCTATTAAGCACGGTTTGTTTAACCCTCCAAACAACCAGGTAACAAAAGCTCACCTCTAAAGCATAAAGGGCCACATGAGGGTTCTTGTCATTGAGTTTCTTCTTGATGGCGCCAATAGCATATTTAGCTCTAAAAGGGAGAAAAGGCGAAACATAGTGGTTATTTTGTTTGTTTAATTCAGGCATCATGACAGCTACAATATAAAAACGGGTGAACACAAGCTCAATGGGTCTTCCAATCCCATGACCAAGCAAATCTGACGCTCCCTGTGGCAAGGATGCAAAATGGCTCTCCACTGACTGTATGACACCCTGCAATCCACACGGATATGCCTAGAGCAGGTGACTACCTTGAGTAGTTCACAGGTTAACATGTATTTTCTGGTTCATTATCACTTGGTAAATGGTCTTTTGATAAAAGGAGTATTAAAGTTCTGAGATATACAATTTTTTAAAAGTTAAAAGACTGACAAATATCAATTTCAACTGATGTGAGATATTGTAATCTGTTTTTTTAATACACAGCTTAGGTAGAGTGCAATTATGCCAGACTTACTGGGCATCTCCTTGACGAATCAGGTCGCATATCTGCAAAATGGATTCCCAATCTGTCTCCAGGAGCAGCTGGCTGGTGGCTTTATCTGAAAGAATAAAAAAAAAATATATCAATGAACAAGCGCCTTCAGGGATGACACTCAGAACCAGAAAACAAAGAAACATTGTGTGTGTTGGGCGGGGGTTGGGGGGAATCACTAAATACTTGATACGAGTTTTGGGTCACTGAATCAGTGTGACAAAGTGGTTCAAATTACAGCACCTCAAAAAGGCTTGCTACTACAAACTTACCTAGGAGTAAACTAGCATGCATTCGCGACAAACCTTATTAATTCTACGTTACCAGAAAGTCGCCACACCTCCCTAAATTGTGCAGTGAGTCACATGAAAAATCAGATCACAATTGACTTGTTAAACAACACTAGGCACAAACGTCTTGCACATGGCTTTTAGGAAATGTGTGATGCAGTTTTGTGTATATATTTCTATTTTCATTTGTATCGCAGGCCAGAAAATATTGAATGTACTTTTACAAAATGTATGTTGTAGCAATTATGATGAGGAGGACCCTGCCTTCCATTTGTCCTGCATTATTCTAGAGAACAGGATATCAAAAGGCTCAAAATCTGCAAATATTTTACTGCACATGAGTTTTCAAAACAAGGTTACTACTTATGATATCACACTTTCTAACTTTTACATGGACATTTAGGGTTTTGTACGCCTTGTATAAAACAGCAGGAAAATAAAGGTTAAAGAGATCTCAATACAGTGCAAAACTATTGTCTGTCCATATTACCATAGTCCTGTATCCATATTAGAAGATTGTATTGCATCTATGGGAATACGAGTAAATTTAAGGAGCAAAGTGTTAGTCAGAATGTTTATATTTAACACACAGGGTGACAAAGTTATTGTCCATGCAAATCAGCCAACCACAACTGATGTCTGATGTTAACTGTACAAACAGACCATGCATTGGTAAATATGATTTTTTTTTTTTTTTTGGAGGAACCTGCTACCTAATCGCAAAGACACAGAGGGATTTCTCACAAACACACATTTTATGTCTATGGCGTTGAACATCTTACTGTCACAAAGTGTATACAGCCAAATAATAAAACATGATCAGTAGAAATTGAGTTACAGGCGATGTAAATTGAAATTCACCTCATTTCATCATTTTTCTGCTAATATGGCCAGCTTAAGTGGCCCAGTGGTATTTTTTTTAAATAGCCACACTGTTGAGAAAAACAGAAAACCTGAATGTTCCAAAAGGATATTATTCTAAAATGACATTATTCTAATAAATCCAATCACTGTGCAAGCTCTGCATTCAGGCGTTTGCTAACAAAAAGTAAACACTATTGTGTGCCTAATTTGCCTAAAACCAAATGCTACATTACATTTTTTTAAACATAGTTTGACTGGCCCAAACCAAAGCACGAAAAAGAAATAATTTTACTCACAACACAATATTATTAATTCTCCTCCAAACACATAACAATATTATGTGCGATATTTTGTATACAGAGGTGTCAAATTGCCAAACGCGTCAGTAAAGGGCATGTCATGTGACTTATTTATCATTTTTAGGTAAAGTTCTGGGGCTTGACAATATAATTGTCTGCAGTACTGTATATTTACTCAGTGTATTAAAATCCTCTGTTAGTATTGATTACCTGTAGAAATTCCAGGTACAACGAAAACCCATCATCAAATAAAAACACAACACAAATATGTGTTGAAGCAAGTATATAAGTAAGTAATTTACAGCAATGAAGAAAGGGACATGTAAGCAGCGCAGACCGAGTTTTAATATTAAAAAAATAAAAAGTCACGTAAGAATCCGTTATAAACAAGGAACAAATTAAAACTGCAAAACTATGATATTATTTGTAGCTAGCTACCTTAGCAAATAGACCTGTACCGTACTATACATTTTATTAAAGCGTACAGTACAGTACCCTGGCTAAACACAGACATGTTGAAAATAATAAGAAAAAATGATTAATATCCAATACATCACATTAGCCCGAGTCGCTTAATAACCTGACGTATACAGGAAAAGACAACAAATGGTGGTTTTAATTGGTTTTGCCTAGACTGTCCGTCTCTGTACTGTACAGGCACTAGTCACTAGACTGTATTGACTGTATAGGCCTGGCCTGGTCTGGATTGCAATCAACAATGAGATGTGAAAACAGAACGCACTTCAAGAAAAATGTAAAAGGCGATGGTTATTTACCAAGAAGCCTTTCAAACGCGCCTCCTCCTTTTCCCATGGCTGAAGGTTGTGTTTAATCGAGATCCTATAAACAAACAACGGTGCCAGTCTTTCTCAGCCCAGTAGTCTCTCTCCTCCTCTTTTCCAATGTCCTTCTCCGTTTCCTGTTTCCCATCTAGTTGTCTGTGCTGCCATGGATTTCCTGTGGGTTCAATGGCGCCCTCTTCTGGGAGCGATACGATGTACCATACTTACAGTATTTTATGTTGACTTCAGCGGGCAATAATAGGTTAATTTACAACATAGCCAGATGTATTTTTATAGGAGTTGGTTGAACAAGAAAAACGATCATTTTGATATTGAATAATATTATTATCCATAAGAGCGGCGGTCCGCCTATTATTTCACACCTATCCCATAATTCCACGTGTCGACTGACTCAATAAGCGACAACATACAATGTAGTATGTATTCATTGGGTATTAGAACAGCCTATCAAACTGGTAAAAGAGGGCGGGCGTTTGTGTAACCATGGATTCCAGCGACACATCCTGTTTTTGTTGAATCTGTAAAAATGAAAAATCGGCCCCGAATGTGTTAATTGCCGTGATAAAAGTAAAGGGCTATCATTTCTATATTTTTTTCAGATCATTTAAATATGAATTTAATTTTTTGGAACGGTTGAGAAATGTGTCTTTTGCTCGTAGCTACTGGTGTAGGAAAGACGCAACTGCTAAAAAGACTGCAAAATATCCTTTGAGATCTGCGTTAGTTGTGATTTAAAATAATTTGCAACACGAACAGAAACAGTTGCATGTATGTATGCCAACTGAGTGTGGCGATATTAATTAATTGGTTACATTTTATGCTTTTTGTGAAGATGTCTGTAGAAATGTTCACGTCTGCGTTTCTTCACAACAATTTTGTTAATTGAATCTAACAGTAGCACTCAGCATAAACAATGGGACCCTATGTTTAAATAGTTTGTTTCCTTTACCAGCAGATTTTCGCGAATCAGTCTAAAGGGCAACCACGCAGAGCTGGGGGAGCCACCAGGCACCTTACCTACAGTAAAATACATGATTCTACTGTTATTACGTTTTTTTATCTTCTGAAAAGCTGGCAACAGTGGTTTATTTTTCTTATACAATTTAAAAATATACTTTATTAAAGTAACAAAATAAAAATAAAAATTATAATTAGTATTGTGGTGATGTGTGCCAAAATCAACCCAACTACTACAGTGTAACTAATTGGTCCCTATTCCTGTCATTATGTCTAGTTAATGGTGTCACATGCACATATAAACCCTCTGTAGACCAGCACAACCACATATGTTATAGAGTTTGTACATCGCATTCCTGTCTCCTCTAATACAGTGTTCTGTATATTTTTAGGTAGGTACCAATCTGACAGATATCGTAGTCCACAAGATAAAGATCATTGTGCGAGAGCTGGGGGGCTGTATGGGGCCAATATGGCCCAGCTACTATAGAGACTGCTGTTCTGTTATTGTGAGTGCTGTTTTACTGTTTCCTATCCAATTAGAAAGTTCCTACCTTTCCTTGTTTTGCATGGCTTTTAATCTTATGAAACGGCACAAGCACCAGAAGCAGCATCTGTGTTGAGAACTACAGGAGTGGTATAATGAAGGCACTATTTAGATTATCTTCACTCTCTGTCACCCCTTTCTTCCTATGTTTTTAACCCCATGAGAACGTAAGAACATAAGAAAGTTTACAAACGAGAGGAGGCCATTCGGTTCATCTTGCTCATTTGGTTGTTAGTAGCTTATTGGTCCCAGAATCTCATCAAGCAGCTTCTTGAAGGATCCCAGGGTGTCAGCTTCAACAACATTACTGGGGCGCTGGTTCCAGACCCTCATAATTCTCTGCGTAAAAAAAGTGCCTCCTGTTTTCTGTTCTGAATGCCCCTTTATCTAAATGATTGGATGTTTTATTCCCCAGTTCATGGTAGATGCTGCCAACACAACCCAGGTCTCCTCCTCATGCATTCAGCTTCTCTCAGTCCTCTCGGCAGAAGCATTGGAAACCACCTCTGTCTTAATACTCTTCCATAAAGTATAAGTGGCACACCTTGTTATTCCAGTGGAGTTAAATGCATAGCGCATTTTCCAAACACATTGCAATAAGCACTGGGAAATCCAATTCAATTACATATTAAGTAAACTAGTATTGTTTCTGGTTCAGCTCAGACATGGTTGCTGTTCTCAACCATTTTTTCATGTGACTTTTTTATTTTATAGTATTTTGTACTGTGCACTTTCAGTGACATCCCTTGCCCCATGTCCCTTGTGGAAATGAAGTCCTTGTTCAGACTCGATGACATCATCTGTGCTAGACAGCCAATCACAGTGCTGGGAATAAGTGCCCGCAATGGTCAAGGCCTTCAGGACGTCCAAAAGTGGCTGCACTCCATACAGAAGTAATAACCTGAACTCAAATGGACTGTTATAATGCATTGAAATGGCTGCTACTGCACATAGACCAGCAACAGCAAATGAAGACATGGAAAAGACTGCACTGACTGCCCTAGCCTCCAAAGAGCCCAGATCAGAACAATAAAGAACAGTGGTTTCCATCCTCTACCAAGGCGGGACCAATACCTGTTTGGGATCAAGTGCTGTAGCTCTGTGATTGGTCTACTGGAATTCTTCTTGCCTGGGTGTTTAAATGATTCTGGTTGGGATCTGTCCTCCGATTTGTATTCAAATGAACCCGAAGCTATGAGACAAACAGAAGCCCAAGTTTGACACTCTTTAATACTTGTTATAACTGTACGTTAGATTAAAATTGTCCATTTGAGATAAAATTGTCTGTTTGGGGCAGCAGTGTGGAGTAGTGGTTAGGGCTCTGGACTCTTGACCGGAGGGTCGTGGGTTCAATCCCAGGTGGGGGACACTGCTGCTGTACCCTTGAGCAAGGTACTTTACCTAGATTGCTCCAGTAAAAACCCAACTGTATAAATGGGTAATTGTATATAAAAAATAATGTGTAAAAAAAAAATAATGTAATTGTATGTAAAAATAATGTGATATCTTGTAACAATTGTAAGTCGCCCTGGTTAAGGGTGTCTGCTAAATAATAATAATAAAAGTCTTATTTATAAAATATATAATTGTTTGCAAGTATAAATACCTCTGTCATAAAGTATGTCATCAATTGTCATGTTTTTTCCTAACACATAGTTCAGACAATGCATGCTTTGAGTTTTTTAGACATTTTCCAACCAGGGTAAGATAAGGTGTGGTAAAAAGCAGAGAAACTGTGGGTAATGTTTTAGACATTACCAGCAAAATCTAATATAACCTAAAGAAACATTGTGTATCAAGGTTACAAATCTCAAACTAAAGGTGCTTAGTTGCTTGCCTGTTGATGGTAATCAGATATTGAAGTACAGGTTCTATTTATTTTATTTTTTAAGCACAACAGGAGAACTCAAGGTTTCTCAGATGTTTGTTGTCTTTGTTTATTACCTCAGTAGCTAACACTTCCTTCTATTCAGATGAGGGAATTCTCTGAACTGTGTGTGTGGCGTATGTGTGCATGCATCTAAACACTTACTGAAAGACATACAGCCTATGGTTGAAAATCGGGGTTTACATTATTACTTGATTAACTAATGACATAGTTAATTTAACATTTTTCAACTTCAGGCCACATTTTGTGCACAAACTTAATATAATTTTAAATCACACTAAAAGGCAAAACTGGCCCACCCTTTGTCTGACCAGTCACAGGAAAATCACATTACCATAAATATATTGCATTTCTCATCTCAATGAAGACATTGAGAGACATTAGTCAAAACATTTGTCAGTATTAGTAGAACAATGATGCAGTATTTAAGAATGAATGTAAAACATGACTGAGACAACACTGTCTACCAGTACACTACTAATAGTGCAACAGTTTTGGCTGGTGACAGATAGATTCATACATGCTTTAAAATAATTCAAACATTAGAAAATGAATTTAAACAAAAAGCCAGTGAAGCCTAAGCACCATGCAATAATCACCTTTTTTTTAAAAAAAAATTAATTACATGTGTCAGTCTGTCACTAAGGAAATGTCATATGATCAAATATATTATTTTTAAAGGGCACTCAGTATTCCAAGAGTGGAGTTATTATGTCTTTAATGATTTACAATGCTGAAAGTGAATTACTGTCAATACAAATGAACTGCTGCTACAAGTCTTCATTTCCACATTGATATTTAAGGCATGTTTCAGAAGGGGTTGTGCTCTGTATCTAAAACACACACATTATATATCAATTAAAATGTTTTCAATTAGTATTCAATGCTACTGTTCAATAACATGATTTCAATATACTATACTTCCACAAGCAAATACAGAGCATTATTTAAGAAACAAGGCAAAAAACTGAAGGCTCTGTGGTCCAGTGGTTAAAGAAAAGGGCTTGTAACCAGGAGGTCCCCAGTTCAAATCCCACCTCAGCCACTGACTCATTGTGTGACCCTGAGCAAGTCACTTAACCTCCTTGTGCTCCGTCTTTCGGGTGAGACGTAATTGTAAGTGACTCTGCAGCTGATGCATAGTTCACACACCCTAGTCTCTGTAAGTTGCCTTGGATAAAGGCATCTGTTAAATAAACAAATAATAATAATAATAATCTTCAACACTATGTGTGATTGTCATGGAAGAACAACTATGCTTATCCCAGGACTTCATGGTTTTAAAAATTAGAAATACATAGAATAGCAACATTGAATATAGTGTGGCCAATTGTTTTCAGATTTTCCTCCCCAGCTATGTTCCCTCACCGCAGTAATCCCCACAACAGGAGGACTGAAGGTCAGTGGTCATGCCAGTTGTCTCGCCTCTACCCCTAGGTGCTTCAGTGCAGGTGTCAACAAGCTAGTGGGCCCTGCAGGTTTCCGCTTTGAGCTCATCAGGTGCTGGCCAGTAGAGGACTTCTACCCAGATGATTTTTCCTTCCCTCGTAACCTAAAGGAGCGTAAGAGTCAATGCAACGCCCCTGGTGAAATCCCAAGCAAAGACTGTCAGCTTGGCATAGCCAGGATATGAATCGGCTCTCCCCTGAATATATGAATCTGCACACCAGGTGGTTGAGCATTTACAAGGTGAGATTTCTTATTGTACCTTTCATCTCATTTCTTATTACTACCCTGAAGTGTTTTTTTTTTTTTTTAAAAAGCTTTCACTCCTATCAAAGCAAGGTCTAATTGAATGCTAACCAAACCCCTCACCCACACACCCCATGTTATTATTATTATTATTATTTATTTCTTAGCAGACGCCCTTATCCAGGGCGACTTACAATCGTAAGCAAATACATTTCAAGTGTTACAGTACAGGTAATAATACAATAAGAGCATGTGTCTTAAGCTTACAAAAATAAAGAAACTGCTTATTTATGCCACGTTCTAGTTCTCAATCCAAAGAACCTAAACAAAAACAAAACCCCAAAAACTAATTATATCGTCTCGTTAGCTACAGACAACCTTTGTCAGCCTGATTAAGAATCAGGCTATGCATTAAAACGGTTGAGGTTGAAATGTTTGGCAACGGCTTCAATAATTTGATTGTGTGTCATGCCTCATGAATATCCATGGCCTATAAGATGAAAAAACATTTTCTCTCAATTGCATTCTCTTTTAGCAGCTCTTATTTGCTGCATGGCAGGGAGGTGAGTAACATGAGGTGAATACAGTTGGATGTGCTTTGTTTTATTTCGGTTTTGACTTTTGTTGTAGCCGGCCCATTCACACCAATGTCATGGAACACATATAAAGTATGGCACATGCCCCATACTGTGTATAAGATAGTATGATATATATTTAGTGCATTTATATTTATGTGTTTATTCACTGTTTTGGGGCAAAAAAATTTAAATAAAAAAAGTTAAACATTCATTACAGAAGCAGGTCAAAATCTAGTTCTAGTTTACACAAACAAAATATTAGAAGCTTCAGACTCATTATACTTCCATTTAATATGCTTAATGAAAACAGAAATATATTTACATGTATCCAACATATTATCTTTCCAGATGGATCAAGAGTTTTTGACTGGCTTCCTGCACCTACACCCACCTTGAGGTTAGGGACTGTTCAGGCAGAATTCTCTGTTTCTGGAAGTTTAATGTACCATGGTTGATTTATAGTCATCAGCATTGTTCTGCAGAAATTGATCAACATTTCTGTAGGCTTCTATATATACAGTAGCTGCATACATGTTAACTCCTTCTAGGAGTAAATATATTCATTTCAACCAATGAGATTAAGATATGTTTTACAAGAGAGGTCTGATCATACAGGTGGAAATTTAGAACATTTCCAAAGCACACCGTTCAACATGTCAGCAGTAGAATAAACATTTTACAGGTATAAACTGAACACTATTATCAATGCAGGAACATTACTCCATCAATCTTTGTATACTTCTTGATTTCTATACATCACAGATTTTATCAGAAGCTGCAAGTTTCTAAAAAACTCAACAAACCATCTCAAAAGGGGTCTTCCGAGCCACCATGTAGAGGACAAGCCCATTCCCGATCACACCCAGGAGACAGATGCTGCCGTAGACTGTTGGCTTGATCATGGTGGCACAGGACCATTCGTTTGCTGAATAGAAGTAACATCAAGATCATAAAAATCATGAAATGAGTAGTGTTTTCCAAGGAGAGATTCCGTTGTGGCTCCATTCTAGGCAGGATGCTATCCAGGGTGTGTGTGTGTATGTATGTATGTATATATATGTAATATATATATATAATCTGTGCAAATGTGTGTCAGTCAAGTCAGATTGGAATTTATTCCCCCATCCCTCTGTGACGTACACTTACTGTTCAGAAATAGAAATGCCCCGTTTTTGTTTAGAAAAATTTGAATGAAAAAGACCTCTTTCAGCTGCTACTTTGAGTTCAATCTGTATCATCTCTCTCTCTCACTCTCTCTCTCTTTCGTCTCCTTCCGTGCATTTCAACTACCTGAGAAGTGACGGCTTAACTGAGTGCTTATGAGCCCAAGCGCAATGTGTCAACGTGAACAGGAGGTAATGGGGTTTAAAAAAAGAAAATTGCTGCTCATATGGAACAGTGCATTTGAAGGAGAGCTAACAAAGCTTTTAAAATCCATTGTCTTCCCTCTATACCCTGATCAGTGTCATTACAGGGTTTATTTTGCTGATGATCTTTTGGTTCTTTGCTTGTGTTTTAAATATTATTTTGGAATATATAATATAACGTTTCTTAAATGACAACACTACAGATGAAAACCTGGTGCTGCACCTAATCACGTCTCGTTAAATCTCCAGCTGCAATCAGGCCATGTAATCTTTGGCTGCTGTTATCTGGGCGAATTGCACCGTTTCAGATTACACCGTTTTGCTATGCAGATGCAGAGCTTAATCCTAAGAAAAGCAATTCACTGAATTTGACTGCTTAAAATTAGGTTTAAAAATGCTTTCTTTACCATACGTATATAAACAGAATGATAGTTCACTTATTAGGAAGGAAAAAATCTATACCTCCAGTACTCCATCGACGTTCACGGGGTATCCTCTACATATGATACACTGCACTCTGCATGAATATTGTTATAAACAGAAGCACTTTACTGTATGCTTTGAAACGCATTTAGAAACTTTGGTTTGCAATCTCCGGTGAAGATCAATTTGTAATTGCCATTCGTATACATTTGTCCCACCCTTCAGTGTTTCGATGAGTGGCTAGAACAGCATGTGAAACACTCACAATTATATTTCTCTTGTTAGGAACACATGCTATCCTGTGGTCATCCAAAGCAGTTGTATCTCGTATCAAACTTGGCTTCACATGTTCCACTAAACATTTGCTAATTGAAATGGCTCTGTTGCTTATGCTCTATTATGGTAATGAAACATGTGAACCAGCATCTTATCAAGGCTGATAATTACCCGACCGTGGCTGTAAATGAACTGACCTTCACAATAATCAGTTCCATGGATGGAGCTCAGTTTATACATTGATTACATAAGTAGCTAACAGAGCTAGCCTGAATTTGGCATTGCTTCTTTTACACACAATCATTTGTCAACTAAGAACATTGTCGCTACCCAATGTTGTTATTGCTTGTAAACTATAAACTATTTATATTATTTAAACCATAAAACATTTGATCTAGCTTTTTAATATATGCTAGATTCGATCATTAAAACTGTCTGCAGTTATCCACCTACAATGTATATGTTTTAAAAGATCTCAAAATTCTTGAATATTGTGTCACACTTTTAATTGACACCACCTGGTGGTGGTGGTTTTGAAAAACAGGCTCCATTCCAGCTGTTTGTGGGTGAAAAATACTGATGTAAAACAAGGCATACAAAAACATATACTAGAATAAAGCCTTTTGATAATTTATTGCCAAATAGTAGTTGTGCATATACAATCTTTTGTTTATTGTTATATCATTTCTTTAAGATATGGGTCATTCTACAGTTAAAGGCAAACTCTTTCTTGTGCCATTTACATCCAAAACCTTCTGGACTGCTAACAGAGTCAATACTAAAAACACCAGCAGCAGTTCTGTTAGCCTTCTGGAACCAACCGATTATTCGATGAAGGTGGGGGAGGATCTGAAGATCCCTGGAATGTTTGCCACATTGCAAGGTTCAGTATAGTGCCAGCTATATCAGGAAGCTGAAATAAATAACTCAAAAACATTCTCATGTGCTGCCCTTTCTGTCTATTAAAATCATGGTGGGTTACACAGAAAGAGCACAGAGAATGACTGCCCCGCCCTAAAATACCATCATACGAAATATGTCAGGGGTGGACGGCTGGCTAGAGGTGAGAGGGGAGTGGAGGCGGGGGCCATGCCTTGCGCGTTCTTTGTAAAATGCCTCGTTAAAATGCAGAAAATAAAATAAATAAAACTCCAAGCTGCGTGATTGTCCAGGCGAGAATTCGATCCATCCCAGGTCAGTAAAGTCAAGCCTCAAGGCTAGTTCAAAGGAAGGGGTTTCTGCCATGGGCCAGGCTGCTGGGGCCATGGGCAGCAGGGGCTGAGGCAGGTTGCGGGGATGTCTAAGAGACCGGAGGAGGAGCGAAGGCGGGCGCTCCCGAGACTGGCGGCTGGGTGAGGGAGGAGGGCAGGCTCATGGCCGCGGGCAGGCTGCTCAGCGGCAGGGGCAGGGAGGTGCTGTAGGACAGGGAGCCAGGCTGGGGGGAGGCCGACGGAGTACGCATCTGATTGAGGGTGAGGCGAGGCTGCTCACAGTGGAAGGGGTTAGTGGGAGAGGGGGCGCTCAGACCTGGAGAGGGGAGACAGATAAAAATCACTGAATAAATAGCAACCTTAATCTAAAGAAAAGGGTACTGACTTAGAGTTTGCCCTGTACTTTAATAGCAAACAATATTACGGCAGTATAAGATATTACTTTTGTAGTAAATGGTGACCAAAATGCTTTGCAAACATTGACGTAGCTACTTATTATGCCACATACTGTATCAGTGTTACAGGTAAAAAGACCCACATAGTTTTCTGCTACATAGAATGTGAGTTTCTGGTAGGATCCTGTTGCCTACAACACCAGGAATTCAGTTTTAGTGGTGTGAGCAATGAAATAAACTCCACCAGTCAAAGTAAAAAAAAGAAAATCAACAGCACAACACACTTTTGTATATTATCAGTAGTGCTGGGGGTGAACATGTCATTTTCATCTTTGAATATTCAGAATTTGATGACATTTTAATTGGCTGGAAAACAAAAAAGTGTAATTCATACAATACTGAACTCGAGTACCGTATTTCAGATATCATTTATGCATGTTTTTTTTTTTCTTTGCAGGATATACTTCTTATGCAGACAATTATAAATTCTGTAACATGAATGAATACGTACTGAATACATTTCAAGCAGTGTGTTTGAATATTTGCATATTTGTCAAAGCACTAATTAGCAGTATAATAGAGTATATTATTATTAGTTTATCATTAAGAAAAGTGTCATCTCTGCCTTCACTTACCCCCTGTGATAAACCTACTGTGCTGCACCCCATTAGTCTCCGGAGTGTAGCAGGGCTTGCTCATTTCCTGCACTCCGCCCTGGGGCCTTCCTGACAGGAAGGGGTTTTTGCTCACGGGCGCTCCGGCAGGGACGAGGGAGTCCAGGTTGACGAGGGAGGCAGCACTGGGGTCCAGGAAGGACTCAGGAGTTCTGCAGTTCCTCAGGCTGGACTCTGCCAGCGAGTCTCCCAGCCGCTTCAGGTCCAATGTGTCTGGACTGGATGTTCCGTTAATCTGGGTGCTGGGGAACAGCTCACCAAACAGGTCCAGCTCTGTGGGGAATAAAAGGAGGAAATAGAAACAGCACGTGGACAAATATTTCCGCTAAAGCATTCACCTGTATCGTCATGCTATGTCCAGTGGGGAATTTAAAAAAATCAGCACCCAAATCCTTTCTGGATTTGTGAATAGTGACAGTGTGTCTGATAACTGCCTGGTTGAGAAAGCATCCCTTCGGTCAACAGGCCCCTGCAAGCTCTTGGATTTGGGTTCAATCTTTCTGCGGTGTTAAGAGTTAAGGTAAGCAGCTCTCCATTACCATTCTCCAAAGAGAACATCATTCAGTGGCAGCCCTGGTCATTTTCGATTGCAAAACTGGCAATGAGAGACAGAACAGGCTGTCCCCAGTGTGTGAAGCTCACCTGCAGGGCTACTGGATTTGGTAGAGGAAGGAGCGACAGCCCCGTTGAGCTCTCTAGCTTCCTCTTCCCTGGGCTCAGACAGCTCTGCAAAAGGGTCAAATGCGGGGCCACCTGGAAGACAAAAAAGGGGTTTAAAATCAGCGGGATTCTCTTTTTGCTTGCTACCTGAATTACCTCATTACTTGCAATGCAACACTGAGTTTGAGGTGAGCAACTGAAACACTCAAGGTTACTAATTTTCAGACCTCTAGGGACTAAAGACCAGATGACCTAGCCCCCTTCTGGAACTCAAGTTCCAGCTACATGCTCATTACTACCAGGTAAGGGTCCAAAACAGCAACTCAATACATTGTGTAAGCCATTCCACTAAAGGTGATCGCCATGAAATACTGTGACCGATTAGCTCAATACCAGCAGTGTGAGCAGGCGAGCCCCAGGGGTCATTGGGAGTGGGGCTGGGGGCGCTGGCTGGAGTCTTCCAGGGGTCAGCACGGGGCTGGCCGGAGTCCCATGGTTTGGAGGGCCAGGGAGGCGATGGGGCACTGGACACTGCTGTCGCCAGGTCTGACCAGCTGCCTGTAGCTGGAGTGCCAGGTCTCGCGCCTGAAGGGAGAACAAGAGCAATCACGAACACGGTCCAATGATCAAAGCCAATCACAACAACTAAAATCACAAGACAGGGAGCTTTCAGGTGCATATGATAGGTCCACCCATTTCTGTGCTGACTGCACTGGCCAGGGATATCACCTGCTTTGAAATTTACCAAACCAAACACTGGGATATTTAATCAGAGTGACAACATGTCATGGTATTGCTGCTGACCGCCTACAGGAAGACACGAATTTACAAGGCTGTTCCTTGTTGGGCTGGTTTAACAAGTATATTGGCGATAAAAACAAGAGCCAGTAGTATTATGAAAAAGAAGAAAAAAATAAAACTGCATATGTGATGTCCAGGCGTTTTCCACTAAACATCCATCACCAGGGATAATAACTTAAAACAGACTCAGGTCTACAATATCTAGAACACTGGCTTTGGAGTGGTACTCGAACAATTACCAACAGAAAACCTGCTACCTCAAGACAGATGAGCAGTACCACTGAGCAAAAGGATTATGTAGTGGGTGAGGCTCAAACTACCTGCAACAACTCCTCTGACCACCAGAGGGCAACCTCCCCACACATATTGTACAAATTAAGACGTTTTTGTTTTTGACAGTAGACATTTTCTCATTTAGAGTCATAGTGTTTTTTTAGTCCCGTGAGGCACATGTCCTCAGATGTGACTACAGGGTCATTTTTAAATTCTACTAAAGGCAGCATCCGTCTCACAGATGACAGCTGTCGGGAGAAGCAAGAAAAATCAATTTCAAAACCACAGAAATAATTGAAATCATTCAGAACGATAATTACATTTACAGCGCAGGAACATCATGTGGTTTATACGTGACAAGATACATCACTGACCAATATGTCTGGATCAGCTTCCATTTATGGAAGCACAAAACTCTTAGTAATCCAAAACCCATCAAACACAGTGTCAAAATGCAACCAGTCACACAGAATAATCTACAAAACAATTCAGTACTGCATGACCGCTTTTGTGTGACTCATAGTTGATTGCATTTGAAGCAGGTAGTGATTTACTCCTTGCCCATTGCTCACTGAAGCAATGCAAGTGCATTGTATAAATCCCATGCCAACTCCAGTATCGTGAACAGAGCAAATTGGCTAAGGTTTACTTCCATGAAATGATACATTCATCTGCCCTCTACTGGTAAGACAGAAACAAGTACACACCACCTTACATTTCCAGCCTTGACAATATAAACTGGTATAAGATACACAATGTGTATGAGAGTGGAAATTTATGTCGATATTGTTTAATGCATCTACATTGCGCTAACTTGTAAGATGTCCAAAAATGTCTAAGTGGTTTAATTTAGAGATTAAATGGTCATCTCAGACTTAACTCAAATGAATGGCAAACTCAGTACCCTGTCTTGGTCTTACCGAAGGTGTCCCAGGGGTCAGAGGCAGGCAGAGCTGGGGGTGGAGGGCTGGTCTGGGGCTCAGCCCAGGGGTCATTGCCGTCAGTCGCAGCGATATCCCATGGGTCTCCAGCAGGGGGTGCTGAAGACACTGTGCCGAAAATGTCCACCAGGTCGAGCAGAGCAGACTGTGTGGCGAGAGATATAGGAAATCTTACACTGTACTGTCAGACCTGCCAATTAATTTACAGAATGTATATATAGGCTGTTCAATCTAACTTGAACCACACATGAAGGTGAGCAGCAAGCCTGAGCTCAGGGCGTATCATTACATATTTTACACAACATTATCAAAAGACAGTACACAGTTACACAAGAGAGATGGTGAGTCCATTTAAAGTCTTTTGGGACAAATGAGTAGTTATTGACTTTGCTCTCTGCTCCTGGCCTGGTGAATTACCTCTTCCTGCGGAGCAGTGTCCTCACTCTCCAACCGGCTCTCCTCTGGGGCCTTCTGCAGCAGAGAGTGATCGCCTTGCATTGAGCGCTGGTCCTGCGACAGGGAAAGCGACACCGTGACTGTTCAGAGAGTTTACTGTACGGAGAGAACACACACACACCTATGCTGTAGAAGGATGGGTGCCGCACAAGCGAGAACTGACAGTCTCTCGGACCCCAGCACAAAGACAGCCTCTCACCTGGCTCCATCTGTGGAAGGTTTCATTTATTTGTTAATTTAGCTCTTGAAACAGCTGTGAGACTAATAGGGGTACTCTCACTGGGGGAGGGGGAAGGAAATATACTTTTCTTTTTTTTTGGTTTAGTATTGTAATGGAAGGAACAACATCATGCTATTTCTAACCAAAATCTAGCAAAGAAAAGCATATACTGGCAGACCTGCCATGAAGAACACATAGAAAAACAAACTAAACTAAAAGAAAAGCAAGTTGAAAGCCTTGTTTGATGGGGATTTTGTTAGTACCGTTAGTCACTGCAGACACATAGAAATCTCCAAGGTGCCAGTTTATAGCACTTTTATAGATCACTGCAAACAGAACAGAAAAAACAGCAGCTAGACTAGACAGGGTGCTCCATTACAACCAAGAGCAAGCTGACAGACTACCTCCTCGCTGCCAGCTCTGAACACAATGCCCTGCACACTGTTCTGTATCGTCGGTGCTTTACTGGATAATTCACAGGGAGGTAGGTTGAGGTAAAGCATCAGTAGGATATCTGGATTGTGTTTTGAAAATTTCCTGATGCATATCCACTGTCTTGTATAACTATGGCTTTCGTTGATATAGCTAAAACAAACACGAGTCCCTTTTATAACCAATGAGTGGCACCTACACTTAATTCTTCTGAATCTGTCAACTCTTCAGAATATCAATGTTCAGTTCACTTCGAGAGACTGGCTGACAATTTAGTCAATTTAACAAAGTTATTCACATTAACTTGAGGCCATTTTAAAATTCTCTACATGCACTGAATATAACATTGCACGCCAAAACTTCCCCAGCCGCTGCTCTGAGAAAGACACAAATGTTTCTCTTCCAATTCTTGTCAATTTTACTTGCACTTTGCACCCTTTTACTTTTCAGGAGTTTTGAAAAAAGTTTGTCAAATAAAGTGAACACAAATAGTTCCCCCTCATCGAGATAAACTCTTATAAACCAACACCCCAACAAAGCCACGGACAGGACTGTACCCCTCTAACCACCACTGTCTTTGTTTGAGGTTACCTGTTATTAAAAAGAGGAACACCTTTTGGTTGTTCAGTACCCTATGAAATGAGTACAAATGTCCATCTCCAAGATTAATAACTGTGCCTTCCTGCATAAGATTCACACCTACTTATGGTACATTTACAGTTTTATTGAAGGTGTTTGTACTGGTAATTGGTTTAAGATGCCAAGATTTGTCATATTTGTATGACTTGTAAAACAGGATCTAAGGAACAGAAAACCAGATCTCAGTCGTAGCAAGTGTCAGTCTTGAGGTTTGATACATAAGCCCCTATATAAATATGCATACATAAAACCACTTAAGTGTACACATGAATGATACAGTGAAATATGCGTAAAAACTACAAGTCACATAATTATTTTCAAATGCAGTTTGGTTGCTATACTACAATCCCCAGAACAAACACAGCTCCTACTATTTATAGACATAAAGATCTCTATACAGGATTGATTTGCTGTGCTGCTGCATATCTGTACCCATTTTCAAGGCCTGGGGAAGTAAAACTGCTGATGAAGCAAGGATAGGATATCAGGAGCTTTATCTTTCATATTAAGTCTGGAAAGAAATGACTTACTAAGACAAAAAAACACCCATCAGCATCATCACAAACACTGGGATTGCATATAAATCTGGGTTAATTTGTACACACGAAGCATATCAGTGGGATAAAGAAGGCAGGTCAATAGATGCACCATGACTAATAGGTGGAGGATGCAAGCAAGCTCGTGATGGTGCTGGCACCATCCATCAAGCAGTCTTTAAAGACAGAGGAAAAGAAGGAGATATGTGTGAGTTTTCTAAGCCCAAGTTACTGCAAGGCAGAAGGAGGAGGTGGTTAGTTAGTGTTAGCGTCTCGAAATCTGTGCTTCTGGAAGACATGCATGGCCAGTGAAGAGGGGGTACCCTCAACCCTCTAAAATGAAGGGGAGAGCACTGTTGAGCACCCCTTGTTTCTAAACCTCCACCAGGCTTATACGCTACCTTCTCGTGTTGCTCCTTACTGAGGCTCAGAGCAATCTGCAGGTCGGTGTCTTCATCGATTTCAACTGCTGGGGAGAGTGGTGGCTGCTGTGGCTATAAAGCATTAGAAATGGGGTGGTTAGTGCCTATAGCAGAAGGCAGGGCTCACTCACTGGCTGTCCTCAATGTGGAGGAGGGGCCACTCTCTAGCAACACCCACTTCAGAATGTGTCTGACATCGCCCACTTACAGCATCACCAGCTTTCTCATGGATAAGAATACATAAATAAGCATGACCTCAACATGACCTTCGAGGGTTTTTTTAATTTATTTATTTATTTATTTTTTAAAGCGCCAAGCTGGGAAACTGTCAATAAAAATGTACTGGAGGTCGAAAAAAAAAAAAAAAATCAATATTCTGAAGCCGACTGCGAAATTAATTTGCACTGCTTCCAATCGGTTCACTGAAGTGTTGCGGTCGCAATTTACTTTACATATCAGCACCCTCAAGCAACATTTTCCCAGACTGTCAATTCTGCAGCTCAAAAAATGTGCATGGAATTGATCAACAACCAAGCGTGGAGTTAATAATGATCTGTGCAAATCAAGAAATTGGATGTTTATGTTGATCAAGTTCAGTGGGCTGAAATCACTCATACACACTCTGCTTTCAGGAAGGTACCTAGTTCAGTGCATGACATGGGGCTCTTTTTTGTGCTACAATTACAGTATCTGTTGTATTCAAAGCGAGACAAAAAGGTTTGCTTTGTCAGGGTTTCTTAAAAAGGGGACAATCATGTGCTCCACAGAAACCAAAAAAAAAAAAGAAAAACTCTTGAGCTGTTAACTCATATAGCTGCTGCAGAATTATTCACCAGAGCAATGAAACTATGTGCAGGACCCAAAGGATGGTTCCCTGGGTTATAGAGCGCACTCTAGTGGAAGCCTAAGTTATAAGTGTTCTTGCACTTTAGAAACTGAAGAATGTAAGGCGAGGCATTGGCAGAGATCCAGCTGTGCAGTTGCAGGATATGGCACCGTAGACAAATCCCCTCTGCATTCCCAATGCTGCTGACTAGTCTGTCTGCCCTTGTAACCATTTCATTGTTGTTGTATAACTCTACACAGCCCTCTGCAGCAACTTAGCCATTTGTAGGCAATTGTAAAATGACCACCACTGTCATTGGATCTGACTTATGCTTCAAGGGCAGACCACGTGCACAGTTACAGTATGCATCTTGATTGAGGACGGTTGCTGAAGACGTCATCGACTCGGACCTTCTGTCTGGTGGAAATGTACAGCATGCAGTCATCAAATCGACAATGGGATGGTTCCCATTGCTACTCTGCCTGCCCGCGAAGTTTCCCAAACAACTGACAGAGCATTTAACATTGATATAAAGAAAGCTACCCTATATGCATTTTAAGACTCTGAATAAGACTTAAAAGGTATGCTAACCATGGTTTAGTGCTTATTAGCATTAACAGCATTATCACTGCCCCCCATTTTCACTAGATGACACGTTGATGCTGTTTCTTGTTACTTCATCACTTCCTGGTGTTGTGTCTAAAATGCACACCAATGGTCATCGAAATCAGACCCCATGATCAACAGTCAGTTTACCAGGACGCAGCACTTGACATTGCATTTCAAATATTTGCATGTCCTGAATTAATTATTGAAGAATCCAGGATTTTTGTCATAATAAAAGAGAGCCAGAAATAATGTTAATAAAGTTAATCTGAGGTAAGGATTGGCTAGCACGCCTTTCATTTAAATAAATCAGAAAATGACTAAGATTTGTGACCAATGAAACAGAACAAGTAAGCCTTATATGGGTTCAAACCAGGGCTTGTCTTTCTTCTCAGTAGCAAAACATTTTCATTCCCGTCAAGACCCATTCCTACCTGTTTCCAGTAAAACCACTTAAGAAACGAACACCTGAAAATGGATTCTTCCCAGAATAAAGGCTAATATGTTTATGATTATTTCAGGCAAAACTTTTTTTCATTAAATTTGTTTTTTCCTCTGATCAACGCACTTGGTTTCACAGTAGATAGGGTACTGTACAGCAGTCTTGAGGAAGTTGGCACATTTTGACTTGATAAATCATGTACCAGTATGAGAAATTAAACAATCATTGTTAAAGGTTTGTCAAACTCCAGTTTATGTGGACAGATGTAATCCTGTGGAGAGCACATATGGCTCAATTCAAAATAAAAAGTTAATACAGCGCGTGTAGTGTGTCTCTTATTAGAGATATCATGTCACATAGTTTGAGCAGACAGACCCATCCAGCATCGATTCATGGTCTCAGATCCAAAATACATGAGATGACAGCAAGAGACACCTTACACACAACGTTTTAACTTACAGCTGTACAACACTAAAGCTCTCATGTAAACCATCAAATCAATTGATCAACCACAGTATAAATAGGAATGCAAGTTTAAAAATACTTTTGCTTGAAACTAACAGTATTATCTAATTTTATGCAGGGTGGAATCAACTTCAGGTAATGATTTCTCAGTTAGCTATAGGAATATATCCTGTAAGTTTTCATTTGGTTTTGATTTCAAAGGATCCAAACCAGGCAGAAGCAGGTCTAAGTTATAAGAACGACAACCGCCTCCTCCACCAGCACTATCCTGGTTTTCATAGACATGATTGGATTATGTGACCTAATCACTGGTAACTAATGTTCTGCCAAATGTTCTCAGGAATATCTTCAAATAGAGGGCAGCACCGTGGTTGCTAGGCTACCTTTTCACACTCCTCTCGGCTCATGGCCAACGCCAGCTGCAGCTGTAGCTCCTCCTCCCCACTGGTCTGGGGGCGGGCCTGCTCCAGGTCAGAGTTCAAATGGGGCGAAGAGGACGAGGCTGCCAGAAACAAAACAAACACAAAAATGAGTAAAGAAATAAAATTAATTAAATCCTAGACAACATAAATTCCCACACAACTGAACTACAAATTTGCTAAAACTGCTTCTATTCTTCTTCTACCACACGCTTAAGCAGCAATACCAGACATTGAAAGAATTACAAGAGCTTACAAACCAGTTTGGTTAGCTCTTTTAAATTTTATAAAGAAACAATAATAATGTCAAATATTTCAGTGAGGATTGGATTACTTTGTTTGATATTACCTGCTCTACTTTTAGGCCTGTTACTTTTAGCTTCTGGTAATGAGGTATAATGCAGGCAACTAAGAATGAGATTTTTAGCCAATCTGCTGATAGAGTATTGTTTGCTTCAGCAGAAAATAAAATTCTGTTGCCTCTTAAAAGTCAACTACCTTGTTCAATCTGTGCATTGGTGTTTATATCTCAAGAACATGGACTGCTCACAGGAAAATGAATTCTGAAAAATTAATATATGTAGCCAGGACTATTAAAAAGATTAACATCTACTTCCTAACCTCTGGCTTTGTTTAGAAAGAAACACTGTAAACGTTTGTCTTTAAGTATGACGCATAAATGGCCAGCATGGTATTGAAGAACCAATTCATTCTCAATACAAATGACACTGTCAGTAGCTTTCTCAGTTTCAAGGACTTACATTATCAAGGCAGTTAGGTCTATATTAGTGCATAACTCCCTAAGTAGCATATAACGTTACAAATGTGAAAATTTAGCAGTAGGTTGCAGTACTAAAATCAATGCTAACTATGTACTACCATTAAATGCTTGTAGGAGATGGATTTCAGACAGGTGTATTCATTCTAAATTAAAATCACTCAGAAAAAAATTGCCTTCTTGTGTTTTCCAGGACATTTCACTAAAGAAACCTGAGTCGTTGGTACATTTTCTACAAAGAAATGCGTTTTGTTAGCGATGAAGGACAAAAGGTAAAACCTCTGTGTAGTACCCTCAAGGTGTTTGTATTTTTTTTATTTTAGAAAAAATGTTAATGTTTTTTTAAATGCTGGTGAAAACTCTGGGGAAATAATCCTCAATTTTCCCCAGATAGACAGAAAAGTAGCTTCCTTGTTTCCACTGTGAACTCTAACAATTCTCTATGTGACCGTGGATAGCAATATTATCTGAAAATAATCGCTAAAAAAGAGGTGTTACTGTACCATATATCTTCAAATGAATGTTGCCGTGTTTATTTTAAATTGTCTAAATCAGCTTCACCGTTTATTCAAGGGTGGCACTTATTCGACGGTCATATTTAGTAGTTCTGCTCCCTGAAATGATATCTGGAATGCTGGCACATTTGACATTTTTAAAACAATTTAAAAAACATATCTGTTTGTGTTTGTTTATTTTTGAGCTGGATTGCTGGGCCAGTGGCTTCCGTTTTATTTTTTTTATTGTAAAGCACCCTGGGATACTTGCATGAAGAGCACTATATAAAAGTAAATTGTATTGTATTGCATTGTATTTACTGGAAGTAGTACGATTTTCTAGGGCAGCGACCGTCTTTGTCCAATGTGGTAAATCTCTTTCCTGTTTTCTTGTTGAGTGCAGTGTTTATTCAAGGGCGGCATTATTTGAGGATATACAACGGTATCTCAAAAATGTTAGGCACGAAAAGGTCAACCTCCCAAGTGAATCCAGCACAGCCTTACCACTTTAATTCAAGGTCTTCCTTTAAATTCTGGCAGGCAGGCACACCAAGATCAAATCTGGTGGAAGCTGGGAAACTGGAAACCCATCCGGGTAGAGATTTGTTATGCTCTTTAATTGTTCCTATTGTGGTGCAACATGAGCTGGATTCCACAGAGCTAAAGTCACACCTTGGTAACAAGTCCCAAAGCACAAACTGTATGCAGCACACTGTAGTCCACTCATATGACATGATCACTGTCATTTTAGTTCTCTACATGTAAAAGTGTGACATATTTACAGGCATGCTTACTACTTTATAACCTTTGTGACTATATCATACAAATATAATTTCACAAGGGTGATGTATTCAAGAAAATGCCACGCCAAGTTATTTATTGAATCATAATAGAAACCTAATTGTGGCCTGGAGGCTTTAGAAATTGTGCAGCCCTGTCCTGCACAGCATACAGCCACACAGTCTGTCGTTAGGAATGGGAACGATGCGACCCTGAAGACACTCCTATGATCAAACTGAAACCAGCTTTCAGCAGGCATCATATTGACAGCGGGTGACAGAGCAAAACTAAAACAATTTTAATTATACTTATAAATAATTCAATGGCTTGGATCTGACTACAAAAAAAAGTGTAATCTTTAAATATACCTGATATATCACCACTAGAAGCTAAAAGCATCACATACACACTACCCATTTAAATACTGAAGATGTGATATACTAATCTATAAACAAAATCACAGATGGCTGATTTCTCATATTGCTTGATGCTTCCACTTAAAACCATTCTAAGCCCCAGAATCAAAAAAACCCTCTGTGTATGATTAATTACCAAAATCCCCCCCCCCCCAAAAAAAATTAAAATGATACAGTGACTAAGGTGGATAATATTATAAAGTGAACTCATGACTACCCAGATTTCAGGCAAACACACTGAAGACATTGAGAAAGATTTACAGTCAAAACGTTTGTCATTTGAAGTATATTGTAGTACTTATATAAATGTACCACTATTGAGTGTTTCTGAGACATTAAGGGCGTAAACTAGTTATATAAACAATTCCAAAGGTGTGCGGATAATCAATCCACTGCAGCGGTGTATTAGTACTCACAGTTATAAGATGAGGGGGAACCCCGTGACCTCCCGAACTCTTCTCCGTACAGCGAGGACATGGTGGGCTGGCTGGAGCGGCGGCTGGGGTAGCTGACCTGTTGGCTACTGCTGCTACTGATCCCGGTGGCCACGGCGGACATGCGCTCCTTGGTCTTCAGAGCGTTGGCACGTTCTTGCTTGAGTCTCTCCTCATCGCGCATCAGGGCCACCAGCTGTTTGGCCTTCTCCCGTACGTTGATGCCCTGATCCTTGCCATCGCGGTCTACGAACTGGAAGTCCTTGAGGGTCTGGATGGTGAAGACGTTCTCCTTGCACTGGTGGGCCACCTTGTCGGAGCCGGTCTTGATGAGGTAGTCCAGCAGGGTCAGGGCTTTGTAGACGTGGCGCCAGTTCTTGCCGTGATCGTTGAGCCGCTTCCAGATCATGCCCATGACCTCGGTGAAGGCCACCACGTTGAAGGTCAGGTCGCCGATCTCGGACATAAGGGAGCTGGACGGTCCCCAGGGGTCATTGGAGGTGGCCTCCCGCACCTTGATCTCTGCTTCCGAGTAGTTGTGGACAATATTCTTGACCTGCCGTCGCAGGGCTGAGGTCGTCATGCTGCCGGCGCTGCTGCTTGCCCGAAAAGCCAAAAATTGCTTGTTTTTTTTGTCTGATTTCAATGGGATCTCCCTCCCTTAGGACGTTTGGGGGGGGGTGCTTTAGATTACAGTCTTTGGTATATTTTAGACGATGTCCTTAACGGGGGGGTCTATTATTCCAAATACCTTTAAAAATAAATTTAAAAATAGCACAATGTTAATAGAGTTCACAGCAGGACTAGAGATATTTCCACTGTGTGGTTTTGCCCGAAGCAACTTTGTATTGGTTTTAAATACAATCCAATGGTACTGGCAGACCATGCACAATTGGAGGCACACATTTAACTAGTTCAGTGTTATTTTTCTGCGTTAGTGGCTGTAGAGAAAGACAATTTTCTATAGCCGGCTGAAATGTCAGTGTTCGACCAATATGGGTGTTGGTTATACAGGATATTGGTTTTCTGTCCAAATCTCAAATCAGGACAACAGTGACTACAAAACCTGAAAAGCATCACAGTTGCAGTCTAATAGTCATATGAGTTGATATGCCTCGTTGAAGCAAAATCTTTCAGCTCTCAAGCCGTATGTACAGTTTAACATTTAAATATTGTTTGTAATAAAACAAAGCCTTTCATTTAGTAAAACTAAGACAATTTAACAGTAATGGACTCTGAATCAGTCAGCAGTCGGTCAATGAATGCTTAGTAAAGACCCTTGGAATTTAACACACACCCGTGGAATGTTTCTGGGGAAAAAAAAACAGCAGTCAAGAAAAAAAAAAAATCCCCATTTGTTTACATAACCTGAAACCCTCTGCAACTAATTGGCAATAATCTCACTCTTCTAACCTATATATTAATGCTTTATAAAAAGGTTGTAAGGACAACTAACAGATTCACAGCAGGGACTCAAACTTTCCTCCTTCATCCTTCCCGGGTCTTCTCTGACTGTCAAGAAAACCACTACCAAATGAGTTACTTTGGGATAAAAAAGGTAAGGCTACAAATCAGTATCTGGTTCCTGTAAAACATCAGGCTATTGGGTTTCTCCTATTTGTACGCGTGTATGAGCAGTATTTAAAGTGCTGTGTAATACAGTAGTGACTCATTAAGGAAAGGGAAATGCTATATATTACGTCAGGATCTTTTCAAATTGTTAAGCTGGGATGACCAGATCGCAACAGAGCCATTTTTAATTTAACTTCCATGTTCGATGAACCACTACAGTAGTGTGTAAGCAAATTATTATTTTAACTGTGCAGCAAGTTCTGGACTACCCCCTTGATGTGATGACAACATGGAGTGACTGGTATTATGTGATAAAATGGTATAGGACAATGTTTGGGCATCTTGTATATTACAAAATGCCCAAATACCTCTCATACTTGAATTAAAGCAGATTTTCAACTCCTTTAGTTTGTAGGAAGTCATGGTTTGGTGTTGTTAAGGGAATCTGTAAAGTGAAAACTAAAAGCACTCACTGATACAAGGAACTACAAGGCATCTCTAACAAGCCTTAACTGAAGAGGACATTGGAATTCCCCTGGTAAAGAATTAATGAATGTCATCCAGAACCAATAAGGCACAGCTGGTACCAAGGCCAATGGTGAAGTTTAGGTAAACCACTACCAAGTTAGGCAAATACTTTGATCTTGGCAAGAAATGCAATACAGAACAGAACCATATGCACAAACTTGAACAAACGTGAAAACAAAACAAACATACATCCCTCACAGAGCGAAAAGAAACAGCAGAAAGGAACAGAGTTTTATTTTTTAAAAGAAACCCAACTGTCTGCTATTGTTATTATTATACAGTAGGCATACAGTAGTACTACACTAAACACAAGTCAGTGGCCCAGCTTTCCAAAGTGTGTCCACCTCAAACATAAATGTACGCTCATTATATTAATACTGCACCAAGAGGAGATCTCTTCGACCAATTGGCAGATTATTTGGTTTGATTTTTTTATTTTTTTTGACACTTTCACTGTCTTCTCTGCATTTTAACCAGACTCATCAACCTCTCCAGCATGCATGACAGCTGGGACCAGAACTGTTTTATGTAACTGCTTTTTAACTGCTGATCTTGGCCATCGGTTCCTAAACCAAGCATGGCTAAAAATTTGAAATCTTAAATCTGAAACCTGAATCTGAATCTGAACATTCTGAAATAAACAGGGTTCCCACTGTTCTAAACCAGAAAGCGCCAAACTATACAGGGGTGGCTTTTAATCTACTAAGCTCAATTGAATATCACTCTATTGTTACTTATAGTCAATTAAAATGTACTGTATTCTAACAAATTACATTGAACAGATATACAAACGTAGAAAAAAAGCAAGATATCTCAACACCTTGAAATTGAGGCCTAAGGTTTTGAAACCCATTTTCTACCTTCAAATACCAGAAGCATCTATAACCTTTTCACTGCCCCTTTAGCGTTGCTTATATCACTTAAAAACCAGGTTTTGTTTTGCACCTGGACTCTGGTATAGCGCACTTCTCCTCCGCACTCCCTGTGCAAACACTTCTCAGGACCCCCTGAGAAGTTTAGGATACTGCACCACACCGTGGGATTGGTCCTTTAACAGCAAGCTTGGACATGATCCCACCCTTTATCTTGCAGCACATTTTCAGAAATAGAAACTTCGCAGTTACTGGACTGCGGAGGCCATCAGGTCTCAGTATCGACCTCTGTGCAGGACTGTAAAAATCTTACATCCAAACATCTAATGTCTAATTAAATGATCGATGCAGACCTTTTGCATCAGGTTTTCCTGAGGGAGAGATGAGAGCTGATCTCAATGCTGTACCTCTCACTGGAAAGCTCACAGAGCAGTCTGTTGTGGAAACACCCCACCTCCCAGGGCTGAGTCATTGCTACCCTCAGAATTTACAGCTACTGTTTTTTACAACACAGATAAGGTTAAAGTGATGATCGTTAACACTGCTCACCTTACACTTTTCAGCATTTGTCTTCAGCATTGAAAGGTGGCAGAATTGTTGGTGGCTAGCTGGCTTTTCTATATTAATACAGCAGAACAGAGGAATAAAATATGTTGCTTTCTGGTACAGATCAACGGTACAACTCCAATCAGACCTTGTGACCTACAGAACAGGAAGTAATCAGGTAACAAGAAGCACCTACATATCCTGAAAAAAAAGTGAAGACCTTGATTCAGAACAAAAATAAGTTAGTTGGGCGATTTGAGGTTAAGAAAAAGTATTTTAAAAAATAATGACTACTATTTAATAACCTTTTTTATGCATGAGGCTTGATGGTCCAGTGGTTAAAGAAAGGCTTGATACCAGGAGGTCCCTAGTTCTCATCCCCGCTCAGCAACTGACTAACTGTGTGTTAACCTCCTTGTGCTCTGTCCTTTGGATGAGATGTAAAACCAAAGTCCTATTGTAAGTGACTTTGCAGCAGTTCACCCCCTGGTCTCTAAGTTGCTTTGGATAAAAATGTCTTCTAAATGATTAATTAATTAATTAATTAATTAATAATGACAGATTAGAAAGTCTGGTAACTCAAAAAGAACCTGAATAGCTCACCTCAGTAAGCAAGTACACACAGCAGAAATACGACACTACAGTGTCATCAAAAACACAATACATATCGGACATAATTATTCACCCGCTGACATTCCCAAAGAAACCTTCAGGGAATGACTTTAATGGAACGTATAAATTATGAAATTCTATACTGTATGCGCCACAAAAGCATGCAAACAATGACATCACTTCCTCGAAACAGACCAAGAGAGTTCAAGCAAATACCACAGGAGACTTGCTCTGTTTTATCTGCACATCAATAATGGAAGTCCAAAGATCTAAAAAAGTATTCTACAGCAGAAAGTTCTGACCTAGCTCTATGAAATGTAATGATAACATATTTCCTGACAGTCTGTGCGTGGCAGACACCTCCACCTACATTTTTTAACATCACCAGGCAGTTTTGAGATATGGTACTGTAACCTCCCACATGAAAACTACTCCAGCATAGTTCCACAAGCAATAGCAGCTGAATCTCATATCTGCCAATATTACCCTATTCAGGACAATCACACATAGTGTTGAAGATTATTATTATTATTATTATTATTATTATTTGTTTATTTAACAGATGCCTTTATCCAAGGCAACTTACAGAGACTAGGGTGTGTGAACTATGCTTCAGCTGCAGAGTCACTTACAATTATGTCTCACCTGAAAGACGGAGCACAAGGAGGTTAAGTGACTTGCTCAGGGTCACACAATGAGTCAGTGGCTGAGGTGGGATTTGAACCGGGGACCTCCTGGTTGCAAACCCTTTTCTTTAACCACTGGACCACACAGCCTCCTGGACTCTGGTATAGTGCAGTTTTCCGCACTTCCTGTGCAAACACTTCTCAGGACCCCCTCCCCGTAAAAGTGGAAACTCTCCTTGCTGCACACAGACCTTCAGGTGCCTCCAGGTGCCAGTTTAGGATACTGCACCACACCGTGGGATTGGCCCTTTAACAGCAAGCTTGGACATGATCCAACATCCCAGATAACTTGACTATTCTCCTTTATAGCAGCTTTGCAGCAGAAATTAAGCAGTGCTGTGATTGACTTTGGTGCACCCAAACTTGCTAACTAGGCTACCTTAAAGTTGATGGCAATAAAAAGCAAAGCCCAAAGTTTAGTCTTAATAATTTAGTCGAGACTGTCTACCATCATTACTATCCTACTGGCCTTGAAGACTGTCCCAGGGATGGGTCCCTACTTTATAGCAGTTTGAGCCATTCCTAGTTTTACTATGAGTTTAATAAGACACACCTGAGCTTGTTACCTATACACCGTGGCTCATCAAGCTCATAATAAAATCTGGAATGGGTGGAACTGCTATGCAATAGGAGTCTTATTTTCATCCCTGCAATTTTCAACTAAGTTACCGGACTAAATATGCAATTAAAGATGACCAGAAAATGAAAGATTAAGTATGGAGACTCGCATCTCTAAAATGTGTATATATACTGTAAGTGCAACTAACTGACTGAGGAAACAGGTCTGTCCCATATGCCCAGTTGTTAAGACAGAGCTTACTTGGGAACTGGTAGTTAATGCCACCACCCTCTATAGGGTCCTTCAGTTCCAACTTAGAACCTCACAAGGCCTCCTAACCTCCGAGCCCTACACTAGCTCCCAAAAGGCTACAAGTATACACAATCACAGCCGAATGTATTATCACGTTTGATTTAAAAACCTAAGAAGCATCTTCAAAAGCAATATAAAAATACTCTTCCTAACATCATACATATCAGAAGTATCCACTTTGTGATTGAGTTGTATCTTCTGGATTAGTGACTTGAAGTTTAAAAGCATTAAAAAAAAAACTCCACTTGTGGTAGGACAAACACAAACCTTGTATCATAAAGCAGCAGCCCTGCCTTTTAAAAAAATGTGTAGGGCACATTTTTCAAAAGACAACAAGATAACGTTTCGACGCAAGGGCATCCATTTACCCCACGACTATCACGGACCAACGTTGGGAAAAAGCGAAGGGCATTTAAACACTGTCAGTGACCTTTCCCAGTGCAAATACTGTAGCCTACAAGATCAAAACATAACGTGGAATAGAAGTAATGTAGATATTCCTCTTATAAGAAAAATGCAGCCCTTTTGTTTAAAGATTGGTGCTGTTGATAAAGAGCAAGCGGTATTTCTTTATACATACATTTCTGATGAGACTAATGCGGATAGGCGGTATCTGAAGTGCGATATTGCAATTGCTGTGGCTTTATTATGTTGTCAGTCTGTGTACAATTAAGCCTCAGAAAATAGTGTTGTTAGAGTATGCTTTTTTCCCAGGAGTTTAGCTAGGGTATTGCAGGCTCATTCAATCTGAACATTTTTAGATAGCAGGCGACAGTGTGATAATTACATTCTCATTTAAATGCATTCAACACAGTACGGTACTTTCATGGTGAAAACGAAATTACACGAGATATCTTGGTAAAAGTGTGTGTTTTGCCCTTGCCAAAGTAGCGCTGGCGTTGAACTGCACAGTATGCGTTTCAGCGTGTACTGTTTCATTATGGATTTCACTGGATTCAGAAGACCTGGTTTGCGGGATATTTCACCTGACTGTTTCACTATAAGTAGCTATGCTTAGAATGCATCAACATATATAAAAGAGTAAACGCAACAAAATTAAATGTTACAATAATAACGGTACGCCCCCTTTATTTCATCAAGTGAGCATTTAGCTTTCAGAACTGTCTAAACTTTCAAATACAATGTGTATGGAGAGAAAACACGCCTATTTTACTATTTCATCAGTGCAGAGAAGGTTAATGTTTACAGCGAATACAACCTTTACTGAAAATGTAATTACAACTTGAATATATTGTCCAGTATATGCAACAAAAAGATGTAACCAACTGAAAAAACCGCACTGTAGACAACAACATAATCAAGAGGTACCATATCCAGAACGAGTCATAATGCGTCTTAATCATTTCAATATCACCTGAAACTCTGTTTTTTTTAAATGAGTGTACAAAAAAGTAAACAGTTTTTCTTTTAACCGCACCTAGCCTCGTAGCATGTCCACTATTGACTCACCTAAATTGCTATTCAGCGAGGCTGATCATTCCATTGGCAACTTTATGACCATTATCCCCCCATTGCAGCCTTTTTTTCACCCGCAGATCCAGTAAGATGTATAAATATATATTGTCCAGCCACACGGCCTTCAAGTCACAGCTTCAGCCTCGTTTCCAGATGAATATGTTTTGAACGATTAAACCCCCCACGGTCGCTGCCTTCGAAAAGTTGTCTTTGGTACGTATCACTGTGCAAACAGAAACATAGCTTGGAGCTGCTGAAGACAGATAGAGAAGGGAGGGAGCGAGCAACATTCCACACAGCACTTGCACAGCCAGGGAAGGGTGTGCAGGAAGGCACGCTGCAAACGGGACCTGCTTGCTTTAACCCATGCTTACCCGGAGCAGTGTATAGTGATTTCAAAATAATTACAGTAACAGTATTTCTAGCACTGCACCTGCTTAACAAATGGGATAAAAATTAAAAAAAAAGTGCTTTTGTGCGTATTTTTTATTCAGATGTCAAGCAGCTGAAAAATGTGGTATGAGTTACAGTAGTTTATGCAAGCCAGCAAGCTCAAATGTGTGGGAAATGGAGCCCAAGCCACATGGCCATCGAGAACATGGATTCAGCAAACACTGCAGACTCTTTTCAATGTTATATTCTGATGGTGGCCAATTGTGGTTTGTCATGGCCCAGACCCCTAACCTGAAAATTAGGGTTTTAACAGTTCACAGCAGAGACTGCTTGTCAGTGCCAAATGTGCATTGATTTGTGAGAGCAGGACATTTCTCTTTCTTGTTAGAAGCCTGGTGTTTGTTTACACCTGCTGTTCCAGCGGCTTGGCACAAGGCTAGCTGGGACTTTTCTGCATAGACAATCTTTTCCTTTTTTGTCTTGATTGTAATTTGTAATTCAAAGGTGCCATATATATATATATATATATATATATATATATATATACACAGTATATATATGGGGTTGGTTGGACAATTGCAGATCTAGTATTCAAATGTAGCTTTTCATTGCTTATTTTAAGTATTTTAAATCTGATATTGCACATATTGCTTATAGATATGCAGTATTATAGAGATGTTGTGTGTGTGTGTGTGTGTGTTAATATGCCAAAGTAATAAATGCATTTGGAAAGTGAAGCTGGACTATCTGGGCATGGTATATAAACTTTAACAAGTCTTTAGAAGTCCAAAAAGATTTTAAGATTATCACTATAACTACATGTTGAAGAATGTATATTTATTAAGAGAATTTCAAATTTTACCTTTATTAATTTAAAAATGATGTGATAGGTGTCATATAGCCTAGTCACCAAATTCTCATATATACACTGCTGTAACCATGACGTTTCCCTACCATAAAAGAAAAACATTGGAACTGTCTTGAATGATGCCTCTGTTATCTGCTTAATATTAAAATTCCATGATAAATTAAGAGACAAGTCAAATTTTGTTAGACTGATAGGACTTGCAAATAATAATATAACATGTGTTTCCCATTATGTATCTCCATTAGTGACGTTCCTTACAAGCTCTGCTTCTAGAATGATAAAGAGGCAAGCGGGTCTTAAGAGACAGCATATGTAGCCTAAACCACCTTGGCAGAATGAACACAAACTGGAATGCAAAGTTAATGTCAAATAAATAATCATATATCAGTATAACATTGAACATGATTGTGGAAAACTGCAGCTTTTAAGTTCTATCTTTAAGCATGGAAAAAATTGCTTTACTTACCTGTTCCATAGCAAGATTAAAAATGCTGGCTTTCTCACAAAGCTGTGGCATGTTTTGCTACATCTGA
The DNA here is from genome assembly GCA_030684275.1 of Acipenser oxyrinchus oxyrinchus. Classification (NCBI taxonomy): domain Eukaryota; kingdom Metazoa; phylum Chordata; class Actinopteri; order Acipenseriformes; family Acipenseridae; genus Acipenser; species Acipenser oxyrinchus. The sequence continues at coordinate 6,508,323 of CM060260.1, forward strand.
AAGGAAAACAACAACACAATTTGTTTTAACTGCGGTGGACTGCTGCACAATTTAACACCCCTGTAATCTGCAAAATACTGTAGTTAAATACATAACAATCTCAGTAACCAGAATTTCGATAAGATAAACACTATATTTAGAACAGGATTGCCTGTTGGTCCTTTAAATAACACTGTTCGGAGCTTGAACAGGACAAATACCTAAATACTATAGTCTGTCTTTCCCAGGAAGAAAATTGTATAGGTTAATGAAATGTTTTATCTGAGTAGATAAGAACAGTAATCTTAAAATGACTGTTAATAACATGCTTTAACATCCATAACTTCAATCACTCAGTCATGGAAAATGTCAAAATGTTTGACTACAAGACTAAGAACTAAAGTTTCTTAAAGTCCTTTTTATACAAATAAAAGATCAGTAAAAAGGTAAACATGAACCAGGCAACAGGCAGTATCTGAAGTGAGGTATTGCAGCAGTGTAGAATAGTGGTTAGGGCTCTGGGCTCTTGACCAGAGGGTCGTGGGTTCAATCCCAGTTGGGGACACTGCTGCTGTGCCCTTGAGCAAGGTACTTTACCTAGATTGCTCCAATAAAAACCCAACTGTATAAATGGGTAATTATATGTAAAAATAATGTGATGTCTTGTAACAATTATAAGTTGCCCTGGATAAGGGCATCTGCTAAGAAATAAATAATAATATTCTGATTGTTAAGGAGTTATTTACTCTGTGTACAGTTAGGCCTGAAAAAAAAGTGTTGTTAAGAGAGTGCATTTTCTTTTTTCTTTTTTCTTTTTGAACATTTTAACATTCACTTTTTGTAATGCTTAGTTAAATACAGTATATATGACAACCATTAGACTACTGCTTACCTTCATTCCACAGCTTACCCCTCCAGTTGTTTCTAGATTGCACTGAAACCCAATTCTGAACAATGTGGCTTTTGATCACAGAGAAAGAGAAGCCCCACATAAACTACATTAACTTCACCACCAGTTTCTTCCATAACTTGAAACGCTCATACATTCCGAGGTTAAGAAAAGCAGATGATACAAAGGAAACATTTCCAAAGTGTTTACTCAAGTCACTAATCAACTTTTTTTTTTTAAAGCCACTTCAAAATGAGGGCTTTAAAAACCTTATTACTGAGCTCTAATCACAAAACGTTTGATGAAATAATATTTCATATGCACAAAACTGTTCTAGACTGTTAAATACATCTAGATAGCTTTTTTTAAATGAATATCAACAGTTACAGTATTTAACCCATTAAAGAAAAAAAAAGTAAAAGCTTTTTTTAATAGGGTTCACTATGCATTGTGTGGTTCTAGTTTTGTAAAAGTTGCTTTATTAAAAAACTAGGGAGTTAATTAAAAGTGAATGTTATATAAAAGTCTGACAGATCATTCAATAGACACTACCTAACTTAATTAGCACAGTGTTTTCTTAACACAGGTAAATATTGTCTAAGCCTTATGTAAATTGTACTTAATTGCTTATGTTATTGATATATAGGCCACATATTAGGCAATAAGCTGTAATATTTGAAATGTGGATGTTTCAGTTTACAAAAACTGGTTGGCATCCTACAGTAACAGAGTAAATGACAGAAAGAGCAGGATTTACTGCAGGCACGGAAACCAAAATAAAGCACGTGACAGCAGGTACATGGATTTTACCCGCTGGGAATGGTAATGTGTACAATAAAAAAAATATGACTCAAGCATGGGCAGAGTTTTATTGTGCTGCCCTAGTTTTGTGTCTCTAAGGGTTTGGGAAAGGGGAGAAGTGCACTGTGTTATTTGAACTGCGAGGCAGGGTCTTGTGACACCAGGAAGAAGGGAAGATACTATTACTGGAATTCCAGCAAGAGCAGCAGAGGCTTAATTGATTTTTTTCTTTGCTTGTTAAGGTTGCTTTGATACACTTAGAGCTCTGAAAGCACTGGGGAATAAATAAAAGACTGCAATTTATGCACTCACCGGGAATGCTCTGGTTCTCATACATTTGTAGAAAATTATTTAAAATAATATTAATGGACAGGTGGTTTACAGAAGCAACCATTCCGGTGTGATTGCTGGTGGTACAGCAAGGAGTGACGAAGCGAAACCAAAGAACACTATATATATATAAGACACCCAGATAAATGAGGTGTGTAATATTTTGCAACTGAGAAACACCAGACTAAACAAACACTTTGTAGTACCGTCTCTGCATTTGAACACAGAATCTGAGCCAGGCATACCAAATATTGTACAGAACACACAAGGTTTGGACAGGTATCAGAAGTGCAGGCAAAGCTTTGAAAGAGGGCTGATAGTATGCACTCGGCTGGCAGGTGCTTACCTATCCAAGAGTATACTGATGTTTCACAAGGAACTCAATCACATGTGCTGATTCAGAGAACAGGCTTTGCTTCTCAACCTGACTTCAAACTGATGTGTTTCTGGCTTTCAGGAGTGACCTTACATCCTATTGACAGTGTTATGGCAGGGTTTTCTATTTTTTTTTTTCAATCCCTGTCCATAAACTGAGTAACACTAACAATCTGATTGTAAAGTTCCATTGAGAGCTGTCTTCGCCCAGTTTAGTCAATGTTTTGCCAAATTATTAACACCGGAATTTTCTGACACAAAATATATTGTTAAAAAATATTGGGATCCAGAATGCCAGCATATATCCATTAGTTCCCCCAAGACCAGATGGATGGGTATAATTGGACAGTTCGTGCTAATCAATATTATATGCTGTAAATTTTTTTGTATTTCTATGTCACTCAGGTCTAAACTTAGCTTTGTGAAGGCCAAGCTCTGTCTGTCAGGTGTGGGTAGGCCTATAAAGTTAACCTAGTTCTACTTGCTGTTATTCTGCTCTAATTGTTAGTCTAGGGTCAGAACACAGCCTAGAGGTGCAGCAAGTTTCTGGACCCAGATCACACAAACTACAAGGATCAGAAGTTGGCACTAACCGGCACAAGTGATGAAATGCTCGCTTAGTTACAAAGTTCATAAGCCTTCAATTCCCCTACCGCTAGAAATTTGAATTTATCCTGTATATTGGCAGGTTAACTGACTCAATAAAAATTAAAATGTAATTAATTAACTGATTAATAAATACTTTAAGGACAGAGTTTTATAACTTGACAACAAACATGTTTCTGATTATTTTTTGTATTTTATTTTTTAAACAAAGGTACTACTTAGCAACAGATGATTAAAAGGTAATATTTTGCTATTAAGTGCACAACACAATACATGTTTGAAAATGTGATTGTCTGAAAGCTGGTTTAGATCTTGAATGCAGGGATCACACAAAGCTTGCTCCTTCCAGGGTGTTTTTACTTCGTTTTGCCTCTTCAAACAGCTCGCTCATGTTTTCCACCATGGCAGATAACAATTCAAAAACCTACACAGCACAAAAGGGGTAAATATGACTTCAACAATGCACAGTCAACTGCAATGCATTGGTGCTCAACAACATTACACTGACATATAGATGCCTACTGTAGTAAGAATGGCAAATACCTGGTAAGACTTTCTGGAACACAAGGTTAAAGGAAATAAGCACATTTTCAACCACAACAATCACAGTTTCACTGCAAGCCCCATAAATAAGTGCTTTAAAACGTAAAGTGATGCTACATTACTGTCCATCCCTGCTGCTAATTAGGAGTGTATCATTTACTATATACAGCAGCTGGAGAAACGGAATGCATTGTTTAACAGTATGACCAGATTTATACATTTTCTTGATTTCACATTCTATCTGAGTGTACCATGAAGTGGTTATAGCAACTGAACTGTTTTCATTAATCTTACCTGTCATTCTCTCTGTGTAGATCTTCAGAAGACACACGTTAAATCAAACCAGTGTTTTCATTTAAACATATGCTAAGTAAAAGTTCTCACTTGTAATGCTTGAAAGACTTCTGTGTTAATGTAGAATTTTAGGGTCTCCACAACAATAAACCTTCAAATGTACTGTACATATTCCGAGACTACAGATTTTTTTTAAAAAGCAGGTTTAATTATAAATGGAGTCTTAAATATGTCAGCATTTGCAAGGGTTATAACTGTTGCGGGTGCTAAATGCAGTGATCCATATATTTCCACATTTTAGCCATTAGTGCTCCACGGTGGCTGGTTAGGAGTTCAAAAGAAATGTGACTCTCGTGGAAGCCTGTTGTGTTATGTAAGAAATAAATAGTTTCACAATCTTGTGGAAACTGGGTCAGCACTGTTTCTGGGACAGTGCGTGGTATTTAACTGTTATTTAAAATTACAATGGCCTTTATAGACCAAGTCTCTAAACTTTCCCCTGTAGCAGTCAGTTATAAATAATTCACTTTTCATCCATTAGGGCAGTGTTTACCTTTCCACTGCATCAGAATAATCAATTATTAAATACATGAAATCCTTCAGCCTTCATAAAGATCAGCAGCATCTGCAGAGTCATAGCTCTAAACTTCCAAGTTTTAAAAGGAATATGGTTGCTGTATTTTTGCATTTTCTTCGTTGTCAGTATGGGACAGAATGTGCTGAATAAGGAGAGGTTTCTCCATACTGTCATGGTTATAGGAGCAACATGGAGAATAAAATCAAAGGAATTCCTTTGCAATTGGCTGTGAAAACTTCACCAACTGCCATAACCCTGATCTTGTCCTCTATATGAGCTTGGCACTGCACTAGCGCTACACATCTCTGTGACATCAGTGCACAAATAAGATAATTACAGTACACGAAAATTGAGGTTTGGACATATTTGAAAGTAAAAATATTTGTATTTTAATTGATTTTATAAGCTATTATAATTCGGCATTGGTTTTATACAATTCTGCATATTCTCCATATCCCGTAACAGTGTTCTAATGAAGGTTTTATTAGCACTAGTAACATTGCCACTGACTCCAGTTTCTTGTGTTAAAACTCTTTTGGTTCTTTTTACATTAATATATAATGACTATAACACAATAGATGAAAAGTTGCTATGGCTTCCTGGTACATAATCACATCCTGTGGTAGGAAAAATTCCCTCAAATGGTCTACATCCTATCTGACCATGTGGCCTACAGCACATGAACCAGGATGCTGCAGTTTATTTGTAATGTTTCATTTTCTATATTTGCATAACCTGAATTAAAAGGACCTGTGGAACCAAAATAGGTTCATTACAATCAAAAGGGAGCCTTGAGAATGTTAATAAAGGTTTCAGTTCTGGATCACTTATTTTGGTTTCCTCTGTTCTAATTTACATTTCAAGGACTTACAACCCACCTATGAGTGTCCATGAATAGAATATTACCATTACTAACAAAACAATATTCTGATGACAAAGGGATTTTAAAACAAATCCATAAACTGATTGCATAGGAATTGGACACTGTTTAACTCTGCCAAGAGGGCATATTTTCTTTCCAGATATTTAGGAAGAGAGCAACAGTATTCTTATGTAGACTACAGTGGTTTAAAAAACAACACTGTATAATCTGATATAAGGATGAAATAAAATAATCTGTCTGTCTTCCTGTCTATGTAATCAATGATCCATCTATTAGATACAGGTATTAAGCAACAATAATTATAAATGTCATGACTGCGTTTCCTAAGATGCACTTGAAAAACTAAGAGAACCAGTAAGGGGGTTTCAGTGCTGTCACTGTAGCACTAAAAGTGGTTTCCTAAACCTGGCCATTTTGGATTAGCGGGATTGGCAGGGTTACAGATATTAGTATGTATAACACAACTGCCTGAAAACCATCTTAATTCTTCATTAAAAACAAGCAAATTCCACCTTCTCTGTATACATACAATTGAGAATTAACACAGACCTCAATGGCAAGCTGTTTGCGGTACTTGTCCTGCAGGACAGGATCCTCTGGCTCCTGGAGGGATACTGGAGGCTCACTTTCGAAACTCTCACTAGAAGACGTCAACTTGATAACTGGGACTGGTGATTTCCCTGTTTTCATTTCCTCCTTCACCTTTCCCCTTTTGCTAGCTGTACGTTCCTGTTTTTTAGAAAACAGACCACAGGCCACAGTCACCAAACCAACAGAAGTTTGTAAGCTTGGCATTTCATTGCAACTATAGGTTGCAGCAATATGAAGCTGGAATTTAATACTTAGGGAAAGCATAAAACCATGCCTGCGTTTAAAATGACAAAGTCACAAGGGTCATTGATTTTCTTAAACTTCCTTTCTATATGTGTGTAACCTAATAGCAGAGGAAGTATCAGAGGAACTATCAGACAATTACTCTGTTAAAACCTAAACACTGATTTGTTTACTGTGTTTAGCATTAGTTGCTCACTGCTCTTCTCTAATGGCTCTCAAATTCAGTCTGCAGTTCTCACCTCTGTGAGTTTGTCCTTCCCAGATTGCTTAGCTGCTCCTTTCTTATCTTCCTTCCCACTTTTCTTCTCATCCCCTTTTTTATCCACCTTTTCTTCTTTCTTCTCTTTTACAACTGCAAACAGAAAAGCATAATTATTTAGTTTCACACAGATATCCAAAAAAGATGTGACCAATGACAAGTAAATGCACAAAATATATATATATATATATATATATTTTTTAAATTTCTTATAGTATTATAGTTATGGTCACACAACAGTATTGTTTATCAGTCATAACTATTAGCTATGATCACAGCAGTGAACTATAAGCCACAACTGTGAATACAAACGTTTTTCAATTTGTTTTAATCATCTCTGAAAATGTGCTTTTGCCTTTGCACTTGATTCACAATAGGACCCATTGTATTCACAACAACTCTTGGTAAGACAAATCTTGATGCTCCGTATTGTATCCAAACAATAGCTCCATGTCTAGACTGTAAACGAAAAGCCTGCAGAAAACTGGTTTGAAGGGGGAGCTTTTATTTAAACACAATACCAGAGAAGTTACTGTATGTTCAGCTAAAAAATTATGTAGAATATACTCGGCAGTATTAGCAGTCACGATTACGATACGATGTTGCAGGAATGCATAGCGATAGCAATGGTATATAATTAATTTGTGAAGCAGCAGCTGGATAAGCCTTCAGTGTCTTCAGTGTACCTGCTAGGGAAGACTCCTGATGATACTCCCCCATGACTTCCTTCTCAGACATTCCCAGGGTGCTCCTCAGCAGCATGGAGTGACTGATCATCCTGTCCACTGTCTCCCGCCACAGCTGCAGGCTGGAGAGGATCATGAGTGGTGTTTGACCCAGCTATTATTTGGCAATGACTTGAATGTGATTGGGCCACAGTTGGATTTTCCATAATAAACTATGCCTAAAAGCGTGTTTCTGTGGCGTATACGGGACACGTATGTTACTGTACAGTACAGTTGTTTTAATCTGGCTACTACTCAACAGGACAACTGTGAATTGTGCTAAATAATTAAAATAGGCATTTAATTAGTGCCATCATTTGGTCTTAACATTATCGACTGCATTCATTTAGAAACCCTATTATCCAGTATAAAAGCTGCAGGCCATATGAACCTTCTTCTAACTGTCACACAATAAGACATTTTTAACTGTTCCTGCTACTGCTTGTATTTTAGGCTTGCTTTAGTCCAACTGAAGCTCTTGATGGAATGGAACGAGAGTGGCACAGGATCTCAGACAGAAAGCCTCTGAACTAGGTTTGTGTTCTTCACTCACCCTATTTGGTAGAGAAGGTCCCGCTGTGACTGATACTGATTGCTACAGAGCTTCAGAAAATGAGTGTTAAACATGGAAAGTGCTTCCTCTCGGCACATTCTGCCCTCCTCATCCTCTTCTGGCAGTGAGAGGATCGACTGCAGGACAAAAAAACAAAGTAAAAGTCAAAAATTGCACACAAGGCACACTAACATGTCTCACAGTTTTAAAACCACTGGGAACTCTAAAAGCCAAAAAACATTCATTCACTGTGCATGTAGGGTGTCTTAAAACACATAAAATGCCCTACTGTAGACTGAATCTCTGATTATATCATAGGCGAGGGAACAAAACTGTTCAAATTACAATTATTTTACAAGACATGTTTTTTTTTTATTTTAGATTTATACAAAGTGCATAATACATTACATATTTATTTTTTTGATCATCTCAAAATGGCAGTTCTCTACACATAGATTAATGGATATACAACAGGAGGTAAGAAATTAAATATTTAAAAGGTCAAAAAACAGCTTCAGTTCTTCTTATATTTAGATTGGTCTTGCAGACTAACCTCCCTTAAGCTGGAGATTGAAAGGTTCCATACTGGTCTATCAGAGTCTGCTGAGGTCTCTACATTATCTAGTTGTGACTCTGCAGGTGTTATTCTCTCCACAGTCAGTGTCTCGCCAGTAAGTGGCTCAGCAGGGGGGCCCAGATATTGATCCCACAGTTGTTTGAGACTTTCCACTGTCGAATGCACATAGTAAAGCTGTGGAAATGAAGAAGATTTTTTTTTAAATGCATTTAATACACATATATACATTGCCTGGACACTTAATTGGGACCTGTCTACCCAACTGGACTTGGTAGTCTTGTATGTTAACATAAATACTGAACAAACAAAACATCTCAACAGCTTTTCCGGTTGTGTCAGGTAATATTACACATAGTGTTGAAGATTATTATTATTATTATTTGTTTATTTAGCAGATGCCTTTATCCAAGGCGACTTACAGAGACTAGGGTGTGTGAACTATGCATCAGCTGCAGTCACTTACAATTACATCTCACCCGAAAGACGGAGCACAAGGAGGTGAAGTGACATGCTCAGGGTCACACAATGAGTCAGTGGCTGAGGTGGGATTTGAACCGGGGACCTCCTGGTTACAAGCCCTTTTCTTTAACCACTGGACCACACAGCCTCCTATTTGCTGAACAAACAGTACTGTACACAAAGCTACAAGCTCAGACACTACATTTGGAAGACACAGAGGAACTACTCCAGGGATGATTTTGTATGTTAACATTAGTATTTCATAAATACATTTTAAAGTATACCACATTTCCTTGAGCCAGGGAGATCAGTGGGTGTCTTTGGTGATCTCAAAATACAAAACGAAATGTGTATATAAAACGTAGGTTTTGGAATAATCTGGATCATTCTGCTCATGAATGTAATTTAGTGTAATGAAATCTGTTGTGACGTAAAGATAAACATCCAAATTACACCCCAGAGGTCTGCTTGTAGTGTATAATTAGGCACTTGCTTTAATCTGTTAATGGTACCTTTTCTTTTCCCTGCATTTTATGTTGTTTCAGTCCGCCTACAAGTATGTTCTGAGAAGAGGTGTTAAAAATCAGTTGGATTTTAAAATGTCTAATTAGAGGAATATATTCACACTCTGCAAGAGACAGTGTATAACCTGTTACTATTCACTATATATGTGTCAAATAGCAGCAGACAGCTGGGTCTCCATCTTCTCTTCATCAAGTCATTTACTACTGTTTTAAAATCCATATGTGCTTCTTCAGAATGAGATTTCTTAAAACATTTGACAGTCTTCAAATGGCCATGGTTACCTGCATGTTCCATTGAAATTATTATTTTTCAACTACGGTGGAATCCCTGTATTCCAACGACTAGATTACAATGAAAATGATCAAACGATCAAAGTTTCTGTCAGTTTATCAATACACTTATGTAATCTCAGTTAGATTATTTGTATGGAGCTGCTGGGTTGTTTCCTATTTTTTAAAAACATAATGCTGAAGTGGCACCTGTTCTAGCACAGTAAACAGTTTTTCAGCTGTTCCACATGAACCTTATCAAGATCACAAAATGCCTGAACCATGCAGCAGTACAGTACCCAGCCCTGCTGTATAACACAGCTGACTCAGGAAGCTTTTCCGTCACCAGAAGAGGTTGATCCACACACCAGACCGTACAAAGTGACCTTGATTCCAAAACTGAATGACATTGGAACATTTATCAGGCCATGTAATTCCTTAACCTTATCAGCATTGGCTTTTAAAACAATATGTAAAGGAATACCTGTGCGTTCAGGTTTCCTACCGACACTTTTCATCTGGATGCTCCACAAAGGACTTACTCACTGTACAATTTAAAAAGAAATCAATAGCACAAAATGCTCTACTGTTGCTCCGATCAACCCAGATGAATGTGTGCTATTGTCTGGGTTTATTGATTTATTTTAAATGTTTTAAAAATAAGTAGGGCATTTTATGCAGCAAAAGAGTACCTGCTGAGGAAGGGACTAACTTAAGGCTTAAGCCACTTTTACACTGGCATGCTCTACCTGGGTTGGACCTACCCGGGTCAGGACCCAGTGTCATGTGGGTCGAATACGTGATTTCACACTGCTTAAAGCAGGGTTGACCTGAGTGACAGACCCAAGTACATAATGCGTGTATCAATGCCCCGGAAGAAGCTTGTTATGGACGCTTCCATCCAAGCTTCTCTGGACTGAACCATCGGCCCAAATGTTGATTAGAGCAAATGTTTCTACATCCCTGCTGCAATCTGGCTCATGGTGTGTCTCAATCAACAAAAATATGGCTAAATAGAATAAACAGAAATGTTCCTTGCGGAAATGAAACCTTCACGCAGGCTTGGCGGTTTACGAATGGCTGTCATGCATTTTGTCTCGCTCAACCCGGGTCAAAGCGTGTCAACCCACATCCTGCGGTGGGTTGCCGGGAACCAGGTATGTGGTTTCACACTACGCAGGACTGTGACCCGGGTAGCCAGAACCCGGTTCGGGCCCCGGGTAGGAATGCTAGTGTGAAAGGGGCTTTAGAAATAATTTTATGAAAATCAAAATAGAGTACACAATTCTCTTGACGTTTCTCTCATCCTTCATGGAAATAGATGACTGGACATATAGCAACAATTGGATTAGAATGAAATAATAATCCTGACGAAAAACCTGCAATAATGGAGAAATCTGTTTTCCAAAGCTGAGCCTACAGCAAACAATGCTGCTGCCTACCTTCAGGTTCTTTCTGTGGAAGATCTCCTCCTGTGTGATGTAGGCGTCTACAGGGGAGCATGGGCGCTCAGGGGTCCGCACTCCCGATACCAACGTTTCCACTATCTGCTTTACAGTTGCCAAGGCCTCCTTAGCCTCCAGCTCTCTCTGCCAACAGAAACAGAACACATATACACACATTATTATATGTATTAGTATTTTTTATTTGTTTATGGAGGAACTGGGAAAAATGTCTTGTTTTAAGGAGATTGATATAAGTCTGTCACTGACACTTATTCATATAGGGTCTTCCGGTGTAAATAAGATACATGTAAAACTTTGGTAATGCCTAAAATAATTATTAAAATTATCTCTAAACTAGTAAATATTGATAATGAAGTGTAAGTGACTGAGAAAAAGGTGGCAGAGATACAAAAAAAAGATAACAATATGTATAACTATTATATTATATAAAATGTTATAAAGGGGGGCAAAAACACCATCTAGAAGATTATAATATAACAAAATTGTTACTGTTGCTGTTGTTGAAACATGTAAAATGTGTTGCTTCACCCACCTGCATAGACTGCCTTACTTCCACCAGTTTGTCCTCATAAAGGGCGACTCCCCTCAATGTCACCTCCATAGAGGCTCCCCCCAGTAACACTGGGTGAGTGCACAGCTCCCACGACTCGCTGAAGATACCAGCGATGCCAGACTTGAATGTGAAGAGGAATCTCTGCATGTCTCCAGGCAGAATCACACCTACATGAATACAGGCATACAATAATTAAACGGCTTTTTTGGATAAGCTTTATACAAAATAGATTGGCATAATAGTTGTATATGCTAAAAATTTCACTACGCTAATATAATAATATTGTGCAAAATATAGTAAATAATACAGTAAGTGCTGAATTAAGTAATTATATTGTCAGCCATATTTATACATGACTTTTTGTCACTGCTGGTACGAGCAGCTCCAGATCACTAACCTCCACTGGTATTGAAGTAAAACCTCTGCACGTGGCGCTCCCTCTGTACCTCCTTGAAGCTCGGAGGATGGGGTTGTCTCTTCCAGCTGTAGTAAACTGCTGTACTCCCGTCGTTGGTCACATCCAAATGGGACGTGGCTCGGTCATCCACAAAAGCTTCAAATGTGAGTCGAGCAGCAATCCCAACCTCCCCCTTTGAAAAGAAAAACCCAATCAGTTTTTAAATTTCATAATAATAATGAGGCACTCCTTGCTTGCACACAAAGTTCAGAGAAGCAAAAACACCAGGTCAAATGGTTAAACAGCTACAGCTTTTGCAGCTACCTGTATATTTCGTATTAAAAACCTTACTCTGAACTGTGACTAATTTTTTTTTTTATTTGCAGCCCCTGATATTTCCCATGAAAATCTATTTTTAGATGTTAATGCGGAGATGAATCCGTTTATTTGACATAATGCATATACCCACAAGCAATCAAGGTGTGACGTCACACATAAACCCACACAAAAGCAAAAAGACATGAGGCAAATCTAAAAATAAAATCAACAGAAATCACTCTGGAGGAGCTAAAAATACCTATTCAGGATAACACTGGGGGGTGGGGGGAGTACAAAGGTTAATGGGATTAAAAATCAATATTGTGACTAAAATGACACTTTACTGGTTATTTTTCATTTGCAGAGCATAACTCGCCTTGTGGCGGATAGCTGTATTAAAGCTTTAATTTTTACAGATAATTTCAATGTTTCTCTGAACATGATTACATACTACAGTCCATTTAATTTTTAAGAACTGGTTTTTATTTAACATTCTCATTCTAGGATATTTTAACCTGGATAATATCCATGTTTCTGCACCTTATGTGAGTCTGTGGTGCCTATCCATTGGGCAGGCTGCCCACAGAATTGAATAGAAGGAACAAGGATTGGCTCCATCATCACATTAGGGTACTCCTCCAAAGGGTCTCTACAATGAGAATACACAGATAGGAAAAATTTAAGACATACTAATGAGTTGCCGTCTTCACCCGACTTACCTGTGTTTTACATGGCATAGAAGGTGCCTATATGAAGGCCACACTTCTTTTAGTTATATCTAAAGAACTGCTCATCCAATCGTGAAGAAACTTGGTATAGACGTTTCTTAGCACAATCTTTTGATACCATCAGAGTATTTGTTCCTTACTGAGAATGAGTTCTGGCTTCTGATTTGTGTGGTTAATAATCACAATACTTTAAACCTATCCCCACAACCCCAAATCAAGGGAATGTCTGAATACTCTATCCTCTGATGAGAAGCAGTCTACTATCTGAATTATTCCTTGGCCCTTCATTCCGAGTGCAAACTGAGCCGAACTGTGAGACCACAAAGTTCCTTTCTTAACGTCTGCGTAATTGCCTTTATTGAAACCGTAATGTGATATGTACTTTGCAATAATGCGCAATACAGAAGCCTTGGTACAGTACAGTCTTTCCTGCAGTGAAAAGAGACATCTCCACAGCTTGTATCAGGACATTTCATTGGGAAGGGGGTGGGACAGTAATCAAACCCTTTTTGTTGCTGTAACACGTCTCAAAGGATTGACAGGTTTGAAGCTGTCCTTCTGGATGCTGCCTGGATGAGTGTGCCACAGCTGAAGCACAATTCGTTCCAATACCTGAACACATTGAGCAGTTCAGTATATAAAGTAGATTGCCACTGAAATGCTGCTCGTGCTTGTTTTGGTATAGATTGTTTATCTAAAGCGAGGGATATTGGAAAGTAATTTTTCCCCAACAAGCTGCTTTAGAATGTAGGTGTTCTGCTGTATAAGCATTACGCCTGTGATTGTCTTGTGTTACACAATGCGGATTTGAAGTTCAAAATAACACACACATTTTATGCTGTTTAGTTGTTTTTAAAATACAGAGAACAAAGACATATCCATAAAAACTGTTTTTTGGTGCCCCGTTACACTATTTGTACATTTATGCACCATAGAGCAATGAAACTCTGCAACAATCAACCATAAGGAAAATTACAGTATGGTTGTCACCTTGCATCAAAACAGTGGCATTGCCAAAACATGTCCACAATAGCTTGCATCCAAGGGACAACATTAACCACATGGATTTCAAGCACATCAATAAAGGCATCATTTGCAGTCTCTTACATCAGGTTTTTTACACTCTTTTTTTTAATTGTCTGCCTTTACTCCATACTGCACCTACAGTAAGTCTCATTGTGCCGTGGTACATATTTTCCCCATACAGCTTATCCATGAACTTGTCAAGGGGGTTTTGAACCACCTTTTACAGTACAACACAAACTCACTGATTTTCTTTCTCATCCATTCCACTTTCCTCTTCGATAGGGTGATACTCCACAGAGACAGAAGTGAACGGCTGCCCAGTTCCAATGACTTCCAGACCCTCTATATCCTGTATAGGAAGAGGGGGGGTTTCAGAGAGATGTATCAACCTTTAAATGAAATGCAAGACTTTCATACATGTTTACTCTCAAATCTGTAAACTTTTCAAGAATAATCCAATCAAAATCTGATACAAGTACATCTCCAATATGGACAGGACATTTTCTTTGCTACTAATAAGCACATTGCCATTGAAATGACATGCATACTTTAATTATTCACACATTGCAATGTATTTATACAGGACAGTACATTGAGATATAGCACAGTGATTACAAGGACTTCATGTAGACATGAAGTAAAATAATAATAATAATAATAATAATAATAATAATAATAATAATAATAATAATACATACATACATACATACATACATACATACATACATACATACATAGAGAACATTGCGAACTGTTTTATTTCATAGAAGCATTTGTTTCCTGAATTAATGGTACTGGTACTTAATTAGAGTAATTAATTTGAATTATCTCTCAAGCTGGCTAGCTGCAGTGGATCTGGCACAGCCTTAAAAGGTGTTTGGGGCTAAAACTATTAGAGGCTCATTATAGGCAGATTAAAGCATTTGTAAGCAAGAAGTAGTCTGGTTATGAAATTAATCAGCACCAAAGTGATATATATATATATTAATGTTCATTAATGCTAAGTACGATTCGAATTGCTGTCATGAAAATAAGCAATGAAAATAAGCAATGCTACACTACAGTTACCACCTACTGGCTGGTTGAAGTCCAGATCCTTTAGGACAGATTTGAGTTCCTCTCGACGCTGCAGGAGGTACAGGCTTTTGTCCCAGGGGCAGCGACTGGGGTCCATATTCTCAGGAAGGATGGTGCCTAGACAAGACCATACAAATAGGTGTAGACTTTAAAACAGTACACCTGACGTGTGGCTGGTTTAATTAGCACTAATACTGGACTTCCTTACCTAAGCCAATGGATAGGCTTACAAATTTTCTTCGGTAGCTTTACCGGCTCTATTCTCAATGTTTGGTTCGAAGGCAGAACACTACTGAGCTGTCCTCTCCTCCATGAGAGTCCAATGATATTAGAGTTCATCCATAAAAGTAACCTCATAGTAGTACTACAAATAAACTTAGTAGCAATGTGGACAAACGCTTACATGAGAAGTCATTTTCAATGTCTTATAATATTATAGAGTCTCCCCATGCCCTCTGTGCTTTGCCAGAGTTAAATCAGGATCTTTAAATGGAATTGTTGTTTTCTCTGTCCAGAGAAGATAGCATAAGAGACTGTTGGTACAGTGCAATAAGAAAGGCTGCTTTTAAAACCCTGGAGATCTTTAACTTGTAGTTTTGGACCTGAGTGATGTACCTGTCTCGAGGCGGATGCTGCGGGGCTGCCCAATGTGGGTGACAGGTTCAGGGTATCCTTGCTCAGTCTGGGTCAGGGTAAGGCCAGTCAGCTCATCCCCAATGCGCTGGGGCTGGTTCCAGAACTCACTGCCCCTACGATAACCCTACACAACACATGGCAAGGAGCAATCAGTAGGTAAACCAAAGCATCAACTCTTACACATTTTTTCTAGTACTGGTTAACAAGTGACAGTGACTCAGATTAATTTAAATATAACTGTATATCATTTTTAATGCAGACAATTACAGTTGCAGATGACCAATAAAATTATACTGCTCAAATTGTTTTAACTTTTACTTTCCTCCCGGGGTAAACAATCTCAATGTTAACTTAAACCATTATACACACATCTGTATATACTATGTACAGTACATATCAGTGCAGAAGAGAGGCGATGGATCAACATATCGTGCAAGACTGCCTTTTCACGAATTGTTCTCAACTGAAAGGTGAAAATGAGCTTGGAAGAAATCCCTGATGCAACATTTCTGAATTTCACATAGGGCTTTTTTCAAATATACTGCACGATTTTTTCCTTTTTGATCAGATCATATTTTTCTCCCACAGGGTAGAAGATTGTGTTGCCATGGAAATGGACTGAATCATGTTGAAGGGGCAACATGGGTTATGCAATGTTCAGTGTAATGCATAGACACTAAGTGACTAGAACAAAGCGTCCTTTTTTTTAGTGCTCTGTGCAGCAAAAGGTTGAAACCTCTTTTAAAACATACCTTCCCATGATGCAGTGCGGGGAGGCTGCGGTCGATGACGTGTCGCTGCTCTTGTGTTTGTCGGAAGTTGTCTGATTCGTTCATTACCAGCTTCTCCACTGGCTTTTGGAGCAGACCTGTCAGCAGAAAGAGCTTCAGTGTATTCTAGCTCTGTAGTTTACTTTCATATCTGCCTGATACCTCTGTGTATAGCTGTTTCAGCAGCATCCAATACAGTCTGTCTTGTGTCTTTTTGTATGCACCCTAAACTAACTAACTAGCTCCTTTGTAATTACACAACTAAAGAAACTTCTATTAGAAGGCTTTATTTTCACATGGAGTATGGTGAAGATCATTTATCCTGACGCCACGCAATAAATGTACTTCCTGTAAAGCAGACCTAAGGATCAAACTTGAAATGTATACGTATTTTGCTGCACATACCACTGTTTTATTTTATTTTGTAATACTATAGACCTTATACAGCTGGTTTCACAGAAGTGTAGTGCTAATCTGGGTCTGTGAAATCAGTCATAAGTCTTTAACAAGTTATCAAGTAATTGTACTCACTGGAGATGTAGCCCTGTTGCCTCTTCCTCTCTGCCATGTGCTGCTGCCAGTTTTGCAGGGCGTGTGTCTGGTTGACAGGTAAGTTCGTCTGTCCCCTGGCTGGAGCTTTACTCTGCTTCCCACAGCCCCCTAGAGTCAGCACCCTGCTCCCTGGGTCAGGGGGGTCTGGGATCAGTTCTGACAACTACATAAAGGAGAGACGCATAAATTGCAGTAAAAGGGAAATTGTGCAAATGTTTTTTTAATTTAGCCATGTACATGTAAATTTAGCCATTATTTAGCAGCAGCCTTTATCCAAGGCGAATTACAGAGGCTAGGGTGTGTGAACTATGCATCAGCTGCAGAGTCACTTACAATTACGTCTCACCCGAAAGACGGAGCACAAGGAGGTTAAGTGACTTGCTCAGGGTCACACAATGAGTCAGTGGCTGAGGTGGGATTTGAACCGGGGATCTCCTGGTTACAGGCCCTTTTCTTTAACCACTGGACCACACTCTTTACTACAGATTTGTATAGTAGTACTTTATATTCAAATTCCTCACTATCTAAATGTTTATTTATAAATGGATAAATGCACAACCCTCTGATAGGCTGCAGATGTTAAGCTGTATTTTCTAACCTCAGTATCTCCTCTGGACACTGCTTCTTTTTTAAAGTCTGCCAGGCTTCCAAGGATGCTGTGTGGAAGGATCTTTCCGTTGGCCCCAAAGCAAGAGCCGCTGTGACCTAAAATTAAAAACTTGTACTGTTCATTGGAATGATTCGTTAAAGCCATTTCTATGTTACATTGGGGGATGACTGTCTTGTATGACTAAGCATGGAGACATGTTTTTAACAGTGGAGGTTTCCACATTAAGGATCTAACATTACACACACTGCCTTTTTTCTCCCTTACTTGCGTAGCTGAGTGGTTGGACCGCTGCATCTGCAGGGGCGGGTCTGGCCACAACCAGGTGGATCGTCCTCCTCTCATCCTCCTTAGGCTTGTTCTTGCGAACAAGGAGCCTAGTGACAGCAGCTAACTTCTGGCTGTCTTTAGGGGGGTGGGGAATGTGAAGCTTAAAAAAAGAACAGAACTCTGTTGATTAAAAAAGACCCCTAAGGAATATGAATTACTCTTTGATTGCCAGTATAGTATGTACCTTTTCTAGGTCCTCCACCTTGATCGCAAGGGCTTGGATATCATCCCCTTTCAATGTGAGGCTTTTCGGTTGTTCCTCGGAAACAGGGAGGGATTCATCAGAGGCTTTCGACCTCTTCTTCTCTGAAACAGATACATTGTTTTAGTTAAAAGACTCTTTGAATAGGCTCCGGATCATAAGTTTGATGCCCAAACTCAAAACAGAAATTGAGTTGTCTCAATTGGAATACAAATCAAATAATCACATGCACAATACAGTAAAAAGGAAAAAAAAAACTAGACCTTTGCTAATGATTCTAGCTTCATACATTTTAGATTCATAAAATCAATTCATTAATTCAAAGCTGCTTTATTTGGACCTGAATGTTAAAATTAGAAGATTGTTTCAATTATTAAGAAGGATTTGAGACAACCATCAAAAATAAGGTACTGTGAGTTTTGCTAAACTAAAGCATTTGCTTTTAGTGTGGTTAACAATAATACAACCTAGAATGTCTAAATACAATAAAAACTTGAATTCCTGAGACTATTTTCTAAACCTCATGTTGATGTACCTTTCAGCACAATGCCTTCAGCTGCAAAGTACAAACAGTACTGAATGTATAGCTCCATTACAGATGACTTGTGCCCCTGAAGGCAGCCTCAAATCCTTCTACACAACCACACACTGGGTATTTCTGTACCGTTTATTGTTTGCCTATTCTCTGACCTTGAGTAGCTGAAAGGTGTGTGTTCTCACATCAGTGTAGGTTGCTGCCTGCAGCATCCAACTGTTACTTCACTCTACAATAAGACTCCCCCTCACGACAGAGACCCACAACTTAAAAACAAAGAACTGCAGCTTCAGCCAGCTGCACTGCACGTTGAAAAGAACACAGTGACCGTGATGTAGACAGCATGTTCCCTTCTAGATACCTGTTTTAGTGCATTGGGATTATTGATTTTTTTTTTTTATCTCAATCAGAAACAAGCTGTTCGGTAAAACTACAGTAGCTGACTACCTGTTGTCTGCAGTTTCTATTTACCTTTTTTTTTAATTAAAAATGTTGCTCAGCTAGAACAGACAGCACAGATATTCCCCAGTGGCCCACCCGAAATGAAAGCAATCTCATTTTAATAGAATTGCAGGCTTCCTGGTTCCCAGTCCACTGCCTTATGCTGTATCATGAGATAATTGACTGAAGGCTGCATAGCAAAGACTGTGCAACCAAGGTACATTAGGTTGAGGCCAATTATGTCATGAATCAGCTGGGGGTGGAGGATTTTATTCAAATTATATTATGACACAGAATAAGAAATACTAAAATAGCTGTTAGTAAGCACATTTTTTAATTGAATGTGATTTTAAGGATTTCTGTAAATACTGCATCTTTGCCTTTTGCATTATTTTTTTTTATCTTGTTTGTCATCACAAGTTATATAAGAACATAAGAACATAAGAAAGTTTACAAACGAGAGGAGGCCATTCGGCCCATCTTGCTCGTTTGGTTGTTAGTAACTTATTGATCCCAGAATCTAATCAAGCAGCTTCTTGAAGGACCCCAAGGTGTCAGCTTCAACAACATTACCTGGGAGTTGGTTCCAGACCCTCACAATTCTCTGTGTAAAAAAGTGCCTCCTATTTTCTGCTCTGAATGCCCCTATCTAATCTCCATTTGTGACCCCTGGTCCTTGTTTCTTTTTTCAGGTCGAAAAAGTCCCCTGGGTCGACATTGTCAATACCTTTTAGAATTTTGAAAAGTTTCCAAAACCCATGTCAAATTTTGTTTTGCATGAGACAAGGAGACTAAGTATTGATGTATTTATTTTTGCCCTTGCAGCTACTCTGTAATGGTAGTAGTGTAATACACCCTGATACTTTGATATTTTATATATTTATAGGTTAGAGTTGTCAGAAAGCCCACAAAACTCTCTGAATTCTGTTGGGTATCAGCTTGTATTGCACAGCACCCTACATGTTGTTCTATAGAAGATACATTCACCGCTGGGAGATGAAATTTGGCAGGACAGGTTGAGGCGTGCTTTACTTTTTTTGTTGAAGACATTGGGTCTGGCTAGTTGATCAGAATGAACCATTAGGCCAGAATAATGTCTTAAATTCAAACTGTTAATTTGAACAAAAATAGCAACAAGTTCAGCACATATTTGAGTAGTGCACCATACAGTTTTACAAATATGGTTTACAGATTTAAGACGGTTGATAACTTATTGAAAACATCAGCCCTCTTATCTTTTCAAAAATTATCAGTATAATAAAAGCCACAGCATAGATTGCAGGTGACAATAATAACCTCCTGCTGCTGCACGTTTAGTAGTACTAGAGTAGGGGCATCCCTGTTTAAGTTAAAGTGACACAGTGGCATAAAGGCTTCCAACCTTTCTGGACCTTAAGAATACTGGTTCTGGTTAGCAATGAAGAGTGCATAGGACTGAAAACGACCTGGGGACGTTATGAACAATCACCCAGGAGGAAGAATAACATTGTAAAACACAATTGAACATAGGCTACATAATGTGCTCGTTACTAGTTCTGTTTTTGTGACCTACACAGATAAGTCAAAATGTTGTATAAACTTGACTCGTATGCCATGGTTGTTCTGTACTGAATTTTTACAAAGTTAGCTCAAGATATGTGCTCAAAAATAATAATAAATATATAGTAGCTTACCTGGTGGTGTTTTAGGTCTCGTATCCCTTTTTCCTGGTTTAGCGGTAGGTTTGTTGGAGGTCGCCATTAGAAATACAATGCTGTATATTATCACTGTTGCAGTTTAGTTTATCTATATTTTAATAAAGTAAAACCAACGTTATTTAGGACAAAGTAACGATTTCAGTCAGTGGTGTTGTTTTATAATTTAATTTATTTGTAAAATCTAATTTAATTTATTTGTAAAATCTGTTTCTAAAATGCCTTTCTACATTACTTTTCATTCTATCGGCGTCTCTTGCTGGCTTGTTGTCACCATGACAACACCATAAAACATCCGCTGTAATGTCAGAATAGGCGGAAATTAAAGGGAAGCGAGGAATGTTTAGTATCCCCCGACAAATAAGTGGCTCATGCGAAGCGACTGCCGCATTACCTTCATACAATATCTATATTGAAGCTGAGACAGACATTTACCTTTTACACATGCAAGCTTTTTTTATTATGTAGTTCACGACCCACTCAATGAATACAACAGTCAATTGCAGCATTAAGGGGGCGGTTGAAAAACATCGTGATTGAAAAGCACGCTTTTGTAAGAATCTTGCCGTTCACAATCCCACCTGATATGATGTGTGAACATATGAGTTACTAGTTGTTCAGCTAATATGATCATAATACCCACGTTTAGTATGTCTGTAACGTGAGTTACATCAGAATTTTTGTTTTTGTCTTATTAATCAAGGTAATCGTGCTAGGCTTTTGAGTTCTTCAGTGTGATTTTATGTCAAACTTAACATAATAAACAGCATCACATGTCCAAATATATTATCAGAATAAATCAAATTACTTAGTAGTCAATCTAGTCATCATGAATTGCGTTTCTAATCGCTAGTTTGGGAATTAGACTAGCATTAGTTTTACAACAGATGAAGCCACTGAGCGCATTTTCATATCTTCACATTTGCATTAGCAAAATAAATATAACATCTCTCTAAGTTTGGAAAGAAATTAAGATAACTGCTTCAGGAGAGACAGGGGAGGCGAATGGAAGAATTTTGGGGATTTTTTTTTTATCTGCATGCTGTCCATTTTCAAATCTGTTATACATTTCCAGACTGGTTTATAATTTATTTGGCAGAACTTCTCCTATTATAAAATCATTTTTTATGGGCACTGTAGACAGCCTAGTGCATTCAACTGCTACTGTGTTTTATTACAGTTTAACGGAGTACATGTCCTGCTTATTAATATTGTATACGAATTGTGGTTGGTCATTAATTGCAATTAACACCGCTAAAAAAATTTAAAAAATTTGCACACAACACACGTACGTCTTGTAATTTAAATGACTGAAAATGTTCGAAGAATAATTCAATCATCTGTTCAATATCAGAATATAAACCAATTAAACATTTCCCAAATACAGCTCATTTATGCTAAATTATACACGAAACCTCGATGTTCGAATCCATATTCATCATCTCCCCATTGTGCAATGACGTTGCAGCCCCAGCAGTAGAAGCGTGGGTATATAAGTGTAGCACAGCACGAGCCTTACAAGCAGATGAGAGGGTTTATCAGAGTAACCAATCAGATATACTGAGGGCTGCTGCTGCAAACAAAAACGCAGTAAAAAAGCAGGACAAATGCAAATGCTTCTGAAATCTACTTGCAGAATCAGATAGCCGTACCTGTAACAAGAGTCAAGTGATAGCTGCTTCATGCGTCTAAATAAAGACATTGAGAAGGACATGGAGTTACCAACAGCGGATCAGGTGCACTCTTCTGTGGTGGACAAAAAAAATACTGAGACTGACTTGCTGGACCTACATATCTCGAACCAATGCTCTTCCGTTTGTAACCCAAGGGAATCCGATGCCCCACAGTTAATTATGCATTACAACGCCGAGGTGACCGCTGTCGTTGGAATCAAGGTGTCCGATAACCTGGGCAACATTTCTAAAACAGGTATGGGGATCATTAAAACTGTCACCGGGCAGTGGAAGCATCAAGACCGAAAGAGCATGCGGTGCAGGTCAGCCAGTAGCCACCCGGCCGTGGACAGAAACTCCAAGAGGTTTAATGGACAGTTTACATCGGTACACATGCACAATAATCCTCCTTCTCTGAGCCCCCTCGAGTCGCCCTGCCCAGGGTGCATTCAAAGAGTGAAGCCAGAGAACTCCCGGCGCTTGGTGGTGATGGGGGCTCCTAAAGTCGGGAAAAGCTCCATTGTCGGGAGATTTCTGAAGGGCGGCTTTGATGAGCAGTATGTACCAACCACAGAGGATTTTCATAGAAAGCTGTATCAGATCAAAGGGGAGAATTATCAACTCGACATCCTCGATGCTTCTGGAGAGAGGTCTTTCCCAGCAAAAAGGAGATTGACAATTCTCACAGGTATGTAGATGTGTGTTAGTGTCTGAAAACAAATACAAGATATTAAAACAAATACAAGATTTAAAATTATGACCTTTGTGCATATATTCTATACCTAATAAGTAAAGCATTCATTATGTGTTAAAATAGTAACGTTCATGTTTTTTTTTTTTTTTTTAAATTAAGATAACGTATTAAATTGGTTTTACTTTTATTTCATAGGAGATATATTCCTCCTGGTTTGCAGTTTGGATGACAAAGAGTCTTTTGAAGAGGTCTGCTCGCTCCTGAACGAGATTATCGAAGCTAAAAAGAAACTGATGAAGTCGAAAGATGATGTATTCGTCCCGACTGTGGTCTGCGGCAATAAACTGGATACTGAGCCGTTCGGGAGAGCCGTGACTCGGGAAGACGTGTCCAAAGCCCTCGGACAGGGGAGCGTTTACTTTGAGACCTCTGCCAAGGACAACACCAACATGGAAGAAATGTTTCAGGCTCTTGTGGAGCGAGCCGGGCTACCCATGGAGACCAGTCCTTCCCACCACAGGAGTGTCTCTGTCCGATCTTTCCAGAAGCAGCGCCAGCCGAGGGGACGAGGGGGTAAAGAGAACATGTCTCCGTGCGGCGCTGTGTACCCCTGTGCCCGCCGCCCGAGCTTCAGCACTGACCTCCAAACCATTGTGGGACCCAGTCTGCCAAGAAAACGAAGCAAACCACTTGAGAAATGCCACATACAGTAAATCCAATGTGACTGTTCAGAACTTTAAATGACTTTTTGGAACTTATTTTATTTTATTGAACTGGTCTATAGAGTCTGTAAACTAAGTCATGACTATGGGCTGGTCCCTATCAAAGTCTCATATTGATTAAGGGACAATCAGATTTCTCCCCTTGGTAAACACTGCAGAAATGTAACTTTTTTAAAAACTTTATTATTTAACTGAACAAATGTTATACTTGTTTGAATGTGCACACGGGTATTGAACAATTTTTTCTTACTATTGTAATAAAATGATATGCATTGACTGTGCTTCTTTGATTTCATTATATAATTTTGCAACACTGCCCATGGGAATATAAGAGCTAGAATTGCACAGGTATCATGATAGTGTATCAGGTTTCCAGATTTAAAAAAAAAAACAGCATTGATTCAATACCCATTATCCATATCCTGCCAGTTTTATCTCTAGTTTCATATCCTGACCCCTCTCCCTGCATCTGTTCAATTCTTCATAAACTTTTCCTTGCCCTATATCTTAAAATGCATGTTAACTTTAAAGTCATCCAACACTTCAAAAACTCTTTATCATAGAGTAAGAACTATAAAAGTCAATCAAACGTTTCGGCTACTTCCTTTCAACTTGGCCAATCTGTACTAGAAAAGCATTCACTGCAGATATTTACATGGTCATCTTACTGGTCACCCAGCAAGTATGGAAAATCCAAGACAAAGATAGGGACTTTTTTAGTGGATCTACTTATTTCTTGCATCACTTAAACCAGCACTTGAACCCCAGTGCTGGTCATTGTTGGAATGCATTTCAAAGTTTGACACCAGTTAGGGAGGATGGCCATCTGCTTGCTATAGCCCAGGAAGCACTATTGTGTTGTGTTTTAGGTTTAGGTGGTGTCAGACTGTGTATCATTTGCTTAGTAAGAGTCTTTATCCAATATATGTGTACCGGGAGGAAGATAAGCTTTAAAATAACTTTTACATTGTAACTATTTTGCACAGTAATTAATATATGGTTCAATAACAATATATCTGGGGCAAAGCTTGTCATACAATGTGGATTCAGAATAACACTTTCACAAATCCAGATACCATTTTTTTTATTACAGTACAGTACCATTACGTATAACACTCAATTATACATTCTGAAGTAAAAGGTTTTTCTTTTTACAATAATACAGGAGACTACTAGAGCACTGGATTTTTGGAGCAAACTTTGCACTGGTGCCCAATAACATTCTAACTTTAATTACCAGTAGGTTAGCCATAACTTTCACTGCATGTAGCACAGTAATTAATCTTTGAATGTACAGCCCTGCTCTTCACTCTCGTATCAAGCATAAACCTCAGTTTAACCCTTGTGCCGGTACCTTTAGAAAGTGTTTCAATAACAGCTATAGTGTACAGTTGAATAACAACAGTGAGTCACCACAGAGCTTTCCCCCTGAGCTGCTTTCCAAATCCCGCTTTTAATCTGATATTCTCCAAGAGATGTTTTATATATATATATTGCGAGACAACTGAGATTTTTAATTTAAAAGAAAATAAAAATGTAAAATGCACTTGGAGCCTTTACTTCCTTTTCTACTATTTCCAAGATGATGAAGCAAAAGCACAGAATTCACACAGATCCTTCTTTCTTTCTTTCTCCCACTCATGCAAGATAAAAAGGGCAGTTTTCACTGGCTACAACAGGCACTATATTCCCCACAAATCTGTGCTCATGCATCTCAATTCAAGTACCTCTGTTATTCAGTCTATATAGATTTGGAATACTAGAATTTTAGGGAATATATAGACATTTAGCATGGGAAATGAGGAATCACTATGTATTATAAATAATGTAATTGTATGTAAAAATAATGTAATATCTTGTAACAATTGTAAGTCGCCCTGGATAAGGGCGTCTACTAAGAAATACATAATAATAATAATAATAATAATAATAAGTAGCAGGACTCTGATTTCATCAACATTTGAATATCATAAAAATAACCTTCTGAAATATCTTCTTTGATTTAGGTCTGTGACAGGGTAGCGTTGCGGGCCCAGATGGTATTCGGCAGGCAAAGAGACTCAGAGACAAGGAAACTGCAGTTAACGCGCTTCTGCGCTTTTTAATAAACAAAAGGAAAATCAAAAAGTCAAACAAAACACTGCTCACAGAGCAAAAATAAAACAGTTAAACAAAAACAAAACTGTTCAGGCTGGGCAGAGCCTTCACTGAAACTTGAACTCTTAACACCACACCACCAAACTGTTCACTCACCAACTCCCCCCACCAAACAAAGGATTTTCTCTTTTTATAGCATGTGGCTGGAGCCTAATTATCAATGATTCAATTAGCTCCAGCCACATTCTCACATGTATTTTGGCAGGGATAGGAAATTAACCCCATCCCTGCCAACCACCACCAAATCACCCCACAACAACATTATTTACAGGCAGGGCCCTGCCCTGCTACATTTCCCCCATGCAGCACACATGGCCCCTGGCCACCTCCCCCCTTTGAAAGCCATCCACCCTCCCTCAAGTCCCCTATTGTCCTTCCTCTTCCATCCTTGAGGAGGGTTAGTCCATAGTCCCGTGCCTTCCTGGCGGGACCGAGACCTGGCGACAGGGGACCCAGGCGTAGTGGATGGGGAGTCAGGAGCGCAGGCAGGCGAGCAGTCGGCTGCAGCCCCAGGCAGAGGTGCGAGCCCAGGCGACTGTGGAGCGGCGTCTGGGCAACCAGGGGAGCGGAGCAGGAGACCAGGCGACCTCCTGTGCCTGGTGGTGCTGCGACCTGGGAGTCAGGCCCAGCGACCAGAGGTCCAGACATGCAGCCTGGGTGTCTGGGAGCCCAGGTTGAGGGAACCAACCTCCAGGCGCCGGGCTATGGCACAGGGGTGGTGGTCGGGGCTGTGGTGGATGTGGTCTCCTCACCTCCCCCCCTTTCTTCATGTCCGGCAGCTCCCCTTCATGGAGCTCCGGCCACAGTGTAGCGACCCCAAGCAAAGCGAAGCCTGCAGTGACCCCAGGCAACGGTGGCAGCGGACCCTCGGGAGGCGACGGCGGCAGCAGCGGACCCTCGGGAGGCGACGGCGGCAGCAGCGGACCCTCGGGAGGCGACGGCGGCAGCAGCGGACCCTCGGGAGGCGACGGCGGCAGCAGCGGACCCTCGGGAGGCGACGGCGGCAGCAGCGGACCCTCGGGAGGCGACGGCGGCAGCAGCGGACCCTCGGGAGGCGACGGCGGCAGCAGCGGACCCTCGGGAGGCGACGGCGGCAAAGCGGGACCAGCAGTGACCCTAGGAGAATCAAAGGAGACACAGGCAACCCCAGGCGATGCGGAGCAGCAGACAGCCCCAGGCGATGGCGAACTGGCATCCCCAGGCGATGGAGACGGCGGGAGGGAGCCCCTGGCCATGAAGGCGGCAGCAGGAGCTCCACTTCTCCCAATGGTGGTGTTGGAGGCAGAGGTAGCTCCTGCTCCTCTCCTCTTGATGGCAAAGGCGGCAGGGCTCCTCCCCTTCTGGCTGCGAGGCGGCAGGGGCTCCTCCCCTTCTGGCTGCGGCGGCAGGGGCTCCTCCCCTTCTGGCTGCGAGGCGGCAGGGGCTCCTCCCCTTCTGGCTGCGAGGCGGCAGGGGCTCCTCCCCTTCTGGCTGCGAGGCGGCAGGGGCTCCTCCCCTTCTGGCTGCGGCGGCAGGGCTCCTCCCCTTCTGGCTGCGGCGGCAGGGGCTCCTCCCCTTCTGGCTGCGGCGGCAGGGGCTCCTCCCCTTCTGGCTGCGAAGGCGGCAGGGGCTCCTCCCCTTCTGGCTGCGAGGCGGCAGGGGCTCCTCCCCTTCTGGCTGCGAAGGCGGCAGGGGCTCCTCCCCTTCTGGCTGCGAGGCGGCAGGGCTCCTCCCTTCTGCTGGTGGCAGTGGTGGATGCAGAGGCAGCAGGCATTCTTCTGGTGGGAGGGGCAGTTAAGTGGGGTATGCCCCCGCTCTCCGCAGATGGGGCACCAGCAGGACGCCTCTACAGAGCGGAGGATGGCCTCCCAGCTGATCTCCTCTGGTGATGGTGGTGGGATCAGCAGGCACTCTTCCTCTGTTGGTGCAGGCTTGGGCGGTGGGCATTCGGGCTCCTCACTCCTGGGCGTTGAGGACACCTGGTTATTGTCGACTGCCCAGAACCATTCGGCAGCATCCCCAACCAGGCCCTGGTTCCAGGCCTCTTCGTACTGGGGATCACCGTGGGGCAGTCCTCCCTGTCATGCCCGAACTCGCCGCAGGCCTCGCACATGGGGCCCCTTCAGCCCTCCATTGTTCCTGCTCAACTGCCCAGTCCGGGGTCCAAACTGACTGGGGACCCGGGACCACCACCTCTTGCACAGCTGCTGCTGTTGCAGTTGCTGCTTTCTGCAGCTCTTCTTCCCCATTTTTTTTTTTTTTAAAACTACAGTCCCGCTCTGAGTCTCTAGGGGCGCTATCCTACTTCTGACACCATATGTGACAGGGTAGCGTTGCGGGCCCAGATGGTATTCGCAGGCAAAGAGACTCAGAGACAAGGAAACTGCAGTTAAGCAGCTTCTGCGCTTTTAATAAACAAAAGGAAAATCAAAAAGTCAAACAAAACACTGCTCACAGAGCAAAAATAAAACAGTTAAACAAAAACAAAACTGTTCAGGCTGGGCAGAGCCTTCACTGAAACTTGCACTCTTAACACCACACCACCAAACTGTTCACTCACCAACTCCCCCCACCAAACAAAGGATTTTCTCTTTTTATAGCATGTGGCTGGAGCCTAATTATCAATGATTCAATTAGCTCCAGCCACATTCTCACATGTATTTTGGCAGGGATAGGAAATTAACCCCATCCCTGCCAACCACCACCAAATCACCCCACAACAACATTATTTACAGGCAGGGCCCTGCCCTGCTACAAGGTCAATGAGGAACATTAAAGTTAAATACTAATTAAGCTTTTAATGCTTGTGGTGGCCCATTTACATAACTGCAATTTGGGCCTTTGAGTGCTTACAATATTCAGAGGGGGCTCTTAAACACTACCTCAACAAGCAAACAAAGACCAGTGACATCATTTTCCTTGATTATTTGACTATGTAACAGCAGATGATTAGGTTATATAAGGCAACCGAATAAGTGGTGTATTTAAAAGGAAAGCCAGCCAGATTAATAATGTTATTACATGTGCAGTAAATGAAATAGGCAGAATAATTAATTTAGTTTGTGTGAGACAGTAACTACTGTTGGCATCCCAATGCATTCACAGTGTATAGCAGCATTTACCCCTCCTGGTATCTTGGTAAAAACATGCAGGATTCTATTACCATAGCCAGCATCAACACAGCCACTCTTATGAAAGTGCTAAATAGCAACTTGATGCAAAGCAAACAGCAGTTCCCACCTGTTGCACCATCCTCATCAGTGCATTAGCAGGCACTTACAGCTGTTTAGGTCAGGAACATATAGAGTCTTTACAGAGGATGTTAATTTGCAAGGGCCCAGCAAAGCAAAAATGACAGCAAACCATTTTTTAACCAGGCAAATCCACTAAGAGACAGTGGTCTTGATACCACTGACCCTTACTGACAAAATACGTGATCTCTCCAGTAAGTTACAAAGGTGCTTATGTCTGCTGAGTTAAATAAATTGTTTTAGTGTAGTAGACAGGGCATTGGTCTCTGAACCTGGACACTGGGGTTCGATCCTCATGAGGCACACTGATGTACATTTCTAGCAGCTCTTTACTTAATTACAAAATCTCACAAAATGTCAGTGCCACGACCTTTATAAAGCAAGACAAAAACTCTCACTAATGGCTCAGTAATATATTGTTAGTTCTTGTGGCACATGGTGTTTACTCATTATCTTAATGGTTTACAGAATGACTGGAAACGTGTTGCTCACACGTGGCATGTGGTCTCTTTATGTCTGTACTAAAAGCTTTCCAATCTGTAGATAGTGGCATGAGCAGGCTTTGACACTGAAAATATGAAAGGGGCGCGTGCAAAGCTGCCATGTGTTTGCTTTGGATTCTCATTGGTTTGCAATTCCTATTTGTGGTGTACAGTTTCAACCTTTTAAATGAAAGGTATTCATCGCCAAGTCCACTGTCCATGACTCATACTATACTTTAAACGGCAAAAACAGCTTCTTCATAATCCTTGTCAGTTAGAGATATTTTGATTAGATGCAATAATGTATTTTGATTAGATGCAACGTTATTGTTTGTGTGGCCTAGTTTCAGGCAGTTTGAGCACTTAATGACAAGCGAGGGGGATCTTAACAATGGAATAAACAGACAAAGGCTCTTGACATGGTTTTACAAATGATGTTAACGGCAGTTCTGCTCTTGGCTATTTTAAACAGGAGTGACCCACATTGATTTTCAAGTTGATGCCAAAACATTATTTTGGGGTATTTACTTTTGCCAGAAAACAGGTTACCGTGGAGCAGGTTTGAGTCAACAGAGTTAAAAGGTCACAAAATCACCTTGATTGCTCAAATTCCACATTTGGTCTGTCTATGGCATGGGTTTTTTGAAAATTCGGAAAATGCTTTTTTCCCCCCTAGCTGAATTGCAGCCCCTCATCATCCCAGAAGCCTGTCAATCGGTCATTCTTTGTCTACGACTTGCACCAGTAAACTGCTGGTGTCATCTACAAGTTGTTATAGCTCACAAAGAAAACCAATTCAGCATCAGACAGATGCATTTGTCCGTTACACTTGCTGAACAAAATGTGCTCCATGGTGGATTTCTGCCAACAGTGTGTTGCTGAGCAGATTTCAGCTGCTGACTAATGTGAGCTTTTTCAGCAAAGGAAGCATTGAGGGGGGGGGGGTTGTTTTTAAATGAACAATACCCTGTCTATAGCATATGTTCTCATTTATAAAACAACAAAAGTACCATGCTGATATTGAGTACAATATGGTTATATTCCAATTAAGTACACATTTAATGTACAGTATGCCATGACATGTTGGTACAATTGATCCGCAATGCAGCAGGTATTACCTACTATATAACTGAATTAGCAAATCTCTAGACATATGTCAAAACTTTGTGTGTGACAGACATATAGCTAGCTTAACATATGTCCAAATTATGAGTTTCACCCCAATTGGACAAAGGATTCTTTATATATTGACTAAAGTGTGACACACTTACACCTGCCTCCACTATATCTTCATACAGGGATATGCATCCTCAGCAGGGGTTCATTAAGAGCCACAGTCTGTTGCATCAGCTATTGTGTGGTCTAAATAATTGTGTTTAATTCCCCAATATGGATATCAAAGCTTTTTTTATAAGGTGATTTGGAGCCTCATTTACAATGTAATTTCAAGTGCTCTACGCCTCACTGTGAAGCAACAGTTGGTAATCAAAGGACACTTCATTACAGGGAGCTGTTTTATGGAATGCATTACCTACAAAGTTATATCATTTTGCCAATTAACTATTGTATTTATATACATAGTATGAGCTTTACGTACAAGAAATATCCCAAAGCACTTGTGATTTAGAGTAAGGTTCAGCATTGCAGCAGGCAAACATGACAGTCGTTATCTACTGGGAAACACTTACATACAGCCTAGACCGCTAGTTTAAATGTGTCCAGTTTAACAGTTTACTCAAAAAGGCTTTTAGTTGTTTAGTCACAGAATGTGCACAGTTGATCAGCTGATTCAACATGGAGGATGACAGTCATTTTAAGGTATGTTTAATAACAGTGTTAACCTTATTTAAAGCACATTTGCTTTGTTGTTTTTAAAAGCAGATTTGATTTACTAATTAATTAACAAATAAGTTAATCGATTAAAGAGTCCAAATTGAAACAAATTAAATTAAAAAAAATAACTAACATTGCTACAGAACTTAGATTCATTTAAAGTTTGCCAGCTGTTTAGGTAAACCATGTCTCAGCTGATCTTGAATAATCAAAGTTTAGCGGTTTGCCTTGAAAAAATAAATGTCGAAAAGCAAAAAGAAATACACCTTTCATAAACAGTGCTTTTCTGCTTCCCCTCTCCTACAAAGCTTTTTGCAAACAAGCACAAAACGGGCAGGTATCGCGTGGGTCACGCTACACAGCAGGTGCTCCCATGTGGCACAGACAGTGTTTCCATGTGACAGGAACCCGTGCCTGTGCCACCCATTTACTGCTCATGTGTTTGTATAAAAGGTTTCAATGACAAAAAATACCATTTAAAAGGAAGTTCTTGTTATTTTGTGATTTTGAGAAGAATGCTTATGAGGTTCCTCCCCATAAATATGTCAATGACATTTAACATAGAAGCCTGGATGGTGGTTAGGTAAATTAAGCTATTGAAGTAGTGTATGAGTCACTCCGCTATATGCTCACATCTTACAATTAGTCATTAAGAACTGATTCTTCCCCAGCAGTTTTCAAAAGGTGGTTTCTTGCTTGCTCTGCCCCTCTTCTGACGCTGTCATCTGAAGCTGGTTCAGCAGAGCAGGCAGCATGCTGTCCAGCACTGCCAATCCTCCCCAGGAAAACCTCACTCCCCTAAGAGCGAATAAACAGATAGTTGCATACTCAGAATACGGTGTGGTCACACAGAGTATGCTTGTTAGTTTTACTTTCAGCATGTTATAGTGCTGTTTCACTCCTCATCACAATCAATTTTTTTTTTCTCCTCGGCTCAAGGATGTGTGCAGCAGTGTATACACTTGTAAAGTATGGTAACCAAAATTTGTGTGTGCTCCAAACCAAAGACTTTGAAACAAGATAGACTACATTTATAAGCTAGTGTTAGTTTTTGAAATCCTTTATGTATTAACGTATTTCAACGTAGAAGAAAAGCAGGTAGACCACTTTTGTAACATACAGCAGTAGGAAAGCTAATTTCACATAAAAGGGCAGACTACTAAACTAATTACTTGCACGCCCCTATATAGGAATGCTATTTATTTATTTTTTACTGTAACATGGCGGTCTGTTTCACAGAGTTCCAGATCTGCTAGTCAGTTCGTCGCCTAAACAGATAAAATGTGATCTGTAAAGCCTCTTTCAGCTACTGCACAAGGAGCTGTGTCGTGAGTTCATATACACGGGGTAGTATGAGGGGTTGTCTATCAGTCTTCTGCTGTCCGTGATCAGCAAACCTTCCCGGAGCAGGCCTTGCACTTCTTGGGACCCTGTGACGACTTCCTGTAGGCTCCACTCAGGACAGACCTGTTTCCACAACACCAATGCGTTAATACAGACTTATAAATTCAATTACATTTTTTTTTTTGCAAAAACCATATCCTTTTTAAACTCAAATTGAAAATCCCTTTAAAAAGAATAGCACAAGTCTATGACATAGGGATGTAAAATCTAGGACATAGGGATGTGTAAGAAAACGTAATATTATGGCTGATATTACTTCCCCTAAAATGATTTTATTTGTCTTTACTGCTGTTGGGTGTTATGCACTTGTGCACATGTTGGCTAAATGTTGTAAATGTGATCTTTAAATAGAATGGGTGCCCACTGGTGGAGAAAAGCTGAAACAGCAGCCAAGAGCTTAAAGGGAACATGATATCTTTGCAGGAAATCAATCAGAACCTCACAGTGCAGTTCTAACTGTACAGATGTACTTCATGAGTGATGCCCTCAGTCATCCGCAGACCCATCACCATGGCTTCTTCAGATCTAGAAACAAACATAAAAAAAAATAAAAACAGCTAACTTTAAAAAATGCTAAATATTATGTTTTATAGTAAAGCATATTCATATGCAGTAAACTTTTAATTAAAGCAGTTGTCTCCAGGCACAGGTGGTGTTGTCTGTACTGCTTTGTTAACTCACAAGCCAAGTCAGCTCAGAGGCACTCTCTTCCTGGTTCCATGACCACACCTCTGCACCTCCCTCATCCAGACGTCTGGGTGAAGAGTCTAAATCCGGGGTTCTCTCAGCATTGCTCTGTCTCCTGCGGGAGAAACCTATCGTGGGCTCCTTGAGAGGAGGAGGAACATGGATAGGTTACAACAAACAGTACAAACCATTATATACAGAAATGCAGTACTATATGTAACTTAAGCTAAAAAAAAGAAACAACAGAATTATCTGACAAACGTTTCAAGCCTATACAACTTGTACAACATTTAAGTCTTGACAGTTTTCCCAAGTTGGTTTTGCTTTTTAAATATTTTAGTTTCTGTACGCAAAACATTCAGGTTCAGATTTCCATTGAATAAATGTTCCTGCGCGGTTATCCCTACCTGTAGGCCAAGTTATGCACGCTGACTGCATCCTAGAAAAATCTAACCAAAACGTCAAGCTTTTTGAATGAAAATATCATGGTTACAAAACCTTCACCTCTTCACCCTTATATGGTGTTGAGACATAGTATACAACCAATTTATTTTAAAATTCCCATGAATGTATTTTAAAACGTACATTTCTGACAAAGTTTGAAACTTCGTACCACATTTTCCCCAAAATCCTCTTTACTGCATTGTACATCCTGTTGGGGAGCTCCTCACTGGGCACTCTCTGTTTTCCATCCTGCACCTGTTTAAAGGGGGTGGTACCTCTCTCCAGGGTTAGCTGATTAAGGGACACATGATCATCGCAGACCAATAGCAGCTCCCCTAGCTCTTTTTCCCATGATTCCACACTCTGTCCTGGACGGCCGAAGATAACGTCAACTGAGGTGCGACCTGAGCAGAGCTTCTTTGTTTCCTGTCTGCTGATATGTGTGATCCCTCCCCAAGATCAAATTCTGGATAATGCAAGGACTACAAATACATTTATAAAAAATAAAATAAAAATTAACTACAAAACAAAAAAAAGGCACCAACAGCTGAAAGCATATAATAATGGAGTGATAAACAAGAGGCGAACATCTAAACTAGCAATATTATGACACGTCCTCTTTTCTGCTGTTGAAGATCTTTTTGCTCTTTGCATGTAATTAATCCTTTAGGTTGAAATATGCAGATATATTTTAAAGTCAAAGTTGTTGATGTTTTTTGGTGCCCAATCACTTCAATTCCTATAGCTTTGTTCCAATAGTCTAGCTGCAATCAAGGCATGTGACCAACAGCACAGGAAGCTGTTAAGATTCTAAGAAGGAGCAACTTAATTATTTTGATCTACAGTCCTGAATCAGTGTACAACTATGGCCAAAGGTTTTGTAACACCCTGCAGAAATAACAAATTTTGCAAAGTCGAATGAAACCTGCTGAATAATGTTACGTTAACATATAGAATTACATACCGCTTTGTTTTCCATATACTTAACAAAAAAACTGACAAAAATGGAAAAAATATGACATTTCAAAATCTAACATGAAATAGTGTACTACTATTCCGGTAGGCTTTTGCGATATCACTTTGCAGTTTCTTTACTGAAAGATTTAAATTATGTTCATAAAATTCTAGGTGATGCAAAACTTTTAGCCATAGCTGTATATAAAACAAAGGCAATAACCAAAATATTTTCAAGACAAGGGGAGAATCCATGGCAATACTACTATAATGCTTAGGTAAGAAAACATGGAGATGATTAGAATTTGTGTACCAAGCAATATCCAACAGTGTATATCTCTTTAGGCAACACCCCACGGTGTGTGACTCACCGTTTAACTTGGCTGAGTCGAAGGAGTCTCTCAGTCTCCCGCACTAAACACTCCCTCATCACACTGTGATCTACAGGGTAATGTACATATTAAAATTGCAGTAGATACAGCTGACAATAGGGCCACTGAGAGAGTTGAAGAATACAGAGAGATATAGTTTAATAGATTACTACATTTAATATTTTTCAGAACTACTTCTGTAATGCTTAAATTACAGAATTAGTACCTTTCCAGTCTGACTGAAAAGCAATGGAATAGAAGGTTGCTAGTGCATTTCCATATATTGGCCGCTAGAGGGCAGCATGTAATGTTGTTTGAGGTGGCCACTTTTTTAGGAAATACTGTTTGGAAAGAAAGTTGTCACATGTAAAGTCAATATTATACAATGGAACTCAACTATAGCATTGATTAACAGTAACAGTATATGAAATCAAGAGCAGTTAGCTGTGCATTAGTTGTGACATAAAACGGGTAAAGTTAACAAAAAATAATAATTTCAATGTATCTAAACATTGGTGCATGTAAATACCACTATCTTTTAAATCATTAAACAGGACTCTCTCTTGCATTTAACATTTTTTTACGGACAGAAACTGTGATATTGTGCTTTTCTATTTACTAACTCACGGTCACCACAGTTGCGGAGGGGTTAAAAAATACAGTTGTGCAACCCTAGTGGTCATTTCTGAAACCACATCACTTAAGTTTTTTTTTTTTTTTTTTCAGATCCAGCACTTGTGGTTGAAAAAGGACATTAGTTGTTAATAAGCCTGTGAAATAAAGATCTAAGCAGAACCAGTAAATAGAAAAATATATAAGCAAAAACATATTAGGATATTAAACAGGGTAGAAATGAAATATTCTGAAACTATAGATGGTGTAAAGTCAGGGTTTACCTACAATACAGATTGTCCTTGAGACCATCTGTATCCTGGCTCTTGAGCCATATATGACTCACTGAGTTCTGCAATATGGCTCTTTTGAAATATAACATTTAAGGGAAACTACTAAAGCGACGTCTTAGTGTAGTTGCTACTGCAGTCAGTGTTTTAAAATGAACTTTTTTTTTGTCAATGATATTTCTTATCGGTATGGCTCAATAAATACTCAGTATAGCTCTTTTAGCCCAAAGTTTGGACAGCCCTGGTATAAAATATCCCTTTAAGACTGTCATATCTGCCCCTTTAAATCAACCATGCATCATACCAAGATCAGGTGAAGCCATGAATTGAATAATAGGATTGTATGGCATGTGAAATGCTGATCAGGCATTATTACTTACCTCTGAAACCTGAGGTCTGCATTCATCCAGGCAGATCCAGTTCAATGCTGCCGCACTGTGACATGCATGAGTATTTCTCAGAAGGCAATCTCAACATAAATATTCCAAAAGTAATCAGTTCTATAAGTTTTTCCAGGAACGGAACACCTATGCGAAAGATAAGAACCTTCATTAACATACACTGACTGATAACAACAATACTGGCATGTAAACAGATTAGGGAGATGAAAGGGGCAGATATGAAACTGACTGTATAGGGAAACAAAATCCATCATTCAATTGCGACGCATAAGCAGCTATATCTGTTTAGCTGGCAAATTCAGATTAAGTGCTTTAACATAATGTATTATGCAAAGGGACATTTTTATTCTTTTCAGTAATGGTGTACGATCCTTTTTCAAAGTAGATATTTAGAATACAAATAAAAGCCTGACATAAAAAATTCCTGTTTAAAAGATAAGTGAGATCTACAAAAGCAAGGACTATGACATTGACCACCGTCTGCTATAACAGTATTTGATACTGTAAAGAGTAAGTAGCTTCAAAATTCATTTTTTCTTTGTGATGTTTTTGTAGGAGTGGTTATTCTTGCATTTACTCAAATGCAGTTTTGTGAAGGTGCTTTCATCTTGAGTTCTACAGTCACAGACTGCCACAGATATATGAAACATAGGCAAGATCAGCCAAAGTGTCTTTTTTAGACGTAAGAGGCAGCACCATCTAGTGGTCCAAGTTTCCTGTTGCTTTGCTAGCAATACACTGCAGTGCACTAGATGGTGCTGGTGCTTACTAATATAAAAGGCACTTTGGCTGATATAACCTACATATGTCTACGACAGGCAATTAGAATGGTAGAGCAGCTCCTGAACTCCTAGTCAAAGAGCCTTAACACAGTTATCAAAAAATCACAAAAACACAATATTAGAGTACTGTGATTACAATAAGAACTTCTCAGAATAGGTGGACTGTGAGCTGTGAACTCTAGCCAGTCATTGACCTGCTTCAGAAGTGCAAACACATCTCTACTCCTTATACCTTCTGCTAATCCGGGATCTATATGAGACTTGGAATTTCAGTGAGTTTATAATGGGTGAATAGGTTCTTCAGACTTACTTCTTTTAATGTTTCTTAAAGGAACAGGTGAACCAGTCCCTGTTCTTTCAACAGACTTGATCACTAACTATACTACCTCTTTAATGTAAAGCAAACTTGCATAACTGGGGTACCAAACTTACTGCTAAATTAGTAAAGTAGTACTCAGTACAATGTAGTTTACTGTATATTCCTAAAATACTGGAGATTGCCCACTAGTGTACTATTCAACTTCTGCTTATAAATAACTTACTACTTGCTTTCTAACTGTTCAACAACCACAACCAGTGGTAAATCAGCACTAAAAATGTCACAATACTTAGTGCAGCAATATATCTATTAGATATATCAGAATATTCTGTTAGATATTCGCCTACAATGCATCAATATAGTCTTATATCCATTTTACTATCACATCCACCATGGTGTATTATACCAGTAATGCATTTGTTATTATTGGTGCCTTATCTTAGATATAAAACCACATGCATTTTTTCATAAAATAGTATATGCCCACATTTTTTTTATAACCTCTTAAACTTCATTTTCAAAAAGACAAGTAGAATATAGTAATTAGACTAGCGCGTGTGCCTACTTTAAGATTTAGCGCTGGGATGTTTCCATTAGATCCTAATGAAACAAGAATTGTGTCGAATATGCAAGTCATCTGCATTAATCATATCTATAGTTGCTAAACATGTGTTCTGGTCCACTTGCACAATATAGGATGCAACAGCCTAAGATTCCTATTGTTTACTGCTTCCCCATGACTCTTGCCTTTTCTAAGTGCTAGGTATCCATTTCTTGAGGAGCACCTGTGTACTTTGATGGGCTGGGACACTACACAGAGGCACAATAGGGTAGCATAATGCCCTGGCTTCTTCATTGTCATGTAACAAACCACTGTTTTTTATTTACTTCAAGTGCACAACAGAGCTAAGGACACAATGAGACAACATAGAGGCATGTGACCTGGAATCCTCTCAACAAAACAACAGCTGGAAAAGCATGCAAAACAACAATTGTTTTTTTTAACTAAACAACAACAGGGATGGTTCTCTATTATCTCTGCGCTCAGGTAGCTGAGGTTAGTTAAACAATACCATGTTTGTTTTGCTTGCAAATGATTCATAGACATTTGTATCATCCTTCATGCCGTCAGTTCTCTAAATTCCTGTTCCAAAGTCACCAGCGCTGGCTTTAAACTGATCTGAACTAGTTTTACTGGATTTCAGGGAGTGGCGTTGCATCTGTTTTTTCCGGCTGGGAGGTGAGGTCACTGTGCCATCTTTTTTGGATTAGGATTAGTATGGATTTGAGTGTAATTCCTCAGAAAAGTTTAGAACACCTTTTCCATAATACAGTACCAGTAAATTACTCTGAAGCAATCCTAGCCAAACCAACAGCAGACACCAATAATGGAAACACTATAAATTCTGAACACATGGCACAGCGGTCCAGGTACATTACCACACTGCTTCTGATCGGGTGCTTCAGTGAATTAGTTTTGATTGGTTTATACCATTTGTGTAACCTGGTCCCTGTTCAGACATTGCAGGCCCTCTGTTCAGCTTCTCTGTGCATGTGTGTTTGGATGGTTGTGCAATTGCAATCGGTTCGAGAAGAAGCTGAACTAATCATAAAAAACACCTTCTGGCATCATCGCGACAGTAAACTTGAAACTGAATGCTGCAGAAGAAGTCTGGTTTTGCTTAACCAACATCAACGTTGTGTAAAAGGGCACAAGGTAGATCAGACATGTATTTACTGCATCATGAAATGCCGTTTTGCTTTCAATTAAGCAATAATCTATCCCAAATGTTTGTGCGCAGCTTGGTATGATTTGCCTATCAGCAGTCTTGGACTTTGCTGTAAATAATCATGTACATGCTGTCCTATGTTGCCTATGTTGCCACCTGCTGTAGGCATTCATCTCATTGTATACTGGGCCTACTGGTGCTCTGATTCAGGGGTTTCCAATCAAGGACCTGGAGGGCCATTCCACTCCAGGTTTAACAGGTAAAGGAACAGTCTTACAAATGTGTTTAACAATTGGATAACAACTGATTTTGCATTCTAAGGAGTAAATGCTCAAATGTACTTTATATACATTAACAGTATGCTGACAATCAACAACTGGAACAAGGTCTTCCACACATTTAAAAGATAAAAGTAACACAGTTTTTCAAACCTTACTACCACAAAAGTCACTTAATCTTATATGATATGACTGAAAGTATGCATTTTTCCTTGAAATAGCTGGGTATCTTGGGTCCTCAGCAGATGTGTTATTATTATTTATTTATTAGTTTATTTATTTTAAACCGCATTTTATCTGTTGTGTATATAAATCATTGTCTGGAAAGCAGGAACCCCCTAAAGACAGACTGGTTCCAGTTTATTAGGCAATGATCCTTGACGCAGAGGGAATTGTCACTGCCAGACATTACAAACTGTTTTCATTTGTCAGTAATCAGTCCACACCAAAGGCTGCAATGTTTTTGTTTGGTTGGTTGCCTGCTACAGAGTGGAGTAACCTAGTGTACGTCTGTTTCCTCTCAAGCACTCTTTAGAGCCCTACTGCCTTTCCACACTGGGCTTGTTAAAGTTAACTTCTTTACTATCGAGTCTGTTTAAAAATTAGGCAGCTAATTTTGATCAGCTCCTGGTCCATGGAAACAGAAAGATTGCTGGTGCTCCCAGCAATCACCTCACTTTACAGAAACATAACCCTGGGATAACATATGAACTCATTTCAGTCTCTTATACTGAAAAAAAAGAATAAATCAGCATGAACGTATACAGATGCATTGTTAGCTTTCTAATCAGCTTTTTTGAGCAGTGTTATGTTTCCTATGCTGTAATAGCAGTCTGCAGTTTTGAGTGGAGTTCTCTTTTTGTTTTAAAGGGATAGTCAACAGGCAGACTAAATATAAAAGCCATGCAGAAGCCGTGGCTCTACTAATACAGTCCTTGTTTCAGTTGTTTCTTTGTTGAGAAATTGTCATGCATGTTTTCTTGTTTCAGGAGGAAAAGGTCAATACTGACAGGAGCAAAACCTGACTAAACTGGGGTCAGAGAGTGCAGTCAAAGAAAAGACTTTAGGTCATCCAAGTCATGAAAAGCAAGACTTTGCTCAATAAAAATGCGTGTGCTTAAACTAATAAGTGCTGCCGTGCATTATTGGTCAAATAAACAGCAGTTGATCATTTCGGAGAGTGAGTAGGAAGGCAGGTAGCTGCATACTTATCTTTGCTAGTTAAACCTAAGACAATGGTGGAGGACATCTTGGTTCTCTAACAGGGAAAATGGTGCAGATTAGATCATTAATTAATGCTCAAACAAAACTGATAGGATTGACAATTTTAATTGGCACTAGCCAAGTGTTTGCCTGCTTGATTTGTGTTGAATGGTGAGTGGGAGCTCTCAGTGGTTCACCTGGTAAAGGCGTGACTGTGTGGTGTGCATGGTAAAGTAAAGCATGCAGTCTTAGCTCATTAAAAACGCTGCATCCTGTCTGCGTCATGTTGTCTTAGCTGGGGATCTGTTGGCCCAGGCTGGTTCACCTCCACCTCCAGGGGGCCGGTTCCCCACAAGTATCTGCTGTCAAGCAGCTTGATGTAAAGAAGCTTGGTGATGGGAACAGAGGACAAGTGAAAGAACACGATTAGATGGGGGATAAATAGTGGTAAAATAAAGTTTAAAAAAATGAAATAAATAAATAGTATTTAATGAACACACAACAGACTAAACGGTTAAGAAAATTTGAAGTTTAAGCATGACAAATGCTATTCTCAGTTAAACTCTGCAGTTTGAGCCCTGGATGTATGGGCTATTTACAATGGCATGAAGTATGAAGGCAGGGAAAAAGCTTAACTTGGAATCAGCAAAAAACAAAAACAAAAAAAAATGCAAGTTCAGCAAAGAAAGCCATATATCTGGAGTTGCCATCCATGCAGGGTATGCCTAGACAATGCTGGACAGATGGAGAACCAGGCTTGCTGTGATTGAAGCAGGACAGTACCGTATCACATGACATTACCATATGGTGGGTAATTTCCCCCCTGAAATGTTGATGTCATTTAATTTTTCCATACAATACATACTGTTATCCGTCATTTTTCACCATGTCAGGAGGTCAGTTCCCATCCTTTTAGGGGACCATTGCAGATTTAACAGCAGCAGCACACAATGGTACAACGTTATTCGACATTTATTTCTGTTCCAGAATGTAGCCTGTATTCATTCATTTAACACGTCTTATACGTGCACGCTAGTATCAATTTTCCCCTTAACTCTTAACTGTCTTAAAATATATTCATTTTAATCTCTGCCACACTGATAACAACTCTGTTTCAAATCCTCCTTTCTTCACATCCGTTTTCACTTTACATTGAACTCTGTTGTGTCTGGAAGTTGTTTGCAAATCATTTCAGGTTCAACTAACCCATTTTTTAAGTTAGCAAACCACAAGAACTGAAATGAGAGAGACCAGCATGACAGTTTCACTAGGGGGTCCAGACTGAGTCACCACCATCTTTGACTTTGCAGAACTGTAGACCAAAACATTTCAATGTAATTTATGGTTGTGTTGAAACAAAGCAATGCTTCTAAAACAATGTCTGCCTTTTCTTTTGATATGTGTGATGTGGTATTGTAATAATGCGATAACCAAACTAATCCTCGAACTATATGCTAATTTCGCTCAACTGGAAGAGCGCTTATTTTTGGAGTAAGAAAATTGCAAACTCAGAGTCCCGCTGTCTTAGAAGGCATACTGCAATACCAAGGAGAGACCAGAAGGTGTCACTGGTAATGCAGCACCCAAATTGTAATTAGAAGCTACTTAATCTCCCTTTTTTCAAAATAGGGCCCAGATAAACGTATTTCATTATTAGTAGATTTCATAATCTGTCATGGTCTATGAACCATGGAAAAATAAACGCAGAGAAAGAATAGGGATGACGATGCAAATCCAGAGATTACCTTGAGTTGACCATGAAAATGATGGAGAACATTTAATCAGGGAGCTTTGACAATCAACCAATCCCAACCTGAAAGGGATTTAGGAAAAACAAGTTCAGTGATAACCAGAGTAGTGTTTATATTGGAAATTATTTTTGACAATGAAACTTCTATCAAGTGGTAAAGTACAGACTGCTGAATGGTCTTGGTCTGTTTAAGAGTTTG
Source organism: Acipenser oxyrinchus oxyrinchus (assembly GCA_030684275.1). Lineage (NCBI taxonomy): Eukaryota > Metazoa > Chordata > Actinopteri > Acipenseriformes > Acipenseridae > Acipenser > Acipenser oxyrinchus. The sequence goes on from CM060260.1 coordinate 6,551,348, forward strand.
GTGACAGGTAAGATAAATGGCCTGATCTCAGTGGCTGGCTGGAGATCAGAGACTTGAAATCTTTTTTTGTTCTGTTTTTTAAATCACTCATCAAACTGAAGATGGCCTCAGTCGATAAGAAAGTTTATGTTACTTTACAGAGGGCGAGTAAACAGACTGGAAAAAATAAATTACATGTTCTTAACGTAATATATACAATGCTAAGTGAGGCAACACATATTTAGATAAAACTTTGATTAGACAGTATCTGAGAATAAGTGTTCTCATTAAAACGTTTCATTTTACAGCTGCTGTGACATACAACAATGTTCAGTTTTACAGAAGTATAATTTCTAGCTGTATATTACCCACATTCCTCAGTAGCTTTTCCTATTGTACACTATGCTGTTTGAAAGCAGAGCTTTTTGAGCAGTTCAGCAGCAATAGAAGGTTATAAATGACATCGTTAAGCACTGTTGTATCTTCTTAGCCAGGGTATTAGAAACAGGCAGACAAAAAGGTTATTAATTGGTGGACCTTCTAAAAGTTGGAAAAACGCCTTTGGGAAACCATAATGTATTGAACACCACTAAAGGGTTAATGTACAGTAATACGTTGTAGGTCGAATGTAAACTCATACCAGTTCATAATTTGCCTACTGGCATTATTGTACATTTCTGCCTTGATTGGGTATAATACTAAGGCTTGTGCTTAAGGATGCAGTACCAAAAAAAACTATGTCAAGCTGACAAACGTGTATGATAAAACAAGGATCCCTTCAAATGTATGCATTGGATGTATTGGTTCATAGCATTATGAAACCATTGATCATTGGTATGTCAACATATCAAAATGTTACCACTGTGCTACCATTCTATAAAGGGCTCATACCATTTCAGCTTCCTTTGGGCTACCCCATAGTAGAGAACCATTGTAGTGTCATATTATTGCTATTGAGGGTCACTTGGTAAGGGTATACTTACAGTACTATATATAAACACTGTTTTCTTATGGTCCTTTGGAATTGTAGGTACCGGCAGTGTTTATGCATTCTGAAATTGTTGGCAATGCAATAGCTTTTCATATTATTGTTTTTGGTCCTGAATGTTTCTGACAGTTCATACGTGGTTTAGATTGGGTGCACCCATCAGTTATCCAAACAAGTTTACAGTGGAAAGTGCTGACATTGCTCAACAAGTGTCAAACCTGCCTTTCAAATTAGTACTAGAGCTGATCCTTGCCTAACTCCACATTGCAAAATCAGTGAAACAAGACACCGAGCAGCAGCAGCACTTCTTAAGAGACCAGTCAAGCTGGTCTGGCTCTTTCATGCTGAAGAGTCAGACCATGCTGGAAGTAACAAGACTTGGCAGGCTCTTGGTTGGAGAAGCCAAAAGTATTTTTGGCCATCTGTATGAGCAAGGTGGACTGTCAGTTTTTGTTACCCATCTTGAACCTTCTTAAGCCTGCTGAGCTGTTAAGGGTCAAAGTTCAAAAGGCAGCTGATGTTATTGTAAACCCTGTCACCCCAGCTCCTCCTTTTATTTACTTAAAGCCACAGCCCCACAACCATGTTCAATCTTACCCTGAAATATATCATTCATTTGTGTCTTCTTTTGAAACTGCTAACTGAATTGTAACTGCTGACATTTCTAGACATTATACATAGTAACAGGTCATTAGAGGTGCACTGTTGATAAGGAGAAGGCTGAGGGCCCAATTCAAATTCATTTTAGCTGCAATTTTTAATTATAATGTATTATTATAATTATTATAATGTATCATTAATCCACATTGTTTGTTGCTGGTATTTATATTTTCCTACAGTTCTTTTCCCCATGTAAAGATGAAATAAATTGTGAATGCTATTAACTCCTTGTGAATAAGGGTCTGTCTGTTTTGTACAGTGGTTAAGACACTAACTTGTTAGACTAGAAATCTTGCACAAGTGTGTTGCTAAACTGTTTATATTCTTCAGAAACGCATGCATTGCCATGTGATTTTGTAGTTTCCTACATGTGAAGCTGGGACTGGGATTGAATGTGATTGTATTTATTGGCTCTACTATATATGAAATGTCTGATATATGACATATTGAAATGTTAGTATTTCAAAACCATTTTCAGTTTTGAGTTAGTTATGGGCAACATATTTTTAGAAAGGCAAAATGAAAACCATGAAGTTGCCAAACCAGAACTAAAGAACATTGTTTTAATAATAATGATTTGGAATAAAAAAACAATTTCAAAAAAGCTTTTGCTTAATAACTTTAAATAGAGTAATTACAGACAGCTGACTAAACAAAGTCAAATCTTCAGAAAGCAGTCATCACATGACAGTTGCAGCACCCTCGGGCAACATCCAGTGAAGCACATCTACTCTGTCTTTCCTAATCTCTGGATGCCATTAAAATGGAAAAAGGTAATTATCTCCATTTATATCAGGAGGGATGAAAATGCTTGGGGTGACCTGTTCACCTTGAGGTCATGCCTATTAAAGCTAATGGGAAGTTCAAAGAGCTGTTGTTGCTGGATGTCACAATTGTGTTGTTTTCTCAGCGATATTATAAAAAAAAAAAGCAGCCAACACTGTCACTAGATTGAGTGTGGTGTGCCTAATGCAGTATTAGCTATTTAAGATAAACTGATTTGTGTTCTTCATTTTGTTTGTAGTGTAATGGATATCAACAGGGCAGTAGTTCAATCAAGACATTCAGAGGGATCTGCTTGTTATATGAAAAATAATATGGTTATACTGAATACTGTTTTTAGTGTACATGTTTTGTTAAAATTCTGTAAACAGCTCAACTTAAAACAAAAGAAAGCAGAATCAGAAACTGATGTTGCTGTGTGTTTTAATCGTGTATATTAAATATGCGTCATTTCACAACTGTTGCAACAAAGGATGTGGCCCGAATTGAAAGCTTAACCAAAGAAAGTATATTGAATGTCAGTGTGGCAGTTAACTGTAATACATCATTGAATTATAAAACCTTGACACATTTTCAAACAACACCATTATGTGTAACAAAAACAGAGAAGACATGCAGGTGTTGAGCTATATACACCATAACATTGTGCAGGTACCAGAGATACATTATTTTTGATATATTACTTTAGTCCATTTTATTATTGCCTTTTACCATATCCTTGTTTTACTGCTAGTTTATTATTGAGATTTTGTTTTTTAGTGCCGGAACCAAAACTCATTTCAGCAGTGTCCCACAAATAAAAATTATGCTAACTTTCTTATGCTTTCAACGAGATGCGAGAAACAGGGTTTAAAATTGATAGGTTGAATCTGGTCATCCAAATGGTCAATTTCCTTGTGATACTGGAGTCACTCTCCAGTGTATTTTAAGAAGACACCGTTTGAATAACTGCTCAATTCCTTGTGTACCTTAAGGGGTTAAGTTTATAAATGAATGCACTGCACCATCTGATTGCTTTTCATACAATTTTAAACTTGCTCCGTACAACAAAATTGTGATTGTTACGTCAAGTTTTGCTTCAATGGAAAATAAAAAAAACGCACATGGCAACTTGGGATCTTGAAACAACGTACAGTAACCAAACAAAATATTAGTTTGCATTGGCATTAGTTGCTACTGTAAACATATTTTTTATTGTTTCAGTTAGTATATGCATTTCCAGCTTGGCCTGCACATAATGTGTTTTGTAGAGACAAAACATTACTGGCCACATATATTTGTCAAGGGGAAGCCTTGAAAACAAAATAAAATGTTATAAATACTGTTTTCGTTAGAATCCCATGGACTACACACTTAAAGAACGGTTTGCGACCAAGAAAAATAAAGACAATGTAAACCACATCTCCTGGCAGGCCTTTTTTTTTTTTTTTTAAAAAGATATTAAAGCGGTTGAAGTGTATTGTATTACAATGTACAAATATTTAAATTAAATGTGATGCTTTGGAATGAAAAATGAGTGTTGTTAAAAATACCCTGTGGAAATCTTACACAAGGGCATATATATGTTCCGAATCTGGACTCTGAAAATCATACTGTGACAGCGCATATGGAATTGATCATGAAACAACAACTGTATGTTTATGACATTGTCATATACATTTACCTCAAACATTAAACCACCAGTTTGTTTGTACAATTTCACTTTCAAGGACAGTAAATTAAAGTTCCCACACAGGGTGTCATTCACCAGTGAACAGGAATGCAAAAAAAACACAGCAAAGCAAAATGCTTTCGATATGAAACTTTTGAGGACATATCGATCTCTAAATCTAGATGTTCCTGAAGTATTTGTCTCGGGATGAAACAACAACATGCACCTAAATCTGGTTACATTTTAACAATAAGTTTTCACCTCAAGTAGGTTGACATGATTCAAATTTTCGTTGAAGAACATGGAGGAAAATATATGGCTCCTTTAAAGAATTACATCCCTCTACTTTAATCTTTTTAATTGCATAGCTAGATCCAATACCAGTTCTTTCACTTACTCAGATCCAGGGATTCATAGCTCGCCTACCTTTGAATAAGCCACCTGCTTGGAGCCCATCCTAAACACATACTGGAAAAATGTTGTCAATGACAATATTGTCTGAAGCGTTGTGTACTTAGTAGGCCAGATTTGGCTTCCTATTTACACAGTGTGTTGAATGAGCCAAATCCAAAGAACCAAATGAATAAAAAAACAGAAAATAATCATTTATTGAAGGGATGTCTGGATCCCTCATTATGTCACAGGATATGAAATATTGTAGTCAACTGTATTAAAGTTATACATACTATTAAGCCTTTATATAACAATCCCGCTACTGTATTGTTCATATATATATATATATATAGAGTTTTCCTTTTTAAATTGTTGCTTTCATTTGATGGTTATTTATGTTACTGTTTTATAGCAACAGCTAGATCCTTCTTGGGCTGTTCAGAAAGCAAACATTTTCTATGTGTCAACACACATTTCTATAGACCGGGGATGGGCAACACCAGTCCTCGAGGACCATTCTACGCCAGGTTTGACACATATAATGTAGTTAACTTCTTTGAGACCTGGATGGAGATGTAACTGGTTTGTGGTTGGAACAAATACCTAAGCAAAGGGCCAGAGTTGCCAATCCCGCTGGTATAGGTAAAAGATACTTCGACTTGAACATGTTGACTACATGAAGGTAAGCTCCAAGTAGTCTCCAAGCAGCTTAAAGACATCCTCCAAGCAAAGAGCCCACATCTCCTCACATGACACTGAATACAGTTCTGTCTTGTGGCAAATCAAACAGAGAAGGAGAAGAAGGAGACCTGACAAAAACAGATGGGGTAAATCTACAGTAAAACTACAAACTGGGCAGGATAGTGAAAACCCCTTTCTGATAGGTAATAATGGTATGTCCCCATTCTACATAGATTATATCACTGTCTTTTTGGTCATGCCACTGTTTTAGTTTATAAGCAGCCAATAACTTGAAAACGCTACGAAAGTTCTAAATCCATACATTCAATCCATTTGGCCAAAGTTCCAAGCCTGCAGTAGACATTAATTCAGTGAAGGTCATTTAGCTCTTGGAACCTTCTTAGCTCACTGCTCATACTTCAAGATATGGAACTTGAACCCACAGCTGGAATGTTGACAACTAAGGCCTCTTCCTCTGTTGTACTATGCTTAATAGTTTATTTCCCCTGAAATGTTCAACACACTTGCCAACTCCTAAAACTCACACTTTGGGATTTAACTCCCCAATCTAAGTCAAAGCTATTTATAAAGCAATCAATCACCCGTCACTCCTCCGCGTTGTGTGTTGTCATTTTTATTTTATTTTTAGATGTCAATCTAAAGCCTTTAAACCTGAAAGAATTATGCAAACCCTTTTCTTCAGTTTGATCGAGTCTTACTTGTATAATGTGGTTTTGCATTTTGTGGGAAAACAGCCCAGTTCCCACGTATCAGCAGAATTAATACATGAAAAATGAAATCTGTTTCTACACGGGAGGGAGAAAGCAGAGATCTGTTGTTTTTCTATCATGCCTGTGACTAGGAACTTGGGAAAATAGGTTCAAGACGCTGAAGAAGAGCCCATGGACCATAAAAAAGTCTCAGAAAGCCTGATAGCCAAGTGGAGGCCTTCATGCCAAAATCTCTTGGTAGCTCAAACGCAAGCACTAGTTTATGAGGTTTCTAAACTAGTCTGCTTTTACAGTGAATGGTAATCTCAACATAAATCACTGCTAGCTGCAGACATCTTTTAAGGCACATAATGGTGTCTTTTATTTACTTATTTTTCCTTAATTTACTCTAGGATACCCAAAGTGGTATGTTGGCTGTAACAACATGACACTGGGCTGAAACCAAACGTATTACATCAGAATGAGTCATTTCATTGACCCCCCTCATTTTGTGGTGCTGGGTTTCTAATTTTATGAGCTGTATCAAGACTGGTATTGAATCCAGATGTCTGGAATACAAGACTACAAAGCGCAAGAAATATGCACAAGAAAAACTAGGCAAAGACCAACAGAGCTGGATTGTTTTACAAAAGCAAACAAAATCCTCACACATAGAGAGTTGGCTGCTGCAAAAAGAGCAAATGAAGCAATTAGTCTCCTTCTGCAAAAGCGCTTTTGAAAAATTATTTTCGACTCTAATATCTTAATATTTTAACGAACGATGTACATATTAAAGCCTCAAATGGTTTATCAATGTCACTGCTGGAGTTTTGGCCTTGTATGCAATTTTGGTGTATATAATTTATAACATTAATAATCTATAACTATCAAGTGGTCAAAACATTTGTCTTTTTGATATAATTTTTTTAATATAATTTTTACTGATTTGTTATTAGAAAATTCCTGGGTCTTACAAAAATTATAGGTCTTTTTATTTATTTATTTATTTATGTATTTGTTTATTTATTTTTACAAATTTTAACCTGAAATTTGGATTTATACACTCCCCAACCCTCCATAAACAAAAATCATGACTTTGCATTCACTTGATACATTACCGTCCCTCAATATTACCCCTGACATTTACCTGGAAAACTGTGAAATTAATCTTTTACTAAAAAGGAAAAATTACAAATAAATAACTGACTATCAATTTGATAGCTCATATCATTGTTTCTTGCTTTATATGTAACATAACAATTAAGGTCGTAAGTATTCAATAAATCACAAATGCTGTTGGAATGTATTAGTACCAGTAAGTTAAATATTAATTTAATACCATCATTTACAATATGACAAGGATATCAAATGTTGTATTACAATTTGGTACAACCTTGTGACAGGGAGCGTGAGGATCTGAGCTGCAAATTTCCCTCCCGACCCAAGAGGGCGCTAAGCAGAGGTACTTGCACGCCTGTTCAGAGACAGGCCGGCTTGGAGAGAGGGGCGGAAAAGGAAGTCGGCCATCTTAGTGCAGGGCGGAATGACCATATTAGGGGACAAGATTACTGTGATCAGCTGTGCTGCATTAGACAACTGGCAGGTGTGCTGAGTCGCGCTGATCACGGGGTGGAGTCTCCTAGTATATAAGGGCTGTCATTCTGTAAGTGCGAGGCCTTTGAGGTAATACCAAACCTGGGTTGCTGAGCTGTGTGTTTGTGTTGTTTGTTTGTTTTGTTTGTTTGTGTTCTCCGTGTTTTTGATTTGTTTATCGTCAGGACTGGGGTCAGAGTGATCCCTGACGCCAAGGAGCTGCCGCACTACTGCCAGCACTTTTCACCTTGGACATCACACGCCCCACACAACTGAACTGGACACTTCAGCACCTGAGCACCTGCACTTTCACCTTGTACATCACACGCCCCGCACAACTGAACTGGACACCAACACCTGAGCACCTGCACTTTCACCTTGTACATCACACACCCCGCACGACTGAACTGGACACTTCAGCACCTGAGCACCTGCACTTTCACCTTGTACATCACACACCCCACACAACTGAACTGGACACTTCAGCACCTGAGCACCTGCACTTTCACCTTGTACATCACACGCCCCGCACGACTGAACTGGACACTTCAGCACCTGCGCACCTGCACTTTCACCTTGTACATCACACGCCCCACACAACTGAACTGGACACTTCAGCACCTGAGCACCTGCACTTTCACCTTGTACATCACACGCCCCACACAACTGAACTGGACACTTCAGCACCTGAGCACCTGCACTTTCACCTTGTACATCACACGCCCCACACAACTGAACTGGACACTTCAGCACCTGAGCACCTGCACTTTCACCTTGTACATCACACGCCCCGCACAACTGAACTGGACACTTCAGCACCTGAGCACCTGCACGTTCACCTTGTACATCACACGCCCCACACAACTGAACTGGACACTTCAGCACCTGAGCACCTGCACTTTCACCTTGTACATCACACGCCCCGCACTCCTGAACTGGACGCTTCAGCACCTGAGCACCTGCACTTTCACCTTGGACATCACACACCCCGCACAACTGAACTGGACACTTCAGCACCTGAGCACCTGCACTTTCACCTTGTACATCACACGCCCCGCACTCCTGAACTGGACGCTTCAGCACCTGAGCACCTGCACTTTCACCTTGGACATCACACACCCCGCACAACTGAACTGGACACTTGAGCACCTGCACTTTCACCTTGTACATCACACGCCCCACACAACTGAACTGGACACTTCAGCACCTGCACTTTCACCTTGTACATCACACACCCCACACTCCTGAACTGGACACTTCAGCACCTGCACTTTCACCTTGTACATCACACGCCCCACACAACTGAACTGGACACTTCAGCACCTGAGCACCTGCACGTTCACCTTGGACATCACACGCCCCGCACAATCGAACTGGACACTTCAGCACCTGAGCACCTGCACGTTCACCTTGGACATCACACGCCCCGCACAACTGAACTGGACACTTCAGCACCTGAGCACCTGCACGTTCACCTTGGACATCACACGCCCCGCACAATCGAACTGGACACTTCAGCACCTGAGCACCTGCACTTTCACCTTGTACATCACACGCCCCACACAACTGAACTGGACACTTCATCACCTGAGCACCTGCACTTTCACCTTGTACATCACACGCCCCACACAACTGAACTGGACACTTCAGCACCTGAGCACCTGCACTTTCACCACCCTGAAAGTGCACCCAAAGAGCTGAGAGGGACTTGCTGTATTGGGACTTATGATTTGTATTTTTGTTGCTTTGGACTGTGTTTCTCTTTTAATAAAGTTCGCCCTCTACCATTGCGGTAGAGTATTTGCACCTCTATAAGTGACTCTGTGACGTCTGTTACACATCCACACGCACTGCACCGTCACAAACCTCCTTTGGATTTATCACTGCTTCTAGACATTTTGCCATTTTTCTCAATAGATCTTCTTTTCACCACTGTCTTCAACCGGAGATATAGTCTGGGCTATGGACCAAGAATCCTGATGTTTCTACTTCAAATTCAACATGCATACCACTTACAAGATGTCTGTAGCCCAGAGTAAGACAGCTTTACAATACTTGACTGGAATTCATAATAAGGACAGGCCACACAATCGGCTTGCGAAACCCAAAGCTTTATTTGCAGGAAGTTACAGTAAAGAGCATTGGTAGGTCTACAGTCCAGTACAGCTCAATGGTCTAGAATGCTGAGATACTATATAAAACAACAGCTGGAGAAAGAGAAGGCTCACCTAGCTATGAGTTACTTATACAGTATATCATTGGGAAAGGAAAAGTGGACAGAACAATTACCCTGAAAAGAATGGGAGATACCAATCATGGACAGTAAAAACTATTCAAGGCAACGTTATTGAATATTTGGTAGCTATATCAATATTTCTGGGCATTCCTGGTACTAACTTTGCACTGGAGATGCTAGAAGAATCTCATGAAAAAACTTGTCAAGTGGACAGACGTTTTGGTGAGTGCCTCTATCAGTCTACTTAACAATTTTTTACTTGTATTTAAACCGAGCATTTTGTAGTTAGATGGCTTACTGAATCAAGCCCATTGAGAGAATGTATTTATAGAAATGTTCTTGTCAGGACATGCTCATTCAATAAAAAATAAAAAAAAACTTTAAAAAAAGGACCCCACAACTTTGTGCTTTCTTACTTGACCAATCTTGAATTCCTGTCATATTTCAATTCAGAGACAAGCTTTCCTGTGTAATCCCGGATAGGTTTTCTTGAGTCACTGCTGGCTCCAAAGCCCCTGGCCTGCCAAAAATGCACCACAATTTATAGGAGCCCTAAACATTCCTGGAATAAATCAGAAAACAAAGGCCTCATCCTGTTCTTAAATGTAGAGGCAGGGAAATGGAAATTGACTTGAACAACTGCAATAGGTTATTTTACATGAAAGTAATGGTTTCCACATTACTTGAAACATAAAGCGGTACTATGTTAAAATATCATGTGTGTACTTAAACACATCTTGCGTAAAAATTGTAACATGTCAATTCATTTCCTTCTTGTATATAATGTGGCATTACTAACATTTACCCAGTATTTCTGAACAAAGCAATGAAAAGTTTAAAAACTAGCAATTTCTTTTTAGCTTTTTCCTAGTTTCTTTTTAATAACTGAAATTCGACAGGGTTTCATCTTCTGCAGGCCATTTTGAGGTTATGCATTTGACCTCACAAACATACATTTCATTAACATAGTAAAGATAACAGGCCTTTTATGAATGTCAAATTGTGAACTGAATAAGCCAGTCTGTTTGTGCTATTCTGTAAAGACATACTGTAGTTCAGCAAACATACAGTAGGGAATTGTTAAGGTCTAAGAAGCAAAGCACTTACTAATAAGAAACCTGAATGACCTCCTTGTGGTACCTTTCACCACATATAGCCATATGCAGACCTGGAGCAAATAAGTACATATGCACTCCTAAAACTGAAGAAAAGTTAAGAAAACAAATCTTTTATATGTTAATACAAGGACAAAATCTTGCAAGTCTCCCAAGTAAGTCTACTTTTCTTAAATATAACAGTGTAGTTTGGAGGTCACATGTTTATGTTTCACCTGACTAAATTTGCCATTCTGAGATGCATTCTTGCTGTCGTTATCACTGACAGTTAAGCTTAAGTTTACTTGAATATATGGGAAATCAGTAATAAACATACCGGTGCATTGCTCACTCAACCTACCCTGAGAATGCTCTACTAACCATTCTCATTAGAATGAACCTGCTTGCAGGGGGAGGGGAGAGCAAACATTGGAACAGTGTGCTCATCAAGAATGGGGTTCGTGGCAGTGGAATCACACTTTAAGTAACTCCAGACAGAAAGCAGAACAATCCAAACCTATGTTCTTGTCAGATTAGCTAACATTCCATGTTGAGATTCTCCATGGAACAACAGGATATTCTGTTACTTACAGCGAGAGTCACATTTTAGGCCTAGCTTCGCTAGACAGTTGGATTAAATCAGCTGCACCGGTTTCCGATTATTGTATAATTTGGTTGGAAAGTGTTTCTTAACTTGACCCGTGTGGTTGACCCAGCTGCAAGAAGCTTATTGGACTCTCCCCAAAGACTCCCTTATATCTTTGTGTTTTTATAAACTTCCAGATAAAATCTTCATCAAAATTGAATTAGGGATAGTTGTCTGGGTCCAATCTTGTTACATATAAGGTAAAGCATTCCTCTTAGCATCTGAAGACATTGAGATCGTCTTACCAGCAGCCAGATGCACATGCTACTGACCCCCTCTTTCATAATCTGCCTAAATCCTCTGGAAATGGTGGTGGCTGGCTGCATTCTGAGCCAATGGTGGGAAAAATCAAGGAAGTAAGCCTGAGGCAAAGATCCTGCCAAAAACAACTTATGTCTCTATCTCTCTCTCGACCATATTCATGAATTTATAAATGAAAATCTCAACATGCATTTTAATCAGGACTAAGGATGTAATATGAAGAAGAAGGGATGGTTGCAACTGGAAATTTTTGAAATTTATTTTGATCCTAATGTATATTCTTACCACTAGGAGTAAAGCCGAAAGTTCCCTAAAATATGTGCATAGTAATATTATTATTATTATTTGTTTATTTAGCAGACGCCTTTATCCAAGGCGACTTAGAGAGACTAGGGTGTGTGAACTATGCATCAGCTGCAGAGTCACTTACAATTACGTCTCACCCGAAAGACGGAGCACAAGGAGGTTAAGTGACTTGCTCAGGGTCACACAATGAGTCAGTGGCTGAGGTGGGATTTGAACCGGGGACCTCCTGGTTACAAGCCCTTTTCTTTAACCACTGGACCACACAGCCTCGTTTATTACTTGTTTATAGAAAAATTACTATACTTTGCATGCAATATTATTTTCCTAGTGCTTTCAAGACCACTTACAATGCACATGAGCCTTCATGCAAGTAGAATGGCATAGTGAGTGAGTAATGAAGACATATGCATGGTTTTATTTGCTTCACAGCATACACACACATTACAGATTGTATTTGAACATAACTTTCCTAACCTTAAATAACCTAACCTTATTTATCTGCATACAAATAGTTTTCAGATGGGTTGGGTCAAAGTCTATTGGAAACTACTGGTTTCTTCTTCAAGGTTCATTTAGCATAACAACATGATGAGTGTTTGAGAAATTCTTAAATAAATAGGTGGAGTTTAGGAAAGAGAAGGTACTGTGTAAGAAAACAAACAAGAACACAATAAAAATGTGAATATATTTAATTGTGAATAAAGTCTCTTACTCTGTTTATTTAAGTTTACTTGCTTGGGATTTGAACAGTCTCAAAACTAGGCCTTGTTTTCAAAGCATAAGTAAACATTTTCTAAGGGGTTTTGAAAACATGAGTCACTGTTTAGAAATATGGGACTAGGTGGTATAATGGACTACTTCACCAACTCATGCTTTCTTCCCTGGGTAAACCAACTGAAAAAGTGTCAGTTAGGTCAGGATTGAGGTGCACTCGCTGTGAAGGGAAGCTGTACCATGTCAGTGCTGCCATCTCTCACCTTAAGCAGTGAAATTCGCAAGCACCAAATTTTAAAATTCAGTATAATGTTATGGACAGCAAGACTTACTGTGGTAATGCCGGTTCAGAAACTTTATTCACCATGTGTTGTTGTTTTTATGGTTCAACATTCAGAAATATCTTCATATTGAAGGTTAATTTTGGCTGAAGTCACTACAAAAGGCAAGTTGCGCAATTTTCCTTCATCCACCAAATAGTTGCAAAAACTATGCTGTCTATTTATGAAACTCTGTAAGATTATACACAGCTTTGCGAAAAATGCAAGCGCACAGAGCTCAGGGTCCGGTTACAAAGAAATACAAAGTCAAGAGATATGTTAAAAATGTTCAATCATCCAGTAAACAAAACAATTAGTATGAGATTAATCCACATGTTTGAGAACACTTGGCTTGTTTACATTAACTGCATATTTCATCTGGTATTTATTGTTCCCAAGGAAAATGAACTGTTTTGTTGACAAGTGGCAGGTGACATTTTGGTAGACTATTTAAGTCAGATTGCCTGCCAGATGTCCTTTATATAAAGGGTGTAGTCCCAAAGCAAAGATTGTCTATAGGACATATAGTATTGGAAGGTTCCTGTCCTTTATATACAGTTCTTTGTTCTGACTGATTGTTAGGCAGTGCAGTAATCGCTCAGTGTCCTTGGGTTCCAGAAGCTATCAATGAAAACACAAGATTCCTAGATCTGGACTTTATTACATAAAAAAAAAGCTTTACAGAAAAGTAAAAAGGTTTTCGAACACTAATTCTTAATATAGGGGCACCCAGTGGCTCACCTAGCAAAACACTGTTGTTCTGGAGTATAGTGTGAGCCATGCAAGTGTAGTTCAAATCTCAATAGAGATAAGTTGCTGATCTTGGCAGGGCTGCATTGGGGCTAGTTGCCCTCGTTGTGCTTCAGTGAACACTACTGCCCACTGTCCAGGTACTGCCTACTGTCCAGGTGGACATTTCCCAGGCTGGTCTCTTGCCTTCAAGGTTTCTTGGTAATATCTGTTAGGTGGCAAAAAAAGTGTTCTCTTCAGTGCTGCTAATCAGTAAGTTGGTTGAAGTGCTTAGGTGAGTCCAGCTGTGGACTCACCTAAACTAGGAGGCTGTGTGGTCCAGTGGATAAAGAAATGGGGTGGTAACCATGGAGGTCCCCGGTTCAAATCCCACCTCAGTCACTAACTCATTGTGTGACCCTGAGTAAGTCACTTAACCTCTTTGTGTCTCGCCTTCGGTGAGATGTAATTGTAAGTGACTCTGCAGCTGATGCATAGTTCACACACCCTAGTCTCTGTAAGTCGCCTTGGATAAAGGCGTCTGCTAAATAAACAAATAATAATAACGGGGCATTCCAAATTGGGTAAAAAAAGGGGAGAAAAACTTGATGGTCTGTATGTGTCTCTTTCATAATCTAACAGTGACCCATCATTTTTATTCATAGCCTCATCTGAGCTCTGCTATGTAATGAATTTCCCAATTGAAACAATCCCCAAGGGGTGTTCTGAAGCCAAAGGGGGGGCATTTACATCCAAGAGGGAGAGAGGGGTGCGTTTTACCTAAAAAAAAGGGAGCATGGTGTTTCCTTCTTATTTAAATTTTTAAGGAAACTTTTATTTCAAAATGTTGATCTACTGCTTACACACAATGTGCCAGTGATGTACTCACTGACTTGTGCACTATAAGATAGTGTAAACATCAAGTCACAAATGTGTGTTGCTACGCAGCAACGTCGGAACTAGTGGAATTAAATGTAATTAATAATTGATAATTAAAACGGCATTGTTAATCGGCAATAATTCTTAATTTTTGTTATTTTCTGTGAAAGGGGGTGATGACTAAGCTCAGCTGATCCTTAGGGGTTGTTACGAAAAAGGTTGAGAAACACTGCTCTAGGGCATACATTGTGTCCTTCATTCAGTATCTATAATCTTCAATTAATTAGTTACTTCTTACTCTTCATTATTGTTGTGTCCATAGAGATGAGAGCACAAGAGGAGAACCACTCAAAAGAGAGCTAGCAAATGAGTGTCCTTCTATAAAAACACCCATTATATTGACCTTGGGGAATTTTATGTTTCAAACATTCTTGTTGGGAAGAAATTAATCGAACTGTGTTACTTGTATGTGCTCTGTGCGCTACCATTGCTGGTAGTGTCACGTGAGCTGTTCATTGTGTTGATATGTAAATAAATCCTGTTCGCCTGTGGGGCATATCAACTTCCACCTTGATCTCCTGCCTGTCACTCAACAGCGAATGCACGCACCCACATGGCAGACGGCTACTGTCACAAGGGATTTAGGAGAGCTGCCTAATAAAAGCTAAATCTCAAAACAATAATTGTGTGAATATAGTAATTGTTACAGCTGTGTATAATGGTATTTAAAACAGGATTCATTCATCCGACTTTTTACATGTCCGCCCTCACTGCAGTCGGATATGCAAAGGATTACTGTACTGTACTCTTTGCTGTTTAAAGTGCTCTCTGAAGGACCCCACAGGCAGTCTCTGCAACCAACTGACCAGTGAAGTGAATAAGGCATTTGGATGCATTAGTCTTTAACTGGGTTTAAACTGCGCTAAGTGATTATTGAGCCCTCTGGGGAGATGGGAAAGCTAATCCTCTTAGGTTGGAAGAACACTATTGGAGTTGCACCTCTCTTTAGTGATTCCACTGAACTATTTACTTGTACCACTATTTATTTGTAGTATTATAGAGAAATCTCCCCTACTTTAGGTATATATGCTTGGTTATTTGGTAGTTCAGGTCTTGTCTTTTACTAGTATTTCATCTAAATAAGTCCAAACCAGACAGTGTAATATAAGCAGCCCCTTGATTTTTTTTTGGAAGTTGCATACAATAACAGGTACATATGTTAATTACTAACAGTGTAGGCAAGCCATGATGGAAGAACCCATGTTTTAATATAAATTACAGAACTTATCATTGTTGTATAATTTATAAATTAAATAAAAATTAATATGTTCTAATATGTGTATAACGGTATTGCAAAATAATATTATAAGTAATCAGCAATGTGGGTTGTAACAACATTACAGTTTATGGTTAATCAATGTACTGATTAAGTTACTTTTACCATTTTCAACCATATTTTTTACAAAGTTGTACTTTGAAAATGACCGTAGTGACATGAAAGAAAAACCTCTTTTCATAGGTCTGTAGATCGCAACCCCTGAAGGGTGGGAAGACCGTGAAAATCAGAATTTTCCAGAAAAAAAATTAGTTCTTGAAATGTAGAACCAAAACACAAAAGGATTTTTGGTCATACATCATTGTAAATTGTACAAACTTTTTTAAAATTATTTTTTGTTATTTTTTACCTATAATCCGCAAGAAAGGTCTTTCAGCCAATGCTGATCCCTCTGAACTTTCAAAACAGAAAACCCATAAGTAAAAGCTGTCGCAGTATAAACAGATGACCACCTTGGGATTTGAATCCATTTGACATCCATTATACTTGACACCCATCGTGAACTTTGCTGTGCGACTAATTGCCAAGTTCCATAAATGCAAATGGCTGTGAAGTGTGTTCCGTATCTATGTACCAGACATGCTGACCATGTTTCTGCATTTAGATTTCATGCTGAGAAGAGCTTTTACTGTCTGTAATATCAGCCTAACTATGCTTGGTCTGCCTGCAGCTCTATCAAAATCTTATTAATCCTATAATTAATGCTGAAAATGTTATTTGCTTTTTTTTGTTTGTTTTGTAGATATGCTAATACAACACCATAGACTGTAAAATATTTCTGTTTATAAACTAAATAATGGTGCCTTTACCCAAAAAGAAACTTAGTAAAATTGAAACATTTCAAAATTAAGTTTTTCTTTTTTTGTGTGTTATATACTGTAACATCGGATCATCAGAACTCGGTCAAAAAAGTTTCCAGTCTCTTAGGTATTTATAGTGCTTCACAACTGAGACAAGATTTGCTTCTTTCATTGATTTGGTATGCAATGTCAGTTTTGTCTTGTCGAAACGCAGTTTGTGTTCTGCCCCACAAAACAATGGCTCTTTTTGCTTTCGACGGTCTCTGAAGTTAAGTTTTACCAATTTCTTCTTTGTGGCATCAGCTATGTAATCCTTTTAAACAAAGTATGAAACTGTTCTCGCATTTTGAGCAAAGGTTCTGTAGTACAACAAAAAGGGTTCAAGTGATGTGAGGTTTCAAAATTATTTCATAAAAATGCTGACGATGTCGTGCTGGTGGTTGGTTGACACCACCCCTTGAACAACACTGAGAAGTGGCCTTGAAACCTCAGTCAGAAAATAATCCGATACTAAGCAAAGAACTTAGGTATTGAAATATAACTACCCAGGTTTTAAGTACGAGTTGATAGAGTGACACAGTTGTTCTATAGGCTCCGGTTACTGGCGAGTGGCGTTTACATATGTTTGCATTGCTTAAGATGTGTACCACCAGCCTTCTCTGGCTAAGTTTCCAAACACAGGCTTCTGCTCAAGATAAACTGTACGTGACTCAAGAACAGAGCTCTCCTCGGTAACGCAGGGTGCTATTCCGAGAAGCTTCATATCCTGTAGATTTAGTATATGCTGTTCATACTGCGATTGGGTGTTCCTTAGAAAATAACAAACGACGACAAATGTTCCACAGGGAAGTTTCTTTGTCAATATTTTTAATGACAAACAAATACCAGTACTCTTCTGTGGTGAACAGACTAGCTGAAAATTAAAGCAAACAAGCTGATCTTTAATGTAGTGTAGAACCAGATACATGCTGTCTATAACAAATCTTTCTTTCAAAGCTGCACAAAACTGCAAACTTTAAGGTTTTTGCAGGACCAATTAGCCCATTCAATTTTGCTTTAAAACATTCTTCAGAAGCAAGCAATGGACTTTAGTCAAGTTCACTGTCGTATCCGTGTCCACCCAGTGTGGAAAGAATCCATGGATCTCCATCTCAAGGATCTAAATAATGCTGCTGTAGTCAATGATATTTTCCACAGCGCTATATATATATATGATTAGGGCACTGCCAGTACTAAAGATAGCAGCACCCTAATCATGAGCCTGGGGGTCACAGTGAAGACCAATGGCAAGACAAAACAGAAGGGCACGTATTTAAATAGAGAATCCTTAATGATTATGTGTAAAGCCTTCACCACTGAAGAAAGAAATATTCCTGTTTCAAATGGCCACATGTTTTTGTAGATATTAGTCTACAAAGAAGCAAGATTTAAAAACCTGCAGCAATTGAATAGGACAGCAGAAACAATTTGGACCAAAGCTGTAATTTTGCTTACATTTAAAGATGAAAAGAAACACTCAGGCACTGTTAGGTGTTGGTTTGCTCAAAGTCCCTTTTCTTTATTTAAAAAACAGCATAGTTTAGGTTCACCACTGTTTAGATCAATGACACACTGCGCCACCATGCAGTGACTGAATATTATACCTTTTGCTTTAGCTAAATTTAAACCATTTATTTGTTCTGGTATGTCTTGCCAACAGACAGCCATGTCAGTAGGGTCATTCATTGATAAATAGCTTTTATCCTACAGACCGATTGGAACGCATCATTTATCACCCCTGTCTTGCCTTGTCCTTCAAGCCTACCCCTCTTCACCCCTATACAAACATCTTCTGGTTTGATATTTGTGTGTGCTTTTGTACATTTCCGCTGGGCCTATTCAGAGACCCGAACAAGCTTCCTTATTGATTCCAATCTCTTCTTCTCCCATCAGAGCCACTATTGTTTTCCCACAATGCCTTCCGTTTATGCTAGGCACAGACATGTCACTACCAGTTTCCCATCAATTTGCAGAGCTGTGGAGTGCTGCCATTGCATTCACATCTTTTATACAGTCTGATCGCAAAGGCTTCAAGCAAGGTAGCCAGGGTGTCTCAGCATTTTCTATAGCCACGATTTCAGGCTAGTTTCATTAAAAAGCCTGCCAGGCCTAACATATAAAAACAAGATGAGATCAGCTGTTGTGGTTGCTATGGATGCTTTATGTGGCCTAGCAATAGCACCACACTCATTATAATAAACAAACAGTGTAAGTAGGGTCACTTTTTTTCCTTATTTAGAGCGTATGAGAAATGCTTGTTTCAGGGACACAGGCTTGTGCACATATATAGGAAAATACTCAACCGCTGATCTAAATCTAAATTTATAATTCATTCATTATAGGATTTCAAAATGTGTTGTGAGTGACATATTGCAAATTATAATATACTGTATGTATTAAACGTATTACTTAAATGTGTTAAAATATTATATACTTGTACAAATATACTACTTAAAATAACCAATGAGCAGGCTCAATAATGTCATGAAATAAGTTGCTCAACCTATACTAGCGTAATACCCACAAACAAACACAAAAGAACACACAAACAATAATGTGCCAACTGAATTATAAGATGTACAGTATGGAGTCCAAATCTGATTTTGGCGGCACAAACTATACCACCTTTTAAAGTGGGAGTAGCTAACATAATAAAACTATCGTGTGCTTCCATTCGCTCAAATGTGCAGTTTCATTTTTCATTTTAAAACATGATCTCCTGTATCAGACTAGGTTAAAGTAAGTTCTCCGTTTGCTTGCCGTACAACTATTGTTTCACTTCCTAGGTCATTTCACTTCAGCAGTGCCTTTGTGGTGAAAGCACTGGCTGAAAAGCTTGGGGAAATAAGACATTGAAATACCCAAGTAAGTGCAGGACAACTTGGCTTGCAAACCAGTTATTACTTTAGAGTATTATCAGATATCATGATTTAAAATGTTGAAGGAATGTTTATGGAGTTCATTAACCAGGATAGAGCTATAATAAGGTTCAGAGGATACAGATAAAGCACTGCCAAGGGTCACTGGCATTCCTGTGGTAGTGTACAGGATTACTAATGGCCCACTCCGTTGAACTATTGGCATTCGTTTGAAGATCACGTGGTCAGGAGGTGCATAAGGAGCTCTGGCATAAGGAGCTCTGGCAGAGTTTTGAACCTTGGAGAGGAAAGAAGTTCTTTTATCATTTCTAATCCTTTCTTTGACCGTGAAATCTAATTGAAGAAGCTTAAGATGTCACATGGAACACCATACCCAGACACACTTAACTAATCAAGTGAGCTTATTTTGTGAAATATATCTTGTTAAATTATTGCTCAAACAATTCACAATGTTCTGAATACATTCAGTATGTCAGATCTACAAGGTAGACTCGTTTATATCTTTAAACAGATAATCCCTGCTGTGTGATAAATTGGGTTTGCTTTAAGTAGCTTTGATATGTCAAGTATGAGCAGCATCTGGCTCATATGCAACTGGTGTTCTGCACATGCTGAGCATATGGCATTTTTTAGATAAAAGTTTCAGGTTTAAAGCTACACCACAATCAGGTTCAGTTTTAAACTAAAATACTATTCATTGGTGTCTGTTTATCAAATTGATCTAAAGTTTATGAAAATCTTTTAGCTGTCCAGTTTATTAACATTGCTCAAAATCCAATTTATTAACATAGTGCCAACCTTTAGTAATATTATATTTTTGAAGGTAAGCAAAAATATAAAAGTTAGATCTGAGGGCTGTAAAAAAAAACAAACATGATACTGCTTGTCACATCAGAAAAGTGGCAGTGTACCTGCATATCAAATTATACTGTAATATATATATATATATATATATATATATATATATATATATGTGTGTATATATTAGAACAATTGAAAAGACCCATTGGACCAGGTTGTCCAAAAACAGTAAAGCCATGTGTTGTTGTTTTATCTTGCTGTTTATAATAAGCCTTGTACGGATTGAATTCTGAGGTTATGTCTGAGCTCTCAGCAAGCAGCAGGTGAAAGTTACTGAGCTTCTTGAGATTCCTGAGTGTAATTGTTGGAGTGAATGTGTTCACCTGCGGAGCCCCATCCTCTTCAGCAACTTGGAGCATGTTAAAAATGGGCTGTGTAGGCAGAGCTCCTGACATTACCAGCACAAGCTAACAAGTGATAATTAGATCGAGTTATCAGCGAGCACATGCCTGGCATGGCTTCAGAAACAGCTGGGAGATTGTTGGACTGAGTATTTCAGAGAGGGCAAGGCTAAGGTGACCAAGTAATCCATCACATTTAGTGTGAGGGACAGCTCCACTGTTAGCTTTCTCTCACTATGCTATTGCAACTATTTTGAGTGGAATGTTTTGTTTTGACTACTATGTGCTTACAAACTGATCAAATACGAAAGTGCATCAGTATAGCAAATAGAAACGATTGTGTATAAAGCTGTACACTTTAAAAATATGACTCATCAAGTAATAGAGAGAGAGAGATAATAATACTATTTTTAAATGACTGTACATTGGTAATTCTTGTTTGTCGTTTTCTATAACATTTAGTTAACAGTGGAACTGTTATTTGGATAGATCTTACGTTTATTTGTAATTATATATATATATATATATATATATATATATATATATATATATATATATATATATATATACTGTATATATATACTGTATATATATACTATATATATATAATTCACACTACCTTTTCTTTGTTCTACGGCTGTACCCACATCAGCACAGTCGGGCTTCCACACATATCAGCAGCCAGGAGGAGACTGACTGCTCTCCTTATAAACCCTGCACCTGGCTCTAATTTACAATCATAGCCAGGTGCAGGTGATAATTAACAATAAAACAATTAACAAAAACAATT
The DNA here is from genome assembly GCA_030684275.1 of Acipenser oxyrinchus oxyrinchus. Taxonomy (NCBI): domain Eukaryota; kingdom Metazoa; phylum Chordata; class Actinopteri; order Acipenseriformes; family Acipenseridae; genus Acipenser; species Acipenser oxyrinchus. Next base: position 6,573,017 of record CM060260.1, read on the forward strand.
AACAAAACTAACCCAAAATGTGCCTATGCACATGTTTTTCTGCAGGGAGGATTTAACCCCCTCCCTGCTGTCTTACAATATATATAACCAATATAATAAACACATTCATACACTTTTATTTTTCTCTCCTGGTGAATAGCCATTGGAGTTTCTCTGTATCCTCGCCATGTCAGTCAGTTGGTTATCTAACAACATAAATTGGTAACTGTAAATGAATGAGATCCAGTACTACTAAGTAACACCGAGTCATCCATCTGGCATTGATTGCAAATACATTTCACCCGGGGAACCCTGCTGGAATCCAGCCCTGTCTTACTGTGGTAATACATGTCATTTCAAACTGGCAGCTATTTAAAGCATGAGTGAAATGAACTGTAGTGCTCACACCCCACATTTCTTTACAAAAATCTGTGTTATAAATATAACAAGTCTTATATAGCAGGGTGGTCCGAGTAAAGCAACACACAGCTTCCATCTACTGATTTTGGGTGTAAATGAAGTACTGGTTACAGTGTTTACATATGTTGCAATAGTGTGAGGATGTACAGTGCAGGTTGGTTGTAGTATGACATTGGGATAATGGTGTGGATAACAAATTCACTGCAGAAAAATGAAAACTGGCAAGTTGGACGGATCACATCATGGGAATTTTAACCCTTTCAGGTACAAGGGACATATGTGTGCCGCAAATATTTTTTTAATGAGGTGCACGAAACAGGTTTTACAATTTGCTGACAGACTGCATGTGGTCATCCAAATTTTTATGCTATTATTTTATTTTAAGAAGAAACCATTTGAAGAGCCACTCATTTCCTTGTGTACCTTAAGGTGTTCACTTTCTTTCAGTGTTATGTTCGGATGCATTTACCATAGTTTGCCATGATTTTTTAATATGCTTTACCATACATCTCTAGGTTTTACAATGTTTGCCTATGCTTTACCATGCTTTCACTGTGTGTTATTACACTTTTACAAAAGGAAACTGTTATAAGGGGTTATATGGTGCTGATCACAAAAAGGGAGTCTACAGACACTTTTTTAAGATTATTAAGGGTGGACAGCCAGTGAAGGACATTAAATCAAATTTCCAATGTCATTCCAGATACTTATTCATAAGTTTCCAGACAGACTCTTATGGAAAGTGCAGAACCCCCCTCATTCTTTTCCAGTTGAAGATGTTTATTTGTGGAAGGCAGTTTGAGATTAAAAGTGTGTGAGTCCTGGTGTAGACCCCCCTGCAGCTGTTCCACACAGCAATGAAACCCAAGCACATGGCCATGATCTTCTGAGGAGGCGAGTGCTGCAAGTCAAATAGTTTTTTTTTTTCTCGTCCCCTCCGAGTGAAAAGATTGACTGCTTAAACGGCAGCGCATGCAGCCACTGTAGCCAACCAGCTGCTTCCTGTTGAAGGATTATTTATTTACTTGCATTTTTTATACAGGAAAAGATCAGTGAGATTAAAAGTCTCGTTTGCAGGGTGCAACTTTGAGGTTTTCAAACAAGGCTATTTTTTATCACCCTAAAACCTTATGCCAACAAAATAATTCCATATATCTTACACGTCCTACACTTCCATTAGGTCTCAAATGTGCAGTTTTGAAAGAAACTAATTTCGTAGAAAACATGTATTTTCATTTTAAAACATCTGGTCATAGATTAATTTAAATAAATATTGTTTCCAAGCCCTGCTTTCAGGTAGTCTTGTACTTCCTTCAATATGGCATGAAGCAAATACTTTTTAGTAACAATTAACCAAATTTACTGTGTGGTTCAAGATTTTATTGTTGGCTCTTTGGGACTAGATAATGTCCATACAGTATGTCCATGAATAGAAAATGAAAAAAAAGCTTGGAAAATTTAACATGTGCAACATATTTAAGCAAGTCCACTGTCAGTTGACAGTGCAGTCTCTATATGGGTTATATCAGTCCCTTTGCCCTCAAGTACAGTCAAGTGGACAAGACTGCTTGTGAGTTATTTTGGCCATCATATTTACCACTCTCACTTTACAGCCTGACTTCAGGGTCAGCAGGAGCTAAAAACAGAAAAGTGAAAAGTGAAAAGCCTGCTGAATGCCTTCCCTCTTCCCTAAAATAAGAGCAGCTGTCTATTCCTAGATGAAGTATTTTTAGAAGACAAAAAAAGAACATGTTTCAGAAGCCCTGTATAAAAATGTAGTATGCAGGAGGGATCTTTATGAAAAGCAACGTGAAAGACCACATTACCAATTTATCATTGATTCTACAATAGTTCATATGAACACACAACCACTATTGTGAAGTGTTACCAACATACTGCAGTTCGAAAAGACTGAATGTATTCATATTATTAAAAAGGCACAGAGTCAAGACTCTCAGAAAGGACAAGGCCTGAGAAATAAAATGCTTAACGATTAATATGAATGGGTCATGAGTTCAACTTTAGCTATTTCTGACTTTTTCAATAGATTTTTTTCAATAGATACATATTTAATTTTCACAGGGATCTCACAATTAGGTCATAACTGTTGCCCAGTCTCTGCTTTAATGTCAGGCAGCAATTTGTCAGAGTTAATGTCCCATGACAAAGCACCTTTAAAACTCATTGTTGGTTCCTCTGCTTGGTCCCAGCCAGGCAGTGCGTATAGGCCGGATTGTATCGCCATTCTTTAGCTGACTTTAATTTAGCCTTGGCAGTGGCAGTCCCAGGCTTTTGCTTAGATAGGCCCAGGCGCATTGTGTTCCCTGGCCCTTTACAAAACAAACGTAAAATTAATTTTCTCTGTAGTGATGTGAGGAGAGAAAAGGACATGACTTCATAAGAAACAAGTTTCCATGGCGATGTGGTCAGCTGTTGCCATGGCATGGGTTAAATGGTGCTTTGGTGTGGAAGAGTAAATAAAAAACACAGTCAGCCATTTGTCAGCTATCTTGCCCTTGTTTAAGTCAAACACAGTGTCTTTATTCATCTCATAGCAATATGTTACTTGGACACCATATGATCATTCGTTACCTCATAGAAGAAGAGTTTGTAAAAGGATCAAACAATGGTGATTGCTCTTTTCAGATTCCATTGTACTCACTTAGCTTTGAGCCTTTTCTGTGCTTTGAGAAAGACCCTTTTTAATCTGCCATTCACGTTTGTGGTCTAGTTTGGGCTAATTCAAAATATTACATACCAACACAGTGTTATGCCATGAGTAACAATCACCAAAGAAGGAATGAGAGAATTTAGATCGACTAAAGAGGGATTATTAGTTAAGTATCAGAAATAAAGTTAATATAATAATTATTTCTGAAGTTATATTTCCTTTTTTTTAAATTAAATTTGTATTATAATATGGAAGCTCCCAAGAAACAAGCAACCATGTTTAAAAATGTATTCTGGGCTGTCAGGCTTTTGGTCAAGTTTGTCTGCTTGATATTATTGCTTGATATAATAACTATTAGTGCACTTCGATGGGTGTGTCTACTGTATATTCTGTATGACAATAAGTATGGTTAACCATTTCTTCTGTTCCAGGAACACGGCAACAAGTCTCCCAAGTCCCTGACTTGTGTGCCTAAGTTGGAATCAGTCTGTTCATACATACAGTACAGTATTCACTAGTCATGTATGTCTCTTGTCTGGATTCAAACCAGGTCAGATTAGTTTGTCGTTTATCCCACCTCATACCAAGCACACAACTGATATAATTGCTTGAGAGAGACCCAGGACTGAATGGCAGGCAAGGAGTGTTCAGGTCAACATTTAGGTGGACTCATGGAGTTGTCAGGGTCCCATAACCTTTTATGAGCATTGAAGAAAGAAATATATAGGTACTGTATTCACAAACATATTTTTATTAAATTTGAAGGTAATGCATGAAAAGTTAAAAAAAAAAAATTTCCCTTCATGTATGTTAATAAGTTAATAATATGCTAATATTTGAAGTGGAAAAGGCTGTAGATTGATCTCCCTTTAATTATCCCAGAGAAAGTGATATTTGATCTTCTACAATATGTGAGCCCCTGTGGATCAAAAATGAAATGCTATCTCCGTATTGATTTACTCTCATCCTAGTGACTTGTGCATAAGCGCTGCCAGCCCTTGAGTTCTCGAACCCTCTGATTACTGTTTGGATAGAGCTAATGCGTCAGCTGCTGTTTTCTTAAGTCAATCCAAGGCATCTGATACAGTGCCACATGACCTTCCTCTCCAGAAACTGCAATGCGCTGAGATTAAGGGTTCTGTTTTGAGATGGCCTATTCCTGTCTCAGTTTACAGTTTCAAAGTGTTCCTGATAAATGGAGTTTCTTCAGAAAAAAAAAGCCCAAGCCCTTTGGAGATTACCACTAGGATTTGGAATACTTCACATATAATTGATATGAATTCACATTGGGCTGTCCACACAGCTTCCAGGCTGGCATTATATGCTCATGGGATTACACTGCAGGGAATGGGCAGTTTCATTTCAAAGGACTTTCATGTCATGCAAAGAGCAAATGCCTCATACGATATTCATATTCAAGCAAAAATACCTTCTTACACTGAGAAAATAATATGTATATAATCTTGTATACCAAACTGGTAATTCCAAATAAACCGCTATGAAAATGCTAAATATATGCCATAGCACTAAAAGTTAATTTGCCTGGGGGTTCCCCAAGTGGCTTACCTGGTAAAAGCATGGCCGCGTGAGGGAAGCACAGGCTCTTGTCCTGGCTATGCGAAGTTGCCGGTCTTCGCTGGGGAGTCCGGAGGGAGTGTTGCATGCTCTCGTAGGTTAGATAGGCAAAACCGGAAGGGACTGTTTCTCCTCATCGCGCTACAGCGGACACCTAGTGAGCACTCAGTGAGCTCCTGCGGACACCTGCAGGGCTGACCTTTGTCCTCCAGAGGCCGGTAGCTCGCTGACATTCGCTCTCGAGTTCCTGGATGTAGAAGAGGAAGCTGGCTTGGTCATGGGATTGGAGGACATCCACTGAACCTTCAGTTCTCCTGAGCTGTGTGGGGAATTTCTAACTGTTGCTAAGTTAACTTGTCTATGCCAGATGCAACGAACCCCACAATGTGAATAAAGTCAGGATTTTAAGTGAGTTTTCTGCTTTAGTTAATGTACATGGTTTTAATCTTGATATTTTCATTAATCAATGAATCGGTTGAAAGAAACACTTTAAAGCATAAAGCAGTTACAGTTACAATATACAAAACAATATAAGCACACATACTCTTAAAGAGTGTTTGCTCTTCATAGCTGAATCTGTACAGAATCACATAAAGGTGCACTTTGTTGTGCTAGTGAGGGTGTATTATTATTATTATTATTATTATTATTTATTTCTAGCAGACGCCTTATCCAGGGCTTACTTACAATTGTTACAAGATATCACATTATTTTTACATACAATTACCCATTTATACAGTTGGGTTTTTACTGGAGCAATCTAGGTAAAGTACCTTGCTCAAGGGGACAGCAGCAATGTCCCCCAGCTGGGATTGAACCCACAACCCTCCGGTCCAGAGCCCTAACCACTACTCCCCTGGTGTAATAAAGAGTCTTGAAGTGAGGCCTTGTGGTTTCTGGCAGTAACACGCTGTCCTGCTGATGGTATATTTTTGTGTTGTATATAATTTATACAGCATGAAGAATGCGAAAGGTCAATCATTTTAAGAGTCTGGGCACTTTTCACTGTATTTTGTACTAGCCAATCATAAAATAGTCACCACTAATCAGATGACCTATTGACTCCAATCTTCTTTGCGGGGAGGGGTACAATAGTAGACATTAGAATTTGCCCTCCTTGGTCTAATGACAGAGCGCCTACAACATGCATGTCTTGTATTAGTCTCTGTAAACTAGGACAAGCCCAGGTCCTGCTGTTTATTGACCCTCATAAATACACTTTTACAGGATTTTAATTGATAGCAGGAGAATGGTATGAAGTCGTTTTGCTTTAGCCTGAGCTTAGTTGTGGCTACAATTGGAGGAAGGCAGAAGAGAAACAATCAGAATTGTTCCAACCCTGGTGCCATGCAGCTGGTGTGAGTGCCTGGCTCTCCACAGGAAAACCCAATCTACTTCATTAGATCATTAAATAGGCGCTAGGCCTCTGTTTCTCAAGTGTCCCCTGGGGGGTTGGAAATGGGTCATGAATCAGGCGCAGGCGGGACAGTGTTACAGAATGGAATCATCTTGTCAAAGCCGCCCCTTGGCCAAGTTGCCCGCTCAGTGGAAGTGTGTGTTTTCGAATCCTAAGCTAGTTTTGATTATGGTGCACTTTACACCCTACCAGTATTTTCTATACTATGCATAGGTTCAGTGATTTGTTCAAACCCTTTTGTTAGATCTTTAATGTTCGTTAAGGTGTTCTACCATGGGCAGCCCAAACAGCACTGGTTTTACAAGCCGGGTCTACAAGGTGTTTAAAGAGTCCTGGAGGGACCATTCCTTAATGTTTACAGCCCCTGTCCTTCAGGGAAATTGGGGGGCCAAGATGTCTGTTCAACTGAATGGTTCAGGTTCATTACTTTTGAAACTGAAAATCATTGTGCTGCCTTGGAAACACCTTATCAGCCCTCTGTCAAAGTCTATCAGATCTGTTATCTTACTCACAGAGACTGAAACTGAGATAGAGTTTTATAGTTTGCTGAATACATGTCAGAGATTTGGATAATACTTGAATATGTCATTTGAGAGACATCCCATGTATATCAGTGTATCTGTGATTATCAAGCCAATCTTTTGTCTAAACATAAAATATAGTTTGTAATCAACAATCACACTGTGGACAAATATACTGTCAAAATGCTTGTAACTCTGTTATAGAATACAGTCCTGAGATGTATTTTATCAAGATCTTTTTTAGACTCATGGAACAGAAAATGATCTGTTGGGCACCCCTGCCAGTTACAAAACTAAAACGGTTTGAAACTAAACAGGAACAGAACTAGTGACTGAAAATAAGCTTGTCCTTCTGGGCCTTTATGCTACAATGCTATCTGGGAATAAACAAAGATCCCAAAGATACATTTATTCTCGCCACGGCTTGACACTGATGCTTGGCTCTGCTTTCACTATTACTTTTGCTTAACCTTCCCATGATAAGCTGCCATAAACTTCATCTGTAAGGTAAAACTTAAAAGAAGTGATTAACATTCGCAATCCCATTTTTAAAAAGTGATTATTATATACAGTAGTTAGGATAAATAGGTTATAAGGAGTTTCTTTAGTGTTACTGAACCCATTACAAGGGAAGCTGGCACAACAGCTTTCCCATTGGACAACGAATACAAAACTCATGTAGGCTGCAAGAATTTCTATTAAATAATTGTGTTTGTGTTGAAGAGAGCTTCACTATATCGCGCCACGTGCCGACACACAATATTTCATTGATTCCCTAAATGAAGGGAAAGGCTTCATGGTTTCTTGAGTCAACAAATTCCTCTCATTCCACAATTTCCCAAAGAAATTCAAATATCACTGCTCTGCATGGATGCGGCCTGCCACGGCCACAAGCACTTCAGTCAAGAGAGCTGCAACTGTAAGCAATCTCAGTTTCCAATGTGAAACAGAAGTCAATACTTAGTTCCTTGCAAATAATGACTTATGAAATCTCTACCAATAATTATAATGTATTTACATGTTTTGAAAGACCTTATTCTGGTAACAATACTGTACCACATAATGGTGCAAATAGGCTCATGTGCTTCTGTGTAGTGGGTGCATCTATATTTGAAATAAGCACATGTGCTTGCAGGACTTTTTCAGTACAGAGTTGAAGAGAAAGAAATATATTAGTAATACACCAACAATGCTTTAATATTGTTTTTGTATACCTTTTATAGGTACTTATACTTGTCACAGAGGCCAATTAAAAATAAATAAATAAATAAAATACAGTGGGACCCAGTCGTATCTTGTACAAGGTTCAAATATTTTTGACGTCTCTTCTAACCTTTCTAAGCAATGCTTAACAGAATTTGGCACTTTTGGGATTGCATATTTTCAACAACAGATCTTGTAAAGATTAACTACTTCCACTGCCAAACTTTAGTTGTAGATTTGCCAACTCATTATACTACGAGATTATATTTAAAAGAAAAGCAACTTGAGAACAAACCATTGTGCAATGCTGCAATACCATTTTTGGATTTAAATAACTGAAACTAAGCGACCTTGCTTGAAAGAGAACCCACCAAAGAAGGTTTTAGACAGCACTGATATGTACTGTAGCTTAGTGGGATCAACCTTACTTTGTATGGGCAGCCAAAGTGTACAATATAAACATTTGTAGTGTTGCATAAAAGCATAGTGAAAGCATGGTTATAGCACAGACAAACATGGTAAAGCATGCTATAGTATTGTATAACATGCAAGCTTAAGCAAATCCAGGAGGCTGTGTGGTCCAGTGGTTAAAGAAAAGGGCTTGTAACCAGGAGGCCCCCAGTTCAAATCCCAACTCAGCCACTGACTCATTGTGTGACCCTGAGCAAGTCACTTGTGCTCCGTCTTTCGTATTTGTAAGTGACTCTGCAGCTAATGCATAGTTCACACACCCTAGTCTCTGTAAGTCGCCTTGGATAAAGGCATCTGCTAAATAAAATACATTGTGTGAGCATTGGGTAAAAGTTGCAATAGTGCAGATTAACTGTAGTAAATGTTTGTAAATATATCATATTTAAATTAGTACAAGATCTGTGATCAGCCAGACCTCATTGAACTGTTTTAAAGAAGATCAGAGCATCGGGATTCCATTATGAGTGCAGGTCATTTTATTTTAGTTTGACTACGTCTCCCTTGCCATGGCTAATTGAATTTGAAAGTCTTAATTTCCCCAACTCTGAAGGCAGGATACACCTGGACACAAGACGTCTCAGTAGATCTATCCTGAATACATATTTTAAATTGCTTAATTCTGACATCTTTGAAGGATCATCATCATTAGTAGGGCAAGAGAAATGAGTTTGCCTAACAACAGCATTTCAGTCAGACCTGTCATTTCTAACCACTGATTGCCATTAAATACTTCATGTCTAAATTATATATAATTATGGCTGAAATTTCTTAACTTTTCATCATCGCAGACTTTCCTTTCAATTTTTAAACAAGCTAAATTTATACAGCAGTTTTAAATTGATGTATGTTGAAAAAAGGGGAGATAATTTATTCCAAATGCTACACTGATTACATTCCACAACCCCTATACAGCTTATATTTTCAATATGCATATCAAGTGCCTTCTGGAATGTGTTAGGAATATATATTTGAAACCACAAGAGGCACATTACTTGTTTTCCTACAGTCTGGAATTCTGTTTCTCTGGATCTCTGGATCTTTGGATATTGAGCAAAGCGTAACTTATTCTGAATAACATTGTGAGAAGGAATTGGATTGTGGTGGCCATAGAAGATGGCTGAAAACTGTTATAAAAAACAAACAAACAAACATTTGCACACAATTCTGTCATGGTAGAGAGATGCATCGTCTTGAAAGTAGACATCATGCGTTGGTGTTGGTGTTGAATGTACTTCTCTTTGTGTGTGTGTGTGTGTGTGTGTGTGTGTGTGTGTGTGTGTGTGTGTGTGTGTGTGTGTGTGTGTGTGTGTGTGCATGTATATATCTTACCAAGGGTTGTCATTCTGTTCTGACTCCACTGCTGCCTGGCACTCTTGGCCTGTAGTTCCTGTAATTCAGACACATTTAATAGAAGCATTGAAGTCATGCTTGGTTACCATGAGCACTCTGTTTGTATTTCACAGTCTTTATAGCTGCCAGTTGTTAACTTGTCAGACTGGGTCACACAATTTCAGCAGGTACATATTTGTCATGCCCTCGCCATGTGTTGAGGGATCCGCGTTCCGCTGAACAATTTTCAACTTTATTGCATATTTTAATGTCTGAGTAACTGATGGACAAATCACTCCTCCCAACCAGGACTTATTCAGACCAAACTTTGTAGTGATTTATATGATGAAAAATGCAACTGTAAAGTGTGAATATAGAGGATAGTAGTGGAAAACATGAAAATAATAATGTTGAAAGCTGCAGTGTCCTGCAACAATCATGTTACATTTATTCTGTGCACACTCCTTAATCAGAAACAAGAGCTAGTTGGCATTCCGGTTTGTTTACATGCCCAATGGAAGCTTCAGAAACAGGTAAACATCGACTCATGTGTAACCTCAGTGAACTAAGCAAACATGGAAATTATGACTATAATACATCATTTTCAAACATGTATAGGGCACGACAGCCTTTGCCAACTCTCTCTGTCTATACAGTATATACATAGAGTAGGTGGTGCTAGAGCTGATCAGGAAGGCTGTTCAGTACTAGCTCTCCAGACTCAAAGCAGCTCAAAGCCAAGTCAGATTTAGAGAAAATGATCATAACTCAATGAATCAGGATGATTGCAATGATTAAATGTTGAATGCAAAAAAAAAAAAAGCAATAATAGTACAGAGTTTATACAACTGTATGCCATTTTATAGTTTTTGAAAGGTCTTGTGCAAGTGCTGCAATTTAAAAAGGGTGCTGTTTATCCTAAGATAAAGTAGTGTGATGTCTGTAATGGCTCTAGCAATTGCTGTTGTAGATTAAAGTTCACTCAGTAAAGCCACACCGCAACATGTGCTTGTCTACAGGGCAAGGTCGTTAGATGCTTCCTGCTAGGAAGCTGTGTCCTGTGTTAAGTGCTGATATTTGTCCTGATTAAAGGAGGCAGTACACTTACGAAGACAAAAGGCCAGATTAGCCACAGTACATTTTGCTTTAGTCTACCATTTAGTTCCCAAAGGAACTGATTGTATTTCAGCAGTGAAAACAAACACTGTGCTGTCACAATGCTAAATCATGCTGATAAGTTTTTTTTTTTTTTTTTTTTTTAACTTTGCTTTAGAAAGAAAATGGTACTTAATATGCTTAATGTGCCACAATCTTGCAGCAGACTTAATTGTGCTTTGACCAACAATTTATACGGGAAAAAAAAAAAACTGAACAATTTAAAAGAACTAAAGTGACAGAAATAAATATTTTTCAATGTCTTCAAGATATACCACATTTGGTCTGAGAATCTTAAAATAGAAACCTCTTTATAACTTAAGTACTTCAGACCTTGTAATATCCAGAACTTACTATAAATTGTTTTTTGTTTCTTTTGTATGAATCAGATGATATTTTTAAGAACCCCTGTCGCCATGTTACTCATAATTAAGGATTCTGTTCTATGTTAATTTCCCTTTTCTGGGTTTATTTTGAGCAATTCCACGGCTTTTTGCAGTTGGCCACAAATATTTGCTCATTTGGGCTTTTATATTTTAAACCATCCAAATAGTAAATTGACCAGTTCTTTCTGGTATTGCCTAAGAGTACTCTTGAGAACAACTCAAATTTGTATTTGTATATTTAGCAGACACCTTTATCCAAAGCGACTTATAGAGACTAAGGTGTGTGAACTATGCATCAGCTGTAGAGTCACTTACAACAATGTTTCACCCGAAAGACGAAGCACAAGGAGGTTAAGTGACCTCCTCAGGGTCACACAATGAGTCAGTGGCTGAGCCGAGATTTGAACCGACAACCTCCTGGTCGCAAGCCCTTTTCTTTAACCACTGGACCACACAGCCTTGGAAAGTGTTATTAAACTGGAACGAGTGGCTGTTAAAATTAATTTCTGCATGACTTTATTCTTAGATGTAAATATTTGGGGTTTACAAAACAATCAGCACGAGCGAGAGTTTCTGTATTTGCTTCAGGGCATCGCGTTTAGCAAGAACATTTCTTACATTCCACCAACAACAGTGATTTATGCTAATACTATTAATGCTATGCACTTTGACGGAAACTGTTTTTTATAAACTCCTTACTCTCCACACTGGAATGCATCATTCAGTGCAAACTTCAGCGTCCATGTACCTATCAGTCAGTCTGTCTATCATGTATCCATGTTCCACATCTTTCTTTTTGATAGATCTTACTGTATTCTGTCTCCAGCTGTCTTTTTCATTCAAAACTGGGTTGCCAGCCTACAAAAGCAGTTCGATTACAGCTGGATTGTTTTACTTATGTCTTCCTGTTTTCCAGAAAAAAATGGAAAAACACCATTGGGATGTCACTGCAATACCAATGTAGTTCTAGAAACCACAGCAGAAAATCTTCTATATGCCATGAATTATGAGTGACCAAAAGACATGCAGTATCCCTCCACATTGTACAGTAAGATGCATTTAGAATCTTTTTCAGGTCATGCTTTATTTTCAGTTAACTTTTTAGTTTATTATCCATTAACAACTTGTTTACTACATTATGTTACGGTTAGCTAGTACAGTATATAGTTGCATATTTTTTAACTTATAAAAAGGTCAGCTTTAAATGTTCAGCACACATGTATCCACTCCAAGTCAATGGAGTTACATTTGTTTAAAGACCAGGCTTTATATTATAATATTTTTTTAATTAGTTCATAATTATTATTTGTTTATTTAGCAGACGCCTTTATCCAAGGCAACTTACAGAGACTAGGGTGTGTGAACTATGCATCAGCTGCAGAGTCACATACAATTATATCTCACCCGAAAGACGGAGCACAAGGAGGTTAAGTTACTTGCTCAGGGTCACACAATGAGTCAGTGGCTGAGGTGAACCAGGGACCTCCTGGTTACAAACCCTTTTCTTTAACCACTGGACCACACATAAAGACTTATTGTCAAAATGTTTGTCATAGAATAAAATTGTCTTTTAATATACTACATCATATATAAGCTAAATGATTACTATATATTTACTATTAACACAAACGTTTGAAAATATGTTAGTTAAATAGCTAACTAAAAAACATTTCCCTTTAAAATGAAGCTTGACCCTTTTCCAAACCATATTGCAAAAAGTAACCAGACAGCAGACTCACTGTCGCAATGTATTGTCAGTAGCAGTATTATAAAGTAATAGCATAACATATGATTTAAATCTAAACACTAGGCCTATAGATTCAGCTTGTTGTTTTCATTGTAACGACAAAACCATACAAATGAAATTGTAGTTTCCTAGCATTGGCAACACAATAGATTTTCAAAACTGAATGTCCCAGTGGTCAACTAATGTAAGGTAGTTGCTGATAGGTGGATGAAAGTACTGAGGTTTTGAATCCGCTGAACTAGCTGTTCTGCAGCTTCCTATTATTGCAGTGCACAGGGGCATCAGTCAGCACCTCAAACTGCCAGGCAGGAGGCCCCTGGGTCTGTGAATCAAGGAGAACCTTCTCTCAAGTAACATATACAGTATCAGGCTCAGCCACATGAAAAGCTACATGTGCAGAACAAAGGATTAGGTGTGAGGGGAGAGGGGAATAATGTGCATGTAATGATCCGAATCATGGCTAGCAGCTATCATTACTGTCACTCTGTACACTTGCAAGGGAGTCAGGGCTCAGCTTAACTCTGAACAAAGAAAAATATCAGGGATATTAAAGAGTGACTTTTAAAGCTGCAGAGACCATGAGGCCATTGCTTGCAGCAGGTGCAGGGGAATTAAGCAAAGTTAATTCAAGCTCAATCTCTGAGTAGTCAAAGCCAGTATGTCGCAGTATGCTTGGGGGAGGAGTCCTGTATGATAACTGCACACTGCCTTCAATACGCTTAAACTGCTGCTTTATCCGTTATGTTGGTCACAAATACTTCAGATTTGTTCACTAATGTTAAACTGCCAACTGCTTTGGCAAATGGGTGATTTTAAACTAGACAGCAAATGTACATTGAAGAAAGCTGTAGAATATGCCTATCTGACTGAGTTTCTTAATAGTTTTACCCACTGATTATAGAGCATATTGAAGTTATAGATGATTTTACCTAGGAGATAGCTTTACCCAGAGGTCGCATAATGAGGTTTAGTGCAGGATTTTTAGGGTAAAACCATAGTAAACAGCCTTGAAAGCACAGTAGTGGGACGTTCATCTTGAAATAATTAACATCTATTTTCTTTTTATTACTACTTTCAAAGAGATATTCTTTTGTATAAAAAAATGATGAATGCTCATCACAAAAGGCACAAGCTTGTGATTATAATTGTCCCTTTGTGGTGCGTAGGCAGTGCTTGATGCTGGCAATTGAAACAAAACAGGAATTCAGTTCATCTTGGCTGCTACCCGTTGACTTGTGATAAGATCAGGCCTTTTTTATTATAAGGTGCTGAAGGAGAGAGATTGAGGGTAACGGTGATTAACCGAGAGCCTGAAAACAGCTGCTCTCAACACAGTCTGGGCTCCATTTCTCCAGATTAATCAATGGTGTTTAAAGGCAGTATTAGTTCTTGGGAGACTGAAAGGAGAATAAAGCAGATCTACATCACTTAATTTCACCCCTCCCAAATGACTAAGATCATTACTATGAGCTGGAGAACAACCGTTTGAAGTGAGATTTGGTCTTTTATTCCTTAAATCCTGGAGGGAGTCAGATAAAAAGGGTGGTTTAAAGCTGGTTTCACTGTCATCATGCCATTGCAGACATGCTGTTCAAAGCCATTGGCCGGTTCTAATTATGAGATTAAATAAAGATACGGTATGTTTATTTTAGTCAAACAAAGGTTTACTGTGAGCTGTCAATATTCATGACATTTACACTTATTATTTGAACTGACTTTTGCTTTAGAGGAAACAGTCCATAACAATATGTATTGGTCTTATATCCCCCCATGTGATAGGAAAATATATAACCCAATTGTGAGGAAACTTGGTCAGGACATTCATAGCACAAGTTAATAGGAGAATCTGGATCTGGGCATATGCTGAAGCCCCTATATGGCTACTTTTTCATGCTGCTGATATCTCAAACATGACATGGGCGTATGTTACTAACATATTCATATGTTAATAAGAAATCCTTTTAAGCTCTGTTCAGATTAACAACAAGTATAACATGTTTATTTTTATGACTTGTAAACAGATAAGTAACTTATTAGAAAATGATCCCTACTCCAAGTCCAAAGTTTTATTACAAAGCTTTTAATCATTTTTTAAAAGGTATTGTACAATTAAAATTAAAATAGTAAATGATACACTTTTTCATGATGTTCTGCAAGATAATACAAACCATCATTCACCCTGAGTGTTGTAAACACATGACAGGCCTGTACATGTTACTTAGCAGGCCAATTCCAGCTTTTAAAGTGTTATGCCTTCTCTTCAATAAACAGCTGATTGTACAACATTGCAGACTGTTTATGCTCTAGTGAATGTTGTTATCTTTGGTTAAGGGGGGTTAAGGGTGGAATGACCTGCATTCTAATCTAAGTTAGATTCATCACTGTTAAAATGATGTGATATTTGTTTATGCTGTTTCTTTTCAGTCTGAACCTTCTCTGGCACAGGCCAAGTCTATTGCAAACAGGCCTCTTACCTGTAACCCCAGTGGGCTTGGTAACTAATTTGTTTTAAATAAGAAACCTTTTGACATCCATTTTGAAACCAATTTGAATTAAAAAAAACACCTAAAAAAACATAAGTAATCATGAAGGCTTTTTGTTAATCTAAAAAATATTGACTTGCAATTGAACAAGCTAGAGAGTAGTCCTGTTTATCCTACTGGAATAAAGACTCAGAACTTCCAAAAAGTTTTGTAAAATATTAAGATACCCTACTTTTAGAATTCTTACACGGCCCTATTGTATTGAATAATACGTACCATTATTCATGTAATGAGTAAAATAAAATTGGCCACCGTCTCCAAGATTAAACTATTTTTGACACACAATGAATACATGTTATAGATTGTGGGATGTTTAATACATTCCACCCACATGACAACACTGTTAGAGGGAGCCAAGCATGTAGTGCTTTGTAATGGGGTATGTGTTATAAAGGCCACAATAGGATTGAATTCAGTTTCAATGTAAACTAAATTAATAATAGTGCTATCCAAGCCTTGTCATGTGGGAGTTTACAAGTTATGGACAGCTATGTTTTTAGGGATGTATTGTGTTTTTTTGGTTTCCTATATCATTAGCTACATACACCACTGAATGTAACTAGGCCAATGGTCGAAGAATACGTTGTTAGATGTATTTGATCTAAACTGAATCTCTTCAATAATTTTAATTCTAGTAGCTCAGATGTGGTGGTTGAATGCATTTCGGTTTGGTGCCACAAGCCTACAGGGAGTTTCACTTGTGATAAGAATGTGGTTCGTCTTCCAAACTTAATCATACAGGTTCAAGCTGGTAGGGGGAGTCTAGGTATTACCCTCCTTTGAGGTCTTTAGAGGCAATTCAAAACACATTGAACATAGGGAGTCCACCTGAATTCCTAGTCACAGTGCAATCTTACAGTTTAGTGCCACAGTCAAACCATAGCACCCCCCACCACTTGCTCGCTTGCTCTTTGGGGGAAACAGTAACATTTAAAAAAAAAAAAAAAAAAGGTAAATATACCCCAGCATAACAAATGGCAGCTGTCCCGTTTTTGCATTTTGAAAAGGTGGTCACCGTAATTGAATAATTTGTATTTTTTATCCATGTGTATTGCACCTTTGCATTTGAGGCAATAAGAAGTTCAGTAATATATTTGGAAACTGCGCAGAATTAACAGAAAAAAAGTCTATTTTTATTTGAAAATAATACGTTTATAAGGCAGATATTTAACCGCAGCTCTGTTCAGGGGGAGTTTTAAAACAAGGCAAAAGTGGATCATCATATTAAACAAGTGCATGTACATACAGATGGTTCCCATAATTGCACAGTACCTGAAAGGTTAGATATTTTGGAAATTCAGAGTTTACTGCCAAAAGCAATCTGAAACAAACAAACAAACAAAAAAAAGGCACAGGACATGGATGGGTGCAACCCAGGGAGCTTTATTTCTCTGGAAAAACCCTTTTACAATTCACCAGCCTGAAGAAAAATTACAGGCTGAAATTGCACACTTAAAAAAAACAAAAACAAAACAAAAAAACAGGTTACGCTTCATACATTTCTGTCATAAGAAACAACTTCAAACTGTACATCAAGCTTTTTACAAAGCACATGGGACTTCTCCTACAATGTTCTTTCACATTAACCTCAAATTTACACAATATACACAAGCAAATGCTACATTCGTATTTCCTTAAGACCTCACAAATCCATCATTAGTAATTTTAAAAAAAGTCTTAAGACATTAGAGTTTAAGAGGTCCAAGTTTTGAAACTTAGCTGGCTTTAAAAACAGTCCAAACATGTTGCTTAGCAACATTTTAAGAGCTAGTACATCCATTTTGATAAGTGTAACAGTGTGCTATGCAATGCGTAAGGGCATTCCGACGGAGCAGCCATTTTGTTCATCAGTTTTTCGCCAGCTCCGTCCTTCCACCGGATGCGTTTCTTCAGCCCCCTATTCCAGTAACGCCCAATCAGAAACCGGTTCAGTTCAGCCAAAGCACCACACAACTTCAAAGCCACGCGCCTCGCTTCTTCAGTCCGTTTCGATTTCGCATGGATTTTGCCCTTTGTCTCTCGCCTCTTTGTATATTCTTTGGAAGTCTTTGAAACGAGGGGCGCAGCCCAGTCTGGCCTCCCCAAAGTGCATGCTCCCGTGAAGAGGAAGTCCCGTTTCGGGTTTACCCCGCACTCCAGTGGTGTCCTGATCTGACCCAGCCAGCGCCGGCTCTTCCCTGCAGTGCGGAAGATTTTGCTCTTCTGTCTGTACAGCTTGCTCACAGACACTCCTATTGTCGACTCCCGCAGCTCAGAGTCGTGCGTCACGCCTCTGATGGTGCCTCTTGCCGCTAAAAGGAAAAAATGTAAGCAATTGTCAAAAAAATAAATAAATAAATAGAAATCTCATCATATTCACTTATTTACCTTTAAATCTATTAAAAAATATTCTCAGCAGGACTCCTTGCATGGAAGTTATTACAAATTTTTGAGGCCTAGAATGCATTTAAAGTGGAAGCATGTGTCCCTGTACTGTGTGTTTCAGGTTCCAAAACCAAAGCTTATTGGTCGTTGTTCACTCATATGAATATAACAGTATGTCAAGGGCTGTGAACTGTCCGAGACCAGATTCAAAAGGTCCGATGGGTCTGACAGAATCCAAAAGAAGCAATGCCTAAGAACTAGGCGGTGTTCTTACTACTGCAGCACTCTTGATCATCAATACAGAAACAACAAGGAGACAAAAAAACACAACCAACAGAGGATCCTAATTGTCAGAGGATTCACATTTGTACTAAATTTCAAGACTGCTACAAGTACATACTTTGGTTTTGTGGCTTTTTCTTTATTGTAAGCCAGCAACAAAAAACAAAACCACAGCCCCAAAGCCACTGTACCGAAATAGCTGAATTAAGATTAAAAATTAAGAAAAAAAACAATAGCTCTGAGAATTCAATAAGCCTGTCCAGACCAGTAATGATTCTTAACCCTTCTCTTTATATGACGACTCTACTGAAAACTGTCCCTCTGACCCTTTTGCTAGCTGTCTACTTAAGACATCAAGGGGAAAATAGCATGTCATTTGCCATGGGAAGCCTTTGAACTCCTGTTCCTGTTATCCCTGTTGCTAAGTCCATTCTCCCTATGTGGTGAAAAATGAACTAATTACAATCTCAGAAGGTCTGCCCCCATTCATTTCATCCCCCACTTAATTGGTGTGACCGTTGATGCTGCTGCGCACTGCTTGTTTACAGTGGCTTGGGTAGATTTCCTGTTTACTGCCTACTAGCCTTTCTACCTAACCTGGAGTAGGATGGGTAACCTGACAATAACAACAAGACATTTATTTACTTTTACACTTCAGGTCAGCCACATTTGAAATGAGCTCAAGACTAGACAGCTTAGTCTTAAAGTTGTAGACCCTTCTAAATGGCTTTCTTTACAATAAAACAAATACCTATAGTTTTATATATGGTTTCTATTTTAATAAGCAAGCACAGTTTACCTTTTCGCAGCTCTCGTGGAATTTTTGATTTGTTTTGAAGGGGAATTACATTTTTTTTTAATCACTGTCCCTTTGTTCGGAGGTGATGCAAAGCACAGTTTTTTTTTTATATCCCCAAACAGTATAGGAATTACAGCAGTGAAATGGTAAAACTTGAGGGGTCCACCATAATGTTTTCTTGCATATTTCAGGGACCATATAATTTAAATATAGAAAGTCTCTTACCAAAGTCACTAGTGCAGACAGCCAAGAGGATCTCTGTATCACTGCATGGGCGACAAGGAGCTGGTGAAGGGGGAAAAAAAAAGAAACATTTTATCAATATTTTTATTGAATCATTTCAAAAGGAAAACGATTTTTGACAGGACCTTTTTTTCTTGTTCAATTCCAGAAAAGTGCATAATGCGTACTGGAAAATGATTAATTAACCCTTTAGTTTGGGAACAATTAATAATTTAGTTGCATTTTCTAAATGCAAGTGAAGGCTGAAATTCCTTCCAAAGTGTCTTCACCCCTAACTCACACTTAAACCAATATACATCACACATCAACCTGCGTCTGAAAACAGCAGCTGATGGCCCAGTGTACAGATGTCTGATTGCGAGAGTTGGTGTGATGACAAGAAAACACCAGAATGGAAATTCAGCTGTTCTGTCTAAACAAAACACAGCAGATTATGGGTTTGAGTTGACAAAACTACAGCTTGCTTTAAGGCAGTGCACCTCAGTTTGGTTTGCTACGTCTTCTTTAAAATATTTTGATATATTGCAAAATTGGAAAGGTCTCTGCTTAGCTAGTCAGCGCACAGTACAGGAGTCCAAGCAGTCAGCTCATCCAGAGTAGGCCCTCAGTAACTGGAATGAATTCAGGGGGAATTTGAGACTGTCAGACAAGGAAGGCACTGGCTACATAAGCTTCTTGTGTCCCAACACAGGCAAATCTGTCCCTGTACTTCACTCCCTACAGCCCTGTCAGTCTGCAGTGGGTTTATTTATTACTGCCCTGTGGGCTAACAGGCTGTGGCAACCTCCAGGCATTAGTCTCCTGGAGGGCCCCCTGTAGAGTGCGGCCCAGACAGTTCCTCTCACAAGCCACCATTGTCCGAGTCTGCTACCTGGCTATTCAGGAATTCCTCGCCACAGACCTGGGCCGGCAGTACCCTGAGGTAACCTAAAGCAACTGACTGCGCACAGTGAGCAGTGGCTCAGAAAGCTGGCCCCGTTCAACCCCTCTGCTCTC
This sequence comes from Acipenser oxyrinchus oxyrinchus, assembly GCA_030684275.1. Classification (NCBI taxonomy): domain Eukaryota; kingdom Metazoa; phylum Chordata; class Actinopteri; order Acipenseriformes; family Acipenseridae; genus Acipenser; species Acipenser oxyrinchus. The sequence continues at coordinate 6,593,118 of CM060260.1, forward strand.
TTCACACTAAGATGCAATTACATCATTCCCCGTGGGACAGCAGCAGCAGTCATGTTCCAGCTGCTTTGAGCGATTTGCCCTCTGAACTCAGCGCTACTAGCCAGAGGATGGAGACACTCACAATAGGCCACACTTGTTAGCAGACAGCCCGTTTACAGACTGTATAAGGATGTTGCGGGAGGACTGCTTGGTGCCAGCATACCAGGAGAGTGGCGGATAGAGTGGTGATCTCTTTCCAGCCCCTTTCCAACACTGTCATTCAGCACCTGTGTGGCAGTTTGCATTATTCCATTGCTTGTCAGTTCTGTGGATGGGGGTTTCTATGCGATTTGAGGGATGTGGCACATTTCAGCCACACAGTGGGACAGGAAGCAGGCATTCGAGACGAGGAAATCACCCTTCACGGTACCTGACTCAAAAACAAATGCCTTCAGTCAGTAAAAGGACGTCTTTATATGTGTTTAGTTACCGTACACAAGTCATCCAAATCTCTGCTGTGCCAAATTTAAATTAGCCCTACGAGAATCAGCTTAGTGAGCAAGACACACAATAGCTCCAAGTATCCTGCGGCCTTATGCACACACAGTCTTTATTCCAGTTAAAAATAAAGGTGGGGGGGGGCCAGATGGGCATACTCATGTATTGGTTTGTTAAATTGCTTTTAAGTTTTTAAATACATTAGTATTTATGGTATAAAATGTAACACTACAAATAGAGACATGTCAGTCAGCACTACTGTTGGATTTTACATGTTGTACAAATCACACATGGGGACTTTAATTAGCCAACATATACCATTACAAAAGGGCTAATATAATATAAAAAATCAAACTGCAATCCAGGAACACGTGTTTGTCATTATGTACTGTCATTCCATGGTATTCTTTTGTCTGCAGTGTTTTTTCACTGTTGTGGAATGACCCTTTGGTAATTAAATGGCAGTTGCCATTGAAAACACAATTGACTGTAATGGCTTCAATGGTTACCATTACAAAAAATACAATTATGGTCTGTCTTTGCCCGAACCATGATGATGAGTTGCAAAACTCAGCTCAGTCTAGTATAAAAACTGTTGATAGAAAAGGAAACTTTGATTGAGAGAAATACATCAACAACATGAGGTTCTGTCTTTCAAAAGTCAGACTGTGTTGCTGCACAGACGCCCTAATTGGAGCAACCAGAGAAATTACTACGTTTCACAATCAAGATTGCTGCTTTCCCGCAAACAAACCAGCAATTGTCCCCAAAGCATGGTTCATAGATTTAGCAAGATAAGCAATTTCTAGGGAGAGTGGGGAAGGGTTAGTACTGTAGAAGGACTAACCAATTTCCAGGGCAGAGCTAAAGAGAGCTGAGGAATTCTACTGGAATAAAGTGTCTGTTCACAAAGAAAAAAAGTTACCCTCAGCAGAACAAGGTGAGCTCAGAGCCGAAGGTGGGGGCCACCCTTTACGGTTTATTAGTTTCGACGGCCCGCAGGGATGAAAACTAGATCAGCACATTAGCTCAGTTCAAAAATGAAATTGTGCCCCAAGACCGCTTTTCTGTTCTTCTATCGCCGTTTCTTTACAATTACGACTCCATTTCCACATCGGCTGTTAGAGAAGAGCAAGGGGAGAACAAAAGACGTGGACATCAAAGGGGGCCTGACACACAGCTGTGAGCCTCGGGCTAAGCTAGGACCAGTTTGGACAAGAGACAGGGAAGGAACGAGACACTAGTTAAAGGCCACTGCAAATGAGCGAAGCATTTTAGAACACCTTTTAGAGAACCAGCTGTAGCAAATATTATTATGCTTTTAAAATAAGAGGTATTTTGCTTTGCCCAAGGATGGAATTAAACCCTAGTCTTTGAAGCTGTATCCGTCACAAAGCAGACCTTAAATAGTGCACAATAATTAGTTTGTATGTTAGCACCCAGGTATTTGGCCTAGGTACAAAGCACAAAAAAAAAGCCCATTTTCTAGTTTAATTTTATTAATCCATAGCAAAATGAGTGGTAGTTATCTAAGTAACACACGTCAAAGTGGTACACAGATACAAGATAAGACCTACAAAGCTATGCAAAATATATCCTTATACAAAAGAATAATTCCTTGGATTAGTTCCAAAGCATGTGCATTGCAGTAATTTTTATACAAGCCTGATGGGAAAACAATTAGGAAATGAGACAGAACGATGAAAAGCTCCAAAGCAGAAAAACCTGCATCTCAAAAGAGCCACCTGTGTCTCCCTCTACCCCCTCGGCAGGCAGGCAGGCAGGAACTTTGCACAAACAGCTGGGACAACGTCAGAGAGGAATGAAACACACAGACACCGAATGCAAACTGATGTGCGACTCAGAGTTACCACTGTGAAGGACACATTCACTCAACTGCTCCTTTTTAAAGACAAAGTCTTGGAGTTTATCCAGAAAAACACATTCAACACAGCTCCACTACTTTCCAAACGTGTCTCTTATCAGTAAAAAAAAAAACAAAAAAAAAATCTGACTAGTAACTTCCCTTAGGGTTTAATACGTTTAAAGCGAAGCAATCAAGATAAAACATGATGTATTACTGTACCTTAACTAGAAGCCTGCACACATTTGCTTAGTTAATTCCTTTATCCCCATTTACCTTAGCATAACAAATGCACTGGAGTACCAAAACAGGAAACTGAAACGGTTTACCACAAGAGCGACTTTCCTATGCTTTTGGAAAGGTACTCACGTGTTACTCTTTTACAGCACCCTGGTAATAGGTCTGCAGTTACAGGACTTGTAAAAAGGGATACATAGATTTCAGTTTATAGACATGTAAGAAGTAGTAGTCTGTATTGTATGTACATCCCAGTATACACATAAAAACTACTGCCGCAGGGCCAGGTTTTTGTAAGGACTACTAGCTGTGGTCAAATTACAATGAGTTGGGGGCTCCCGAGTGGCGCATCCAGTAAAAGCACTCGCTAGGGTGTAGGATGCGCTCTATAGCCTGGACGTCGCCGGGTCGAGTCCAGGCTATTCCACAGCCGACCGTGGACGGGAGCTCCCAGGGGGCAGTGCTCAATTGGCCGAGCATCGTCCGGGGGGTGGACTTCACGGTGAGTCAGCACAGTGTAAAGAAGCGGGCGGCTGACGTCACACGCTTCGGAGGACAGCGTGTGTTCATCTTCGCCCCTCCCGAGTCAGCGCAGTGGTGGTAGCGGTGAGCTGAGCCTAAAAATAATTGGCCATTTCAAATTGGGGAGAAAATAATAATAAAAAAAAAATAAATTGGCAATGACTAAATTTATAAAAAAAAATAAAAAAAAATTACAATGAGTTGCTGAAGGGCACTATAGACATTGCAAGGTCCAATGGAAGACAAGTTTTGAAAACCTGCAATTAAGTGACAGCTTCACAAAGGGAGATAGTTAGGACTGGATGCTATGTAACTATATACCGCTTCTAAGGGAACAGCGTCACTAGAACACTCATTATTCACAATACGGGGGATTTTATTTTGGTGTTGGTGTGTGAAAATACTGGTTAGCATTGTTTATGCATATAATGTTTTTGAAGCAATTATGCAGGAAATGTGATTCATCTTTTTTCCCCAGCTTTGAAAATAACTTCTGCATCTCCTGAAATTGCAATGGAGTATTTTTTTCACCCAAACTGCTTTTTTTTCCAGCAGGGCAATCAAGCAATTTATAACAAGAATCGATCACCACAATAGCCTCCGAGCTACCCCTGGCAACTTCTTTACCAACTTCCAGACTTTGTTTAAAGAGTGTCGCTCAGCTTAGACCCCCACTGCACCTGAATAGACAGCAGGCAGGTACACCCCCCCACCTGCCACCCCCCCCACACAGTTGACAATGACGGAACCAATGCATGACTTCGTTCAAAGAGATTTGTTTCTGTTTGCTTGCAGGCAGCTCTCCACAGCTAGAAAACTACACAACAGGGACCACTTTTGTTTCACTGAAAAGCAGTTTCAATTTGTTACCTGTTGTTACATTGTTAAATTGTATGGATTTCATTCGGCATTTGTGTGTTTAACTGAAGAACTAAATGACATCCAGGAACCAGGGACGGAGACTGAACCCCAGTGGTCCTTTAAGCAAAACAAAGACACTTTTAAATTAGTGCTTAAAAGACAACATGCACATATGGCACACACCATATCTGCTAGTTACATTACAATACATATGCACAAAAATAGAATTCCTTGCCGCCTATTTATCCCAGTTAAGGCCTTCTATACACTGTACTTTGTTGACAGCTGTAGTAACACAATCTTCCACCCACCCGTTGAAGCCTGTTTCACACCATGTCAGGCACAAGTGTTCAAGAACACAATTAGTACAATCAGCTACTTACCAGAAAGAGTGTGCAAATCAAAACCTGGCCTCTGGTTCA